>CATNEM010000142.1:82500-150000 GCA_950096795.1 Macrostomum cliftonense
AAATGAAATAAGATGGTTTAAATAAAACTCTAACTGAGCTACTGTCAGTAGATATTCAAGAAAGAACTATATAAAAACACTTTATACTACGTCATAAAATTCGTTTAGCAACGGAGCTCACCTGCAAGCTCAGCAGATTCTCCCTGTAGAGCCGCTTGTAGACTCCAAGTGGCAGCGTGGCGAGGCCAGTCCAGCGCATCGTTCGTTCAATGTCCTCGTGACCCTCCGCCGGCAGGAGCCATCGCAGGCGATTGCACTTTGGTAGCCAAACTTCGTTGGCTTCAGCTAGCCAGTTCCAGTGCCAGCTCACCTGGGTTTAAGACACGGGTTGAAGCAGATTAAGTTGGAGATTGAATAAATATTAAATAGCAGGTTGCTTTAAACTGTCATACCTGAGCGCAGCGGCACAAACTCCGCGGATCCAGATAGGAGAAAATTTTCAAGCTCAAACGACGCGGCAGTTCCGCAGCCAGATCCACGCGAGGCTGCGGAATGCTGCGCTGAGTTCGCTGCTGAAGAAAGTCAGCCTCTTCAACGCTGCAATTCTCCAGCAGCTCTTGCAGAAGTACTCTTCGTTGAGATGGATTCCATTTGGTGAACTTTAAGCGGTAAATTTGGGGGCTTTATACTAAACAGACGTTTAAGTGTTGATGAATAACTTCAAGGAATAAAATAATTCTAAAAATTTTTGGCCTACTAATTGTAGTTTAATTGTAGATTATGCACCAAATAAAATCCACTATAATATAAATCATTCTAAAAGCCGCACTTTTTTAGACACTGCGAAGATTTAATAATTTTTTAAAAGAAAACAATACCCTCAGCAAAAATTTACAAGCAAAAATTAGTATTATTTATTTACTACTTACCCACTTCATTGTAAGTCCACAACGCTCATAAAACATCTGCAATGCATAAATTATTAGTTGAGTTTTACTATTTGTAATTTGAAACTAAAGCTAGGCCTTTTTATAAATTATTTGTTGATTAATTTAATAACATTTTTTGTAACTGCAGCCTTGTAAATTTTATTCTATGTTTGATTATAGTATATTAACATAATTATACATATATATGCATGCTAATATACTAGAATTATTTTATTATAAGAATCACAAGAATTCCACAAGCATATTTCACTCTTACACTTCTTGTAAAAAAGAGATACATGTAATTTTACGATACTTAAATAAAGTTTTAACTTACCACAACGTCCGCTTCATTTCTACCTAATGAAGCTGACGTGTGCTTTTGCATATTTTAATAAGTTTATCACACGTCTGTCTTAAGAAAAGACAACTGAGATTCAAAGAAGTTTCACTAGTCTCTAAAAAATGCTAAAACTTAGCTAAACTAAACTAAATTATAGAAGCAAAAGCTTGATTGTTAGAAATTATTAAAATTGCTGTAGTGTATTTTTCTTTAAAATATTTTCGTTCTTATGTTACTAAAATCCTAATCAGAACTTTTGTGCTAAATAGTATGCTTCGATTTGTTTTAGTGCATAATAGTGCTAATAGTAGGGTCGTTCTCAAATTTTGGGACACGTTTACCGACCAATGCAGTTGGACTATAACAAAAAAGTCTAGTTGCAAGTAATATTGGTTAATAATACGGCTTAAAAAGTTTGTTAGCTGCCTTTTAAAAATGCTATTTTTAAAAGAACAGCAGATTGTGCTCAGATTAGTGCACGAAAACACCTTTTAAACACATTTAGTTTTTTGTGCACGCTGCAGGGTAGCGCGACCACAAAATAAAAAATACAATGACTGCAAGCGCGATGCTGATCCAGAGGCGTACAAAGAATACCACCGACAGAAACAGAGCCAATACGCCACAGATAGGTTACGTAAGGAGAGATCAATTGACAATGATGAGCTGGTGATGTGCCAAAATGTGCCCCAGAAGATCCGGAAAACACGAGCCGAAGCTGCTAAGGAGAGAGAGACTAAAAAGAGAGTGAAAAGGATTGCAGAATTGGAGGAGCAGCTAGACAGTGCAAAGCACGAAGTCAGACGGCTGCAACAGCAGGCCAGGAGAACGACCTTGGAATCTGCGGGCTCCGCAATAACACCGGGGTCGTCTGCATCAAAGGCTGTTCATCACATTGTGAGCACTGTCGTAGCTGAGAAGAGAAAGCAGCACACTCGGTTTCTGGTTCGGCAGATATGCCAAAGCACGCCAGTTTGTGCAGTGCGTCGCGTAGTGCTGAAGCGTTTGCGCTGCACCAGGAAGGTGCTGACGGCTCCGCGGCCGAGAAAAGAGAATTTAAGGAAAAGGCTAGTGTCCAAATTTTTTCATGACGATGAAAATTCGAGGGCAACTGCAGGCAGAAAAGAGACCAAACTCCGGGGCTCCAAGAAGAAGCAGAGGCGGGTACTCATGTACGGCATGTCAGTCCTCTTTGACAGATTTAAATCACGTCACCCGAGTATTAAACTTAGTCGCGCCTCATTCTACCGCCACAGACCGAAGCACATATCTCCTCCAACAGCAGCAGATAGGCAACAGTGTTTATGTCAAACATGCGAAAACCTTGACCTGCTGGTCGAGGGCCTATATGCGGTGAGACTTGTCACCTCTAGCGACAAGCACGCACTGCTGCTATCCATGATTTGCTCTGAAGAGTCCCCCGCGTGCCTCCGCAACGAGTGTTCCGACTGCCAGAGCAAGTGTCCAGTCGACGCCAACATCGCTGCTCGCAAGCCAGATGTTGAGTACGGCAAGTGGAAGCCCAGAGAAGACAGGTCCGGCACTCACATCGTGATGCAGAAAGTGGAGTCCGAGGTGGCTATCAAAAAGCTTTTAAAGCATCTGCGACGCTACGGCAGCCATTTCATGCGACAGCGTCACCAATATCGTGCCATCAAATATCTAAAGGAGACACTGGAGCCTGGTCATCTATTGCTCCATGTGGATTTTTCCGAAAATTATAGCGCAAAGTTCTACCGCGAGACTCAATCAGCGCATTTTGGTGATCAAGGCCAGGTCACCATTCATACTGGTGTCGCCTACCAAGCTGGTAATCGTAAACAGTCATTTGCATCACTGTCAGATGACAGAAACAAAAAAGCGGAGGCCATCGCCGCCCACCTACAGCCTGTGCTTAAGTACTTTCAGGACACCGAAGATGCTATTAATCGCGTGTCTATCGTGTCCGATTCACCTTCCAGCCAGTATCGCAACAAGTACACATTGTACATTGTTGACCGCATGTTACGGAAAATGAACATCGTTCGCTGGCAATGGCTGTATACTGAGGCCGGACATGGCAAGGGTGCAGCGGATGGCGTCGGGGCAATTATCAAGCAAAGATGCGATGCGCGCGTGAAGACGGGGGAGATGAAGGCGGTGATGACGGTGGCAGACGTGAAAGAAGCGTGTAAAAGTCATCCAGAGCTCAAGATTCAGCTTTTTGTCGTTACCTGTGAAGAAATTTTAGAGTTCAACGGCGCGCTGGAGACAGTGTGTCTAGCTGACATGCATGGAATTGCCAAGTGTCATCATGCTTGCCGCATTGACACTAGCGGCATCTTGTTTCGTGAACTGGCCTGCCTCTGCCAAGGAGCCTCAGACGACTGCCGATGCCACAATCTGAAGCTTTGGTCGGTTTCAAATCCGCATGCCAGGCCAACACGTACGCAGCGGAGGCAAGGGAAAACGACCGGTGTCTCGGCTAAGACTGTCTTAACTGTCGCCAAAGCAGCCCACTGCCACGGTGCTACTTGTACTTCGATGGTCGACAGAAGTAGCCGAAGCTCCATTGTGATTGTCGCACAAAGGCAACGCCACTGTCAGCTGGTCAGCAGAGTCCCATACACCAGGCAGGAGCCTGTGGTGCAAATTAGTTTCCAGTAGGCTTACACGCATAAATTGGTATGTCGTGTAACATTCATTTGCAACATTTGTGTAATGGTGGAGCATATAGGCATATAGCCCTCGTAAGAAAGTTGAATATATAGGTCGTTACTTTTTTATTCTATCCAGTTGTACAAGACGCAAAGCTTATGAAGCACTCACTTTCGGGATCCAGATACCATCTGTGGTACTTATGAATTTTGACGAAGCTACGAGTCGTGGTAATGTACGCAATTGGATTTGTGCTCGAGGCCGACTCCTTGTAGGAGTCATTTTTGAAAAGTTTTTCAATGAAACTATATATTATATAAGTTTTCTCTATTCCAAAACATCACAAAAATAGGCCCTGGCTCCATTAACCCCAGGGACCTTTGGAGACCTGAGATGCCCAAATTTATAGGGTCGACAACGCCGCTCAATAGACTTTATGTCATCTTTTCAAATTCAGGTCCAGCCCCTGATGGTCTCGTAAATTTAACTTACCACATTGACCCAGTGCCAATAGAATGTGTCACACAGAAGCGCACAAATTATAATGCAGTATGGTAATAAAGTGGTTTTGCAAAAGAATTCCACTGAATGTTAAAAAAAACACTTCTCACCAACAGAACATATTGAAGATCTGCAGCATTTCTAATCAGCCTTTATCTATGCAAAGATTTTTACTACGAAAGTTTTTCATGTTCTCGTTCGTAGCAGAAATGTTCGAAATATTTTGTGTTAATTGCACATTGACTTTTACTGTTTTTATTAGTTTATTGCTCTACTGTTGATTATTCGCATTTGGATTTTGTTGCAGATTAGAATTTTACGCACTTTTCATTTTGAATAGAAACTATATTTATTTATGCCCCATTTCCTCGGTCTTCGCAAAGATACTGTATTCATAGTTATGCATTTCTGCTTTTCTATAATACTTTTGGCCAAAATAATTTTATAACTTTTATACATTGTATGCACTTTATACATGTAAAACAAATTTAATAGAATTTGTTGACTCTTCACAAATCACTTGTCTATTGCTATTCGCCAATATTGTTTGCTTCGCTTTTTAGCTTTTTTATGGTCAGTTAGATCTTTTATCGGCTCGTAAAATGGTCTAAACACTTTGCCACCTATGCATATATAATATAGTGTTGCATTAAACATATATTTTATAATATGGATTCACAATCAGAATATGCTTGTCGCTATTTTTATGCTTCTGTATTATTAGTTGCGATCAAAATGTTCTTTACTGTTCTTTTTCTCGTTTTCTTTCTTAGAAATTCTTGAAAAATTCAGATACTAAAAGTCTAAAATCAGAGATTTTGCTTCAATTTTGTAGATCCCAAATTTTTTATGGCCATTGCCAGAATGAATTAAGAAACTTGTTTCACGCAAAAAATTGCGAGCATATCATCTAATAAATTGGGTGCTAAATTTATTTTAATAAAAAATTATAATTCCCTGAGCAAGCATTTTTAATTTTTGGCTTTTTCTTCAGCCCTTAGAGGTAGAGCTAAGTAGCTAACTAACACTTTCAGTAAGAAACACTTAAAGCCCCTCACTGGAGTTTGTGTCAATTTTTATTTTAGAGCAACTGCTCGATCAATTTTCCTAATGAATTTACTTAAAGATTAGCACCCCATAACAGCATTCGAGCCCGGGTGTCCTTGTGTATACAAGAACATTTTTAATTCCGAAAAAAGTATATCACAACCACGACCGATGACAAATTATTCGTTTTCGTTGACTTCATGCAGCTAAACAAAGTTAAATTACTGCTCTTTATATTACCTCAGAAGACATATCAATATAAATATTTGCTGCTTAAAAGCTTTTTATAATCAATTATTACACACCTACAAATTTACTTTTGCTTCTCTTAAGCTGCGTTAGTTTAGCCGGATAATAAGATAAACAAACCATTTTAACAACCCTCCATTCATATATCTTGTGGTTTAAACGCTGTTTTCGCAATGCAATTTCATCAATAGACACGTTTAGGTACTTAAACTGAAGTTTTTGGCAAATTTTTTTTGGCGTCACAAAAAGCGACCCAAATTTTGAGAACGACCCAGTAGAATGCACACTTTTAAAAATAACGAAATTTATAAGTAGTGATCAGCAGTGGCGTACTAGGAGTTTTCGATGGGAGGATAAATGAAAAAAAAGTTAAACGAACAATTCAAAAAGTAGCTATGGAAGAGAAAAAAGTTGACTGTATTTTAATGGTAATGCTCCCCCTTAAAACTCTCCCACAATTTTCTGCCGCTTGGGGGGATATATCCCCGTATCCCCCCTAGCTACGCCACTGGTAGACAGCATTCTTAAATGAGAAATGATTTGAGTAGTAGTGTAGCGAATTTTACATGTGATTGAAAGGATTGTATTATTATTTTTTATCAGTTAGTAGTAGGACACCGAATGACATTATCCCAAACAAATAATTGAATGCTTCAATAAACCTCGATACGTGTAACGTTTTCTCACGTACAGCGAATATTATTATATAAATATACGTTTGCTTCAAATATTGAGGCTGAATTTGAGCTAGCTAAAACTGAGCATAGAAAGATAATTATACGAACAAATTATTTATGTAAATTATCTTGGGATTTTTCAAGCGGATGCAGAATTTTAGGCTTGTGAAGTGCATGTACAAACAATACTACAATTAAAGTATGCGTTTTAATTTTATAACTGGAATAAAATTTGTCTCTCTAGTGTGATTTGACGCAATATAACCCTGGATTTCTGTTTAGGCCGGTAGAATTATACTTAGAAAACAAATGAAACCAAAGAGGCTGCGTCACCGAATATTCAATTTATAAAAATCCTTCCAAATCGGAGTCAGTTGTTCAGTAGTACATAATAACAACGTGCTTTTCACGTAGAGATCCCAGTACCATTATTTTTCATGGGTTAATTACAGGGGAAAGAAGTGTAAGCTAGTTGGTACTTGGTAGTTGCGTTTTCCACCTAGCACTAATGAGGGCTGCGCAAGCTAAATACATGTAAGCATCGTTTGATTCACCCAGCAAAGTGCTAGCTGTTATAGTGGGACCAATTAGTATTTAAGGAGACCAGCTTAAAAGCAGCAGCTGTTTATATTGGACAACTTTTTGGTGCAATTTAGGAAAGACAAAACCAATTGACACAGCAAGTCCGACAACGCGTCAATGTGGACGGAATCTAAGACTATTGAAGCAGCCAAACTTAGCAAGGCTGAACGAATTATTGTTGCTAGGGACTGGCCGCTAATTGATGCTCGACGAGATCACGTTGCTGTGCAGCTGTTTCTCAGGTGAGAGACAAGACAGATCACGAACTATCTATTTTGCAATGCAGAAGGCCCCTTCTCAGCCTTCAATCACAATCAACCTCAAACTAGCTCGTACTCAAACAGATCTCACCCCAGACTCAATCAGATCACACCCCAGACTCAATCAGATCACACCCCAGACTCAATCAGATCACACCCCAGACTCAATCAGATCACACCCCATGCAGACTCAATCAGAACCCACATCAGACTCAATCAGAACCCACATCAGACTCAATCAGAACCCACATCAGACTCAATCAGAACCCACATCAGACTCAATCAGAACCCAGCTCAGACTCAATCAGAACTCAGCTCAGACTCAGTCAGAACCCAGCTCAGACTCAATTAGAACCCAGCTCAGGCTCAATCAGAACTCAGCTCAGACTCAATCAGAACCCAGCTCAGACTCAATCAGAACCCAGCTCAGACTTAATCAGAACGCAGCTCAGACTCAATCAGAACCCAGCTCAATCTTAATAAGCTCGTAACAACTGCACCTTGCGCAATGCAGAACATTCGACCTGAGCCCGTCAGCTCAGGACCTGTTCCCCAGATTCAGAGGGCTCAGTCGTGACGCCCTCGCCAGCCTCCCAGCCCTGAGGGCCCACGGACTTCGAGTTCTCAGCGTGCTCGGAGCGGCAGTCAGAGACCTGGCTGATTCAGAGGATGGACTTATCGATCCGGAGGTGCCTAAAATGGTGGGAAAATCGCACTACAAACTGGGAGTCAGGCGGATGCACTTTGAGGTTGGTAGATGCATTTTTGGTGATTTTGATTGAAATCTTTAAATCTCAGCTGAAAAAAACTTCAGCCTTTTTTGGAACCGGGATACATTGGAACCTCGTATTTTGATTTTCATCCAACAATCAATTTATAATTTCAATTAAAATCATAAATTAAATAACAGAGCATGGTGGCCGCCCTACTCAAGACGTTGGAAAACGAGCTGAAGGAGTCGAACGAACAGGACAAAACTGCCTGGAGAAAGTTGGTTCACCAACTGCTGACTATCGTGCTAGGCCAACAGGACATCCTGGAGTAGCGAATCTGTGATTCCGTTGCCTAGCAACCGAGCTGCATTAAACACTACAGCGATAGAAATTTGATTGACACCTTGTTTACGCGGATCAATCATTGTTAAAAAAACTTTTTTAAAGCGAAATTTGTGTCAGACAAAATTTTGGTAGGGTAATGAGCATATTAATGCGCGCGAAATTCTTCTGCCTACTTTACTCGTTAGTATTGGGTAGCTACTGACCCGCTCACCTACCCAACTACTTAGTAGTCAGGTTGGGTAGCCACTGACCCGCTCACCTACCCAACTACTTAGTAGTCAGGTTGGGTAGCTACTGACCCGCTCACCTACCCAACTACTTAGTAGTCAGGTTGGGTAGCTACTGACCCGCTCACCTACCCAACTACTTAGTAGTCAGGTTGGGTAGCCACTGACCCGCACACCTACCCAACTACTTAGTAGTCAGGTTGGGTAGCTACTGACCCGCTCACCTACCCAACTACTTAGTAGTCAGGTTGGGTAGCTACTGACCCGCTCACCTACCCAACTACTTAGTAGTCAGGTTGGGTAGCCGCTGACCCGCTCACCTACCCAACTACTTAGTAGTCAGGTTGGGTAGCTACTGACCCGTTCACCTACCCAACTACTTAGTAGTCAGGTTGGGTAGCCGCTGACCCGCTCACCTACCCAACTACTTAGTAGTCAGGTTGGGTAGCCGCTGACCCGCTCACCTACCCAACTACTTAGTAGTCAGGTTGGGTAGCTACTGACCCGCACACCTACCCAACTACTTAGTAGTCAGGTTGGGTAGCTACTGACCCGCACACCTACCCAACTACTTAGTAGTCAGGTTGGGTAGCTACTGACCCGCTCACCTACCCAACTACTTAGTAGTCAGGTTGGGTAGCCGCTGACCCGCACACCTACCCAACTACTTAGTAGTCAGGTTGGGTAGCTACTGACCCGCACACCTACCCAACTACTTAGTAGTCAGGTTGGGTAGCTACTGACCCGCACACCTACCCAACTACTTAGTAGTCAGGTTGGGTAGCCGCTGACCCGCTCACCTACCCAACTACTTAGTAGTCAGGTTGGGTAGCTACTGACCCGCACACCTACCCAACTACTTAGTAGTCAGGTTGGGTAGCTACTGACCCGCACACCTACCCAACTACTTAGTAGTCAGGTTGGGTAGCTACTGACCCGCACACCTACCCAACTACTTAGTAGTCAGGTTGGGTAGCTACTGACCCGCACACCTACCCAACTACTTAGTAGTCAGGTTGGGTAGCTACTTGCATGCTCAGCTACCGAACTCTGCAATAGTAAAAAGATAATTAAACACAGAAAAAGGGTCATGCATAATATAAAGTTTTAATTCGTTAAGATCCGAAATTAAGGTTCACAAAACAGTGCAATTATATTTTCACATCGCTCGCAATTATACGCTCGTACGCACATACTAAAAGTACATTTTTGGTCGACAAAACAAACAATAAATATAAACAGCAATAGAATAATACTTTGAACCGAAGCTTGGTAAGCACTGAGTGCAATAATATTAATAAGCTGATTGCAGATTAACAAGTCAGCACAAAGCTGCATCTTTGCATTGAATAAATTGGATTGTCACAATGATATAGGCTATTCTAAATAAAACAAACAATTTTTGTTTCTCAGTTGAAAATAAACACAATGACAACAAAATAACAACAAAGGCAATTGTGACTAGCAAGCGAATAAATACAATTCTAACATTAATGCAATCTTAGATAGCAGCTCAAAGCAGCAAGGTTCTCAATCTTTTCCCGGATTGGTAAAGGGACTCGCAGACATTGAAATAGCAGACTGGAATTTTTTTAACTGTTAAAAACATTTCTCTAATGCGAGGTAGCTACAACAAATTTCTAAAGAACAAACTTTTTATATCTGAAGTATTAAAAATCCAAGTCCTCATATAGGTAAATAAATTGTAAAATATAACGAAGCAAAATTGAACAATAACAAGCTCATTAAAAATTAGTCGCAAACAACAAACAAGAGTGGAAAATGTAAAAATCGAAGCAACACGACATAAAAAGACAGTGAGACGTGTGCTTCAGCAAAACTTATAGATTGTAAAAATTACTGGCTTAATTAGATACTGGCTATAAAGACACTGGCTAGATTAGCAATCCATTTAATTAGGTAGATAAAAGATAGATTAGCAATCCATTTAATAGGGTAGATAATGAATAGATTAGCAATCCATTTAATTGGGTAGATAATAGACAAATTAGCAATCCATGTAATATAGTAGACACTGGCTAGATTACCAATCAATTTAATTGGGTAGACACTGGCTAGATAAGCAATCCATTTTATTAGGTAGACACTGGCTAGATTAGCAATCCATTTAATAGGGTGGACACTGGCTAGATTAGCAATCCATTTTATTAGGTAGATAAAAGATAGATTAGCAATCCATTTAATAGGGTAGATAATGAATAGATTAGCAATCCATTTAATTGGGTAGATAATAGACAAATTAGCAATCCATGTAATATAGTAGACACTGGCTAGATTACCAATCAATTTAATTGGGTAGACACTGGCTAGATAAGCAATCCATTTTATTAGGTAGACACTGGCTAGATTAGCAATCCATTTAATAGGGTGGACACTGGCTAGATTAGCAATCCATTTGATTGGGTAGACACTGGCTAGATTAGCAATCCATTTAATAGGGTGGACACTGGCTAGATTAGCAATCCATTTTATTAGGTAGACACTGGCTAGATAAGCAATCCATTTTATTAGGTAGACACTGGCTAGATTAGCCATCCATTTTATTAGGTAGACACTGGCTAGATTAGCAATCCATTTTATTAGGTAGACACTGGCTAGATAAGCAATCCATTTTATTAGGTAGACACTGGCTAGATAAGCAATCCATTTTATTAGGTAGACACTGGCTAGATAAGCAATCCATTTTATTAGGTAGACACTGGCTAGATAAGCAATCCATTTTATTAGGTAGACACTGGCTAGATTAGCAATCCATTTTATTAGGTAGACACTGGCTAGATAAGCAATCCATTTTATTAGGTAGACACTGGCTAGATAAGCAATCCATTTTATTAGGTAGACACTGGCTAGATTAGCAATCCATTTTATTAGGTAGACACTGGCTAGATAAGCAATCCATTTTATTAGGTAGACACTGGCTAGATTAGCAATCCATTTAATAGGGTGGACACTGGCTAGATTAGCAATCCATTTAATTGGGTAGACACTGGCTAGATTAGCAATCCACTCAATCCTAACTAAAAATGACTGATCAGTTATTCAGACAAAGACACCAACAAAGATCCCAATTCAGTCAACACCAAAACCTAACGACCAGAATGCTCATCAGACGAAGAAGACGCAATTTCAACGCTGCTACTATTAGTAGACTCGTCGGCATCTTGATCGACAAAATCGTGCGCAGCAGCGTTGACCTGAATGGCCCGCTTAGCCAGGTTTGATTGCGTAACACAGGCAGGAGCGGCGGAATGATCCACGATGGTGTAAAACAGCCTCAGAGGTCCCTTGCGTCGCCAGGAGTAAACGTAGGCGATGTCCATGACCGAGTAGTCAGGATTGAGACAATCCTCAGTGTAGAACATGGAGACGGTCTGGTGCGCCGACAGGCCCAGCTTCATTCGCAGGAAGGTGCACAGGTGCCCGACAGTCAGACAGGCCGGTGTCAGCAGGTAGCATGGCCGTTTCAGATCCACGCACTCGGAGCGAAGCGCCCGGTGCTGCTCGTCAGACGCGTTGGCGAGTCGAGACGTGTCGGCGAGTTCCAACGACACGGACAGGGTCTCGTTGTCGTCGACAATGTCACCCGGATGGGCGAGTTCGCCGCGACCTTCGGGGCCGAGGCCGATGTCACGTGACGGGTGAGCCTGGTAGAATTCGCGTCTGCACGGTTTGGCGGGGAAATACGGTGTGACTGACATATTTATGACCCAGATAGACTTTTAGCTTCGGGATTAGAAGTCTTGCAATAGGGGATTAGGATTATCGCAATACGGGATTAGCAGTCTAGCATAAAGGGGATTAGGAGTCTCACAATAGAGGATTATGAGTCTCGCAATAGAGGATTAGGAGTCTCGCAATAGAGGATTAAGAGTCTCACAATAGAGGATTAAGAGTCTTGCAATAGAGGATTAGGAGTCTCACAATAGATGATTAAGAGTCTCACAATAGAGGATTAGGAGTCTCGCAATAGAGGATTAAGAGTCTCACAATAGAGGATTAAGAGTCTTGCAATAGAGGATTAAGAGTCTTGCAATAGAGGATTAGGAGTCTCACAATAGAGGATTAGGAGTTTCACAATAGAGGATTAGGAGTCTCGCAATAGAGGATTAAGAGTCTCACAATAGAGGATTAGGAGTCTCACAATAGAGGATTAGGAGTTTCACAATAGAGGATTAGGAGTCTCGCAATAGAGGATTAGGAGTCTCGCAATAGAGGATTAAGAGTCTCACAATAGAGGATTAAGAGTCTTGCAATAGAGGATTAGGAGTCTCACAATAGAGGATTAGGAGTTTCACAATAGAGGATTAGGAGTCTCGCAATAGAGGATTAGGAGTCTCACAATAGAGAATTAGGAGTCTCACAATAGAGGATTAGGAGTTTCACAATAGAGGATTAGGAGTCTCGCAATATAGGATTAGGAGTCTCACAATAGAGGATTAGGAGTCTCACAATAGAGGATTAGGAGTCTCGCAATAGAGGATTAGGAGTCTCACAATAGAGGATTAGGAGTCTTGCAATAGAGGATTAGGAGTCTCACAATAGAGGATTAGGAGTCTCACAATAGAGGATTAGGAGTCTCGCAATAGAGGATTAGGAGTCTCACAATAGAGGATTAAGAGTCTCACAATAGAGGACTAGGAGTTTCACAATAGAGGATTAGGAGTTTCACAATATAGGATTAGGAGTCTCACAATAGAGGATTAAGAATCTCACAATAGAGGATTAGGAGTCTCACAATAGAGGATTAGGAGTTTCACAATAGAGGATTAAGAGTCTCACAATAGAGGATTAAGAGTCTTGTCATAGGGATCTATAGGAGTAGGAATAGGAATAGGAGTGACACAGTTTGTTGACTTGCAGGCAATTAATTTATGAGTACAAACGCTACCTTCTAGCCATCTCCGCTTTAAATAGATTGGGCACAAGCTTGTACACCAAGGATTGCAGACTCCTATCCGGCTTAATAGCCTTCCTAGGATCAGTTTTGTGCAGCAGTATGTCACACACTGGACAGCTCCTGCTATTAGCCAGATGGTGCAACAGGCACGAGCGACAGAACGAGTGCAGGCACTCAACAATGGTGGTAGCGTCAATGAAATAGCCAGCGCACAGAGGGCAAGTGATGTGAGGATTTAACTGGCTAAGCCGCATTTTCACTACCCGATGCATTGTAAAATCTAATTTTAACACCGCACACTGTACTTGCTGAAGTGAAGAAGTCAGATAGTATGGTTTGTAATCAAAGCATAAAGATTTAGAAATTAAAATTAACTATCTTATTCTGCTCAGTTCTTGTACAAATTGCAAGATTCAAATGAACTACTTATTACAAAGTTATACTGCATAGTTGGATTAGGCTTACTCAACAAACTTAATACTAGTGAAAAAAAACTACAGCAACTGACAAATTTCAGAAAGTAGATCAGGCTTAAAATTAACAATCATTCAAAAGCTCAAATAGTGGATACCTGTGAAATTTTCATCTAAAATAATTCTAATTTTCATTTTTTACTTTTAAAAGAATCATTTTAATATAAAACTCTCATTAAAATAATTTCCCTCCAAAACTGACAATATATAGTTCAATTGTTATAGAAAAACAAAAAAACTATAATAATTTTCCTTTCTGTTACAATTTAAATTATGTATTGCCTTTTTATAAATTCCTTCAATTTTTTCTTATTTTTCATGTGCCAGCACAATTGAATAATTTTGTATCTAATGTAGAATATATACCAATTTTTGCGCAAGAATTCCATATGGGTAGATTTATGCAATAGAAATGAGTATTTTTATTTTTCAAGTCAGTCACATCATGAAGTAGTAGCTCATTTGGAGCTTGAAAAATAAAGAATTTACATACTTCAAGTATGACTGTAGGCAGTGATGGACATACTAATTTTTTTATTAGATTTGAAATGATTTATGATCATATTTGTCTTAAAACCAATTGAATGACATGATGTATAATCATAAATTTGCTCATATCATTTGTTAGTTAAGGTATATTTTGTTCCTTTCTAATGAAGTTGATTTTTTATTAGTTCGAATGTGCCAAATAAATTGGATTGAAAAATTGGATAATCTTGTATACTCAAATTTGAAATCATTAAAAAATTATACATGTAAAATCTAATATTTTATACATTATCTGTTTATATATAGACACTTTAAACAATAGTTCTATACATTATAAAAAGTCAATATTGCAAAATCACAAAAAATGTTAAATTCTAGTCAGTTTATCTTATACCAATGGAAACTAGAGTGTGGACTGCATTTGCAGCTGTCAATGCATATAGGTCTACATTATACAAAAAATGAGGCAAAAGTCTGTAAATTTATATTAATATACACTTTAATTATTACTAAGTGCTTATTGGAAGTGTTGATATCCATTCTTGTGTCAATAGGCCTAATTCTAGCTTTATCCACATAGCATGGTGACCATAGTCTAGATCATGCTGGGGCTTATGCTGGGCGAAAAATCATACAATTGAAATTCTATCATTTATACCAGGCTTATGCCAACAGAAACTGATCAAAAAATTACACTTGGAAATGATGAAGTTAGAGTTTTTTGAGTTACATTTGTTATGAGAATTATGATAGTTGTCATTTGGTTGACAAAATTAAACAAAAAAGAAACAAATCATCTCTTATTTTAGGAGCAATATACTTCGGCGACAAGACACATTTGGCAAAAGCCACTTTGACAACAAAGCAAGAGCTACCTACCTTTTCGGCAATAGCAAAAGCAATATTGGCAAAAAGCAGGAATATTATCACATTGTCATCAGGGTGATTTGCCCATTCCATTATTTTGGAAATTTTTGCGGATTCTTTGAATGTTAAAATATAAAAATATAACAGTTGAACAATAAATTACACTTTTTTCATTCTCCTAAATCTTAAATCTATTGTAAGAATTTACATTAACTATAAGTAAATTTTAGTTTTTGAAAACAAATAAAATGAATCCTAAATCAGTTTATAGGATTCAGTCCTGTACATTTTCAACAAAGTAACTGTCAAATTGTCGCCAAAGTGACTGTTGCCAAAGTGTCTTGTTGCTGAATTGACTTTCACCAAAATGTCCTGTTGCCAAAGTGACTGGAACCCTCTTATTTTCAACAATCAAACTTGATAAAAACAAAATGCTGACACTAATCAACCATCATTAAAAATTTATACCAGAACAGTCTTATGCCACAACCCTCTAGGATACATTTATGCTGGACCTTATGCCAGCCCAATTAAAAAATACAAATTTATGCCAATAAATCTTGGTGTAAGTGATGTTTTCCAGACTAGCTATGGCACTGTGATAATAATTTTTGCCTGATTCTTATAGCAATTAAAAAAATTAGATTAGCTAAAGCACAAACAAATAGGGCCTAGCTTATCATAGCTTATCTCAATTAATAGATAGGGTTCTAGAATTAAAAATGGACTAGCTTTTTGCAAGTTGCATTACATATATAAGTTTAGTAGTTACCTAGGCCTACAAATAACAAATAGGTATCCTACTTGCATATATATACAAAAGCAATGATTTTTTGACCAAATGGCTTTTTATTATATATTATTGATATGCATAGCTTACTAAAGCACAGTGTTAGGGCAAACTGTGCAGATAAAACTGGACTTATTTGCATAGGACCTTAGTAGTAAGCATTGCAATGCTAGCATTGGTTGGATATGCACCCTGCCATAAATCATATTAATGATATAGTATCTAACTAAGTCTTGGTCAGAGGTCACTTCATCATCTATTCCCCCATACTTTAGACAGTTATTCTTCTAGATGACAATCTTGTAAGATGACGAAGTGTCCAAGAACCTACAGCTACCTACACCTACAGCTACAGGACCAATGCAAGGGTTCAAGGGCTTTCTTTGCTGAAGCAAAATCAACAAATAAATATAGAAAAGGGCATTTATGTTCCTTGAAAATGCAACATATAAATTTTAATTCTCGTAAAAAGTATATGCCTACACACAAGGAAAATCACAGAATGACAGACACTGAGACACATACAGTATGAATAGCTATTAATATACATCATGCATGCATGAAGCAAATTTAATTAGGTTCTAACGTCGCAAAGATAATAATACCTAATATTATTTTCGTGCCAAAACCATTTTCACTGTGGTACACGAATCAATACTAGACTGGAGATTTGGATGTAAAGTCACTGGAAATGGAAAAGACACTGAGATAGCGATGGAGGTGATGGTTTTTTGAAAAAGAATTTCGGTTCCCCGAAAGTCGTGTTTTAAATCGATCTTTTTTGTTTAAATTAAGTAAATTGTGATTCTAGGGTAAACTTTAAGCGAACTTCTACCAACCAGTATGTTGTCTGAATACTTATATAACTTTTATTGAGTCGGCAAAAGTTCCGTGTAATTATTAGACATGCAATATTCACTAAAAACAGTAGTCATTTCTTATGTCCTATATCTGTCCCTGCCCAACACCAACAGAATAATTTTCAGTGCTTTTTATGCACAATTTAGTTTGCGCTGTACTGCCTGAGCATTTATGCTCGTGCATTCGGATCGGAGTAAAGAAAAAAATGATATTATTAAAAAATTATATCATGCTAGTATAGCGTACTGTACGTAGTCTAAGGAGCTACAATATGTAAAATGCATTTATATAGCTACTACGTGCCTTTAAAATTAACTATGTATGGATAATGGGTCTCGGCTACATTGACAACTCAGACCTCAGTGCATCGTTTTTATCCACCTCAAAGTACACACTGGCCTCCCATTCCTGACTCGAAGCTAGTCCCAGCTAGGTAGCTGATGTTATAAAGAGAGTGTGCGTGGCGAATGGCTACATGTAAGTCCCTGAAACAGTACAGGAGATCGACAGCGAGAGACAGACACTGAGATCTGAGAAGGTAAAGCTAGAGAATTGACAGTCCAGAAATGAGACTGACAACCCTGCTGCCACCAGCTTGTGCAGACTGCATCACCAGACGGATCCCGACTAATCAAGGATTATTTCCGCCTTTTAAAGTGTCTCAGTTATATAGAATCCTACTCGAGCCATATAGCTGTCTAAAGGGACTCTGCACGAACAAGATCACATGGCTAGGCAGGAACGACGTACAGCGAGTACTTGTGCAGGGGCTTCTTGCTGGACAGGCCATCTGGTCAGATCTAAATGCAATGAAATAAACCGCCTGAACTACGAGAGACGCGCACTTATATATTGCATTAATTCAGCCGCTTTTCGCACACTGCGACTGCAATAAAGTACGTGTAAATCTTGGCGCTGATCCATTGCACTCTTTAACTGGGTTCTGTGCATGTGGCCATAGGTGATCGCAGTGATCGCAGCCAAACTATTTAGCGGTTCATTTAGCGCACCTTGCGATTGGGAAACAATAATGGAATGCATGGCGAATAAATTTATCTTTAGTCCCTAGATTACTCCGATTGGCTGAGCAATTGTTGCTACCCATACCTACCCAATCGGATTTTTTAAGACCGGAAAGGGAGCTGTCAAATGTGACAGGAAAAAAATGTGAAAAAAGAACGAAAAGGCTGCTGGAAAGTAATAAATTATACGCCTGTCAAATGTATCTCGAAAATAAACCAAGCAGTCTCGTGACCAAATACATGTAGTGGACTAATAAAGCTTCGTAGGAAAACCCAAAAGAATATAACAGACTACTATCAGTGCCCCAAGCGCGTATAAAGACCCTCACTGGCAGGCAAGTGAATTAAAAATTGCGCTCTCATTAGTATTCTTGCACATTCTGATGACAATGAAAAAAGGTGAAAAATTTATAACATGTCCAAATGTAATCAAGCTATTACAGTGTATTTGTTTTTCATTTAAGTGCACTAGAACAATCGTGCAGCAAAAGGACACAACTGCATTTATTTAATACACAATAAGTATCACTTACTAATTGAATCAAATTTTCTTATTAAAGATCGAATTAGCCAATGAAAAACAGTTGATAATTTTGAATCTAACATACAAAAATCCTACTGTTAGTAACATGACACGAACAATACGCGATGCGTCCAGTCTTCTTTTTTTCTGTCAATTTCCTCAATATTACTCAGTGGCATATTTGCACATTGCCGGTTTGAGCTTCACTTCGTAGTAGCGACCGATTTGGACGGCGCAATAGGCGGCAAACTGCATAGTCAGCATGTGCCACAGCGGGGCTGGAATGGGAATTCATTATATTGACAGCTTTTTTCCTAATTTTTTGAATCAATTGAATCAGTTCAGTCAGAACAATGCAATCAAAATTGAAATACCCAGCACTCACTGTGCTTGCTGTTCTCCCTGAGAAGCAGAAACTCGGGAAATATGATGAAACCATTCATGCCGGACAAGAAGAAAAAGATAATACCGCACGAGGCCATCATATTCCAGGCAATCACGTATCCCACAAGGCGCTTCTCATTTCGAGGACTCAGGTATCTAGTCTGAAATAAAAAGTCGATTTTGTTTAAAATGATCGAGTAAGTTTTTACGTGTCTTAATTTGGTCGCAATAACGTCAACTTGGCACTCACAACAATGCTACGCAAGTGTTTATAATAGACAATAGAAACGATTCGTTCAATCACTAGTTGAACAAAGTTCAGAGCCGACCAGGTTCGAACATTGGTTGAGTCGCCGTGGAACACGCTGATAAAAACAAAAGTGGCCATTATGGCCAGGAGCTGGCGTATGGGACCGTGCCTGTTGCCACCCAACGGTATGTAGAGGTGAGCCTGCATGACCGCGAACAGGCCTCGATCGAATACGCGCCACATGATGCTGTAGCTGTACACCCAGCTGATGCAGTCTGGCCAATCGTACAGTTTCACGCCGTCAAGTAGCGCCAAGGCAGCCGGCCAGCCATAGTACTGCACGTAGAGCAGCATGAAGTTTTGGCCCTGCATAAACATAGCGAAGGCCAGGTGTTTGTACACAATAGCATTTTGCGGCTCAAGCAAGTCCAGATAAGTTCCAACTGGAAGATTATGATAGATGATCTCCAGGATATAGTACCACAACAGCATCCGGCAGGCGCGCCAAGCGAACAGAGCCGCCGTGTCATTGTCCACTTTGATTTTGCGACCCCGTAATTCCAACTGTTTACAAAAGCCATCGTACGTTAGAATTGGTCCGCACCATAGGTAAGGCATGTAGAAGGTGTAGTGCAAAGTTAGTAGCCAGTTTTCGCGCAGGTAAGACCAGAAACCAACTGAATTTGGCCCTTCAGCTAGCTTTGTTCGCATAGCGTGAGCAAGCGATACAAATCGGCAGAGTGCGTAGCCAAAGATGGCGGCAAATATGGTCCCATTGTCGCCGGTTGTTTCAATATAATGAAACATCAAACTGATGCCGCTGCTAGTGTTGAATAAGCACAGAAGGGCGCCGATCATAATCCACACCGCCAAAAATGAGTAATAAGCCAAACTCAGTGCGATAACGTATAAAAACACAGCAAGCAGGACAGACTTAAACGATACGGCAAGCCACATCATCAACATGGCGTAAGCAATGCAAACCAGATAGTGAACCTGTAGCGACAATAATAACCAGTTAAGAAAGCAAACCAACAGGCTAGCAAGTATTGAAGTTTATTGACTCACATTGATCGGCGCATAGGCCAATGAAGCCTTGCTAACAATCAGGAACCCAACAGACGCAGCAGCCAACTTCTTCCAATTTGTTGTGGCCATTTCAAACATGAGATCAGCGTTGCCATCCTAAAAAGTACAAGTTGGTGAATAAATAAATCAATGTTTGTCTTCATCAAAAAAGTCACATTAAGGCTTAGGCTTAACTCACCTTGAAATCTCGCATCCAACCCTCTTTCAAAAGCTCAACGGGAAGGTCTGCAAAAATTGGAAAGCAAATAGTCGTACAAGCAACCGATTTGACATAAGTATCTAGCCCTGTCACAACTTACTTTTAGTCATATCAGCTCCGTAGGTGACGTAAAATCCATAACCAGCGTAAGTGATGATTGACACCAAAGCAACCAGATAGAAGGCAATTTCTTTTATTGACAACTGAGGATCATCGCTAACAAAACTGCGCGGGGACTTCTGCAACGTGGCTTTGCTCGACGATTCCGTTATCGGGCATTTCGATTTCGATATCGAATCAATTTCAGACTCGATTGGCTGTTCTTCGTTTTGCATTGCTGCTTCAGTGCTGTTTAGATTGAATAGCTTATTAATTAAAATATTTGACGAGGCACAGGGCTCAGTCTGGTTATGAGACAACAAAGCTTTAGAAGGATTAGAAAAGTCTTGGCCATAGACAAATCTTAGCACTAGCCCTAAAATTATTTATTCCCTCAGCATTAACTGCTTTCGCACTGTGCCATAGACAAAAAAAACGTTCAGGCACGGACAAAGAGAAGGGAGTTGCAATTTGCAATAGACGTGACGTATAATTAAATTTGGTAAATGTGACTTCAATTTTGAAAACACTGGTGAACAATGTTGAAGACGGTGGTGAACACACTGTTTGCCTTCAACAAAAGAAATACCATAACATAAGGGATAATTTCTACAAAAGTAGAAGATTGCAGAAAATATTGCATTAAATATACATTGACTTACCGGCAGTTAGCGTCGAAGGAAGTAGAGTTTTATTTAAAAAATTATTTTCATTCTTTAATCGGTTTAAAGAGAGCTTTTTGTGGGGAAATAAAATCGTTCTTTCTATGACAAGGAAATTCTGGAATTTGGGATTAGGTTCATAGAAAGGAAAATCCCACTCCTTAGCTCTTTAGGGAGCTTACATTGTGGAAAGAATTTCTGTCTTTTTTATAGTTGCTGTTGACTTTGAGCATTTGAAGGAGCACAAAAGCTTGTAGCAAGGAATTCCAACAGGCATTTTTGTGCCCCAGCTTTTTGCAATGCAAGCCAGTATAGATTTTAATAGTATTTTTTTTAAATTTCTATCAAGTTAATGCATATTTTTTACACAATGGGGTCCAAAAAAACGGAGCTTAAGTAAAACTCGCTCGTAAATTATTAGGCTACAAGCAAGTGTATTCACCGGTTACCAGAGGTTTTCGGGTTTTAAGCGATACCAACATAATGGCCCAAGCTAGTATTGAAAGCATTTAATGGTTTGAATTACATGCAGATGAAAAAAAACTGTCAAAGTTTTCGACAGCAATTTCTAGGTGAAGTGACGCGAAGTACGCTAGAATGACACTATAAACAACAAAAACAACAGAATACGCTTTCAAGATGATAAAAAGCAGCGTCAGTATGACACTATGCACAGTGCAAATATGAAGCCTCCATGTCTTCAGCGCTCGCAGGCTTAACATGGTCTACAATAGCGCTTTCACAAACAACAACAACAACAACAACAACAAAATACGCGACGCCAAGTAGACCGAGTTCGCGCTTGTCCTCGCAGGTGTGGTGCGCCTGCAGCGTAAGCAGCAGCACCTCCTGCACCGGCTCGGGGCAGTACGACTCGACACGGATGACGTGGATGCCGCGTTGGAGACCCGCTCGCTGTTCGCTTTCAAAAACAGTTAATCTTAAAGCATAAAGAAGTACGTGACTGAAAACTTTAGCCCTGATAGAGACTGAATTCTCAGTGGCCTCCCAATTACTTCCCTTAATACCAATCCCTAGTTTCTGCTTCGCAGATTTTAGTTAGTTCTATGAACTATTATTAAGCCTTGTGGATGTACTGCAATCGAGGAAAAGATCCCCGTTATTTCTAAATAGAGCTTGAAATGTATCCCGTACTCACAATCAGAGTGGCTGAAAGGCCAATATGTTGATCTACCTTTTTGATCTGTGAAATTTCATTTGAAATTTTCTGGCCTCAATTTCACGATAATCAGTAAGCATGCTGCGATTTCTGGCTGATGCTACAGTAATGAGTGGTCTTGGCTGGGCAAAAAGCTAATAATTAGGAAATTAATTTAATGAGAGGCAAACATTATTCCACGATATGCCACTCAATTATCATACTAAAGTGTTTTTTGATTTTTTTAAATCATGAAAAGTACCCATGTGCACACTGAGGTAGTGTACTAAGGAAAGAGGTTGAAAGGGGAACACAATCGCCAGGACAAAAGGAGATTAAAATTAGACAGTTAAAAATCCGCAAAAGGTAAGTGACAAAAGGGAGAAATGAAAAAGAGTTCAACAGATGTCATAAAAACAGAGAGGTAACATTTCTAAAATTTGGAAAGGGATTGCAAGTTAGGCAGACAGAATTAATCGACTTCGTCAAAGGACAAAGCGGTGCTCATAAAAACAGAAGTTCCCGAGTAGTAATGTTTCCAGATCGTTATTCTAACTCAGGAAAAGAAATTTCCATAGTCTCCACGAGTTGCCGACTGGACTTAGACTGGCGAAAGCGATGAGTAAGCCGACGCCAGTGCCCAATCAGCTCGGCCCACATCAGCCATATGATAGCAACGTGGTCAAACCGCGTCAACTGGTGTACAAGTTCGAAGTTGGCCGCTATGCTGTTAAACGCATTGGACACGTAGGCGATGAGGAAGTTCTGTATGTTGATGGTGATTATCAGCACGAACAGCGTGTGCAGAATGGCTGTTGAAGGCCGAGACGGTGTCAAACTGGCCGTGTTCAGAAATATCCTCAACGGGGAGTAAAACACGGAGAACTGCGACTGGAACTCGGACTTGTCGAAGTCGACCATGAAGAAGAGCGTGCCGAACACGAAGTAGGCCCATATGAAGAACAGGGGCACGGCGGCCAGAAAGCGGCTGAACATCTTGCGAAAGCAGATTCCGAGGAAGGCGAAACGTTTGAACTTGAGCTCGAAGCCAGCGGTAAAGCAGAGCATTGCGAAGAACATGTACATCACTGCCGAGACTTCTGTCAATATTGTCACCCAGCTGTTGGAGAAATAAGTCGACCTTCCCATCACAAAATCGGTGCAGTCAAGCGATCGTATTAGCACAAGGGAACCGCTTAGATGGAGAAGACCACAAGCCAGCATCGCAATCATTAAATTTGTCATAAAATCGTTGCGCTTAAAGTACTCTCCTCCCATGTCAAAACACTTGTCAATGCTATACAGAGGAGACCTCTTCGATCTTGACACGGCAACAATACCAAACAGCAGAATAGCCAGCTGAGCAAGAAGAATAAGAGCCATGAGGTAATGATTAGCTGTGATGCTTTTCATGACGGCTTCGCGAGTGACCGAATAAAAGTAAATCGGTGAGGTTTTCAGACGCTCGTCACCTTGAGATCCATTACTGAGGTATTTGACGAGGTTGTCGGGATGACAGGCCAACCGCACTTCGGCTTCAATATTCGTAACATTTAACTCCGAGTATGCAGCCTTGATTTTTTTTGCAAACTCATAGAAGCCTTTGTCTAGCTCGAACGCGTGTTGAGTCATTGTGACCATCATCACAAAATTCGCTGATAGTGGCGTCAGATTAAAAAATAGAATCCCAAAGTAAATTTGAGATAACAGGTACGCCCACTTTAGATCGCAATAAATCAAATCGATCCACTTGTCAACGAGTCTCCCAGGCTGCATCAGGGTGGATCTTCGCAGTGCCGGAACTTGCCGGAACCGAATCTCATTAAGCATCAGAATTGGAGCTTTGTTCCTCCTGACACCGGATATAACATCGTATTCGGACAGGTTGTACCTCTTGTACACCCGAATCCCTATGACCTGCTCGTTAACCTTCAGGTAGTTGTCAACTTCGGCAATTCTCTGAAACGTGCTGTAGGCACCGATTTGCATGGCGAACTCCAGTGGCCGCAGGCCGGCACTGTTCTCCATCAGACAGAGGGCGTGCAGTAATGACTTGGGCTTTCTGTAAGGAAACGTTTTCTCTCAATAAATAACCTAAAAAATAGTGCAGATATGAAGCAACTAAAAACCTGCGAATATTTGAGCGACCAAGGCTTCAACAACCTCTGAAGCTCTTAAGAAACAATTACAAACGCTGATAAATATTTGCAGATTTACAGATCTGTGCATTACAAATTGGTAAAGCACCCAAGGACTGACTCACTCATCTCCAACTGGTAAACCGCAGCAGGTCGCGGACTCCTTGTCACAGCCGCAGTCTGGCAGTCCAACCTCGGCCAGAGCTTCTAAAACAAATTTCTCGAACTGGTCCACGCCTTCCAGCTCCGTCTTGGACAGCTCAGAGGCGCGGTTCTCCCGCAGAACGCGAGTCTTGGCCAGCGTTTGCAGCAGGTTGCTCCCGTCAGAGTCGTCCAACGCGCCAAGCGACTGCCAGCAGCAGCCGCCGCTGCCCGAGCTCTTGCTGATCAGAAATGCGAGAGTTCGCTTGGCGGAGTAGTGGACGGCCAGGTGGTGCAGACGGACGACCTCAGCAACTCCACTGTCGGGCTTGAAGAAGGTCAGGCGCTGTTGCGGAAGGCGATCAGCTGGGATGCGCGCTGCCTCGAGCTCAGCTGCCAGCTTTTCAGCCGAGTCTTTGCGGACGAGGGACACCAGACGGGTTGACAGCTTGGCATCCAGTGTGTCGCGATGATTAGCTGAGTCCGAATGCTCTGCCGCAGCCTCGTTGCTCTCCAGCGTTAGGGAATCCATTTTACGCTCTTACTGGGCGCTGTCATTTTCCGGAGGTTTTTTATGATGCCTTCGCGGAAAAAAGGGCACTTAATTAATAAGCTAAATCTGCCTAATAAATTTGTTGATTAGCCAGAAAGTTAATTATAACAATTTGATTAGCAATAAAAGCTATTTGGCTAATATCTAAATGGCTATTTGACGATAACCTTTTGATTCGTAGTTTGCCATTTGGCAAATCGACTTCTCGCACTACATCTTCCAATAACTCGTATAAAAATAGCACAACGAAACATAATTATGATGAATGTCAGGCCAGGTTTCATCAAATTATCTGTCTGAGGCTGCCGCAATTGACTGATTTCTCTTCACCTCATAAAGGTTAATGCGGACTGAATTGACGCTTCTGAAGCTGACGCTCATACTTGCTACCGCAGATATATAGAAACCATTCCACTCTAGGAGATAAAGACAGCCATCACTGATTGACTACCTTGCGCCCAAGCAGATGGACGTGTTGGGACTCGCCCTGAGGACTCAAACCACAATCGAATTGACGGTTCGCCTCTAAGCAGTCGAAATGGCGGTTGTAAACTCGAACAAAGTCTTTGGTCGTCTCGGTCGAGACCTTCTAGAGGCAGACTCACTCTTTCACGGCGACATGGCTTTGCCAGCTGAGAAGCGACTGCCTACCATCAAAGCCATCTAGACTAAGAGAGTAGAATAAATATATAATATCCTACTGAAACGAGGAGAATGTCTATGCAGAATCTCCGAGGCGAAGCCGAGGAGGTTCTGCCGTAGACATTCTTCCGAGTTTCAGTTGGATATTGAAATGTATTCCACGAATGCAGGGAGCGGAGATTATTGACTTGATTCGCGGAGATTATAAGTAATCTCCGCTTCCTATCAGTTTTGTCTATGGCAGCGGAGATTACTTAGTAAGAATCTCCTCTAGCAAAACACTTGCGAGATAGACAAGGCGTACAGGCAGAGTGGAATACATGAGGAAATCGACCTTTCTCAAGCAACCAAACTCGAAGAGAAGCCTTAAGAGCTGTCAATCATGAATGCGCAAAGAGGCCTGTATCGAGTGAAAATCGGCGTGTGAAATGCTTTTTTTAATATTTCAGCGCGACACTGAGACCCTCTTTTTAGAAATCAAGAGCATCCTAGGATATCAGCTAGGATAATGCTCTGGTGTTTGCCAAGAACTCTCTGAGGCCTTTAAGAGACGCCTCACCAAGAGACTCTGTTTGCCAAGAGGAGGTTTTGGCAGTAAAAGTGATCAACATGAACGAGGAGATCTCGTTTATTGGCTTCAAAATCTGAGCTGTCGGCATCCGCCTTCTGAACGGCTTTTGAATGAACGGCTTTTGAAAAAGATACGCCTAGCTGATTTCTAAGCCAGAGTACAAGAAGGAGGTTTAACAGCTCGTTGGCCTAGTTGAATTTTGTTCGAGCTTCCTAAGTAGGAATCTCAGTCAGTCTTGCAACCTTAGATATAGCCGTTAAAAAGACAACCCTCATCACCGATACCCTTAGCTGGGTTGCTCACTCTCGAAGGCTGAAGCACTAATCTGATCGATGATCCGCTGAGCAAGGCCAATAAGTCAACACTCCCAACCGTGCAAGCAGAATTCCTCATCACTGAATGGGGGAAATAAGTCCTCTAGCCCTGGTCACTCATGAATGGCAAGTTAGTTTTAGCCTAAAGCAATCAATTGAACAGAAATAAAGTGAAGGACCAGAGCCTGTCAGGATACCAGGACCTGGAAATAAATAGTTAAACTAACTAAAACCGTTGTGCAGAAGCGAGAGAGCAAAGGCAGGAGGTATAAGCCATGACGTTCTGTCAAGCATTAAATATTGCAAACCCAGTTAAACCCGTACATTTATATGTCAATTCAGGTAGTTTATCCTAATAATTTAATTATTATCTTCCCCTTTTCTAAATCAGTGGTCTAGCTCGTAAATCGTTCTCAGCTCTTCTACGAGTAAAAAAAGGTGTAGCGAGACCTAGCGATCAGCTAAACAGCCTGCTTGTCTATATTAAAAAATGTTTAGCAGCATTTTAGCGTTTACTTGTGAACAGTCATAACATTACCTTCGTTACCCTTATACTGTGCCATCACGACTTACAGAAAGTTTTAGAAAATGCTAAGAAAAAATTTTTGAGCTTCTATACTACTGTTGGGGACGCACTTTTTCGCTCGCGTCGCAATTATTTTTTCGGCCACACTCTTTTCCTCTACTGATGGGCAGTAGTGTGACGCTTAGCCCCGGTCTTTTTTCATTTTCATACAGACCAGTAAAGGTCTCTAGGTCCTTTATGTCTAGAGTCATAAATCACTGTTCCCAGACAGTCTGACCCCTATTTTGACAGCTATTAGGCGCCAGGTGGTGTCTGCGGGACACGTGACTGGGCAACTTCTTTTGTTCCCTTTTTGACAGCTAGGCATCCTTTCCCCCCTAATTCTATTGTTCTCTTTTTGGTTTTTTAGATACTTTTTGACAGCTAGATTTCTGACCCCTAAAAGTACTTTGGGATTTAGGATTAGGATTTCCTCTTCACTTTCTTCAACTTCTACGCGTTAAGAGGATTAATCTGTATGTTTTTGCGTCTCTGTAGGATAATCTGCTGCGAAAACCCATAAATCATTTTGCTCGTAAATTATCATTTTTGGCGCCATCTGTCGTGTGATTTATGATCCCCGGAGACTGGGTTAGGATCCCCTGATCGGGTAGGGTCACGTGATCAGACCATCAGCCTATCAGAAAATTACACGACCGTTAAAACAAACGGTGCCTGACCAATTGGAAAAATCGGCGATCAGTTTAACAAATCGGCGCCAGGCGCGCCTATTTAAAGCGCCGCCGAGCGCGCTCGAAGAATCAGACGTCTGACAGGTGCGCTCTGACGTACTGAAGTCCCCGCCACGTTCTAACACTCTGAAGGTTCGGCGTGACTGACAAGTCATTCAGACGGTCCCCTTAGCTTCTTAGGATCAACATCTTCCCTTTAGTCAGCAAGTCGATCTGCTTCGTCACGGTTATCATCAGCCGTTTTATCAGCACAGCTGGAGAACAGCTGCAACTGTCCAATTGCCGAGATTAGGCGAGAGCGACACGTACTAACGGTCGAGTTCGAGATCTACCTCGGTCACTGTGGAGTTCGAGACGGTCTAAAGTGTAGTAATCTGATTGGTCTGGTGAGAGGTCACTTGATCTTGCCTAGTCGGGTGTATTCTAGATCGGTCCCCTTTCTTAGCAGCTTAATAGGAATTGGCGCATTTTTCTCATTGCTTATTTTGTGCTGATTTAGGGCAGTAAATATTAAGTAGTCAAAATATATCGCTAAAGTAGTTCATTGCTCTGATCATCATAGGCATTGAAAGTGATTAGGTGTGAAAGCTAAATAATTCAGTTTTTATACTCTTTTTGACCTTTTATTTACTCGCCATGCTAGCTCGGATGAGCAGCTAAATTAGTTGGCGCCGGTCATGGTGGACCAAAGGCGGACCAGTCATGCCGTTAGTCAGTCAGTGATTCATGCAATCAGAGTCCAGATTAAGGACTTAGCTTCGGCTGTACTTTAGTGCAGTTCGAGGCGGCGTGGCAGCCAAATTATTAATGTAACTTAATGTAATCTTTAGAGTAGTTAGGGCGCGCTTTCGGAAGAGGCTAATTAGGTCATTTCATCGCTTTGCGGCAGTTAGTTGAAGCATCAAGGCTAAAAGCTGGGATATTCCCTGTCCACTCCTCTTAGTAATATAATAGTGCATTTCCGAGTCCACATAATCCGATCCATGCAAGAACCCCCTGCAAAAGTCCTCTCTGAGCCTGCCTTGGTCATGCGATCTAGTCCCTGCAGTGTCCCTTTGTCGGCTATGACTTCGAGATTGACAGCTAAAAGACACTAGTTGTAGGTGGAAATCAGGCCTCAATTAGTCGGGAACTTGGTTTCGATAGGGCTGTCTGGTGATGCAGTCCACACAAGTTGGTGGCGGCGGGGCTGTCAGTTTCCCTCCGGGGCTGGCGGCTCTCTACCTTTCTTTATCTCCGTGTCTGTCTCTCGCTGTCTTCTCCTAGCATAGGACCAAGCCGCTCGCCACATCTATCATGCTACCCCTGGGGCTGACCTCGAGATCGGGAATGGGAGGCCAGAGTTGTCGATATAGGCAATAAGATCGGCGCTCTGAGGCTGCGTCGGTGAAACGACAAAGCCGAAACCCAACACTACGTTGAACATTATTTACAAGCTGTAGTCAGGCGTTCCACGCAGCTTCTGTGATCATTTCATTTTGTTCGATTTGAATCGTACGAGTACTTTAAACTACGCAGTTGGCATTTGGCAGCATTTTATGTTTTTACGTAGCTTTTTTGCATTGAACCTCTTTGTGACTTAGATGTACCAAAACATATATTTTTATATTACACTATGGGTTACCCTTAATTTCGCAATGAGATTTTTTTATTGAAGAAATGCACACATTTTTGTGAACAAACCAGGCCAGGGTTTTGCAAGGCAAATTTGCTCAGAATCCGTAGAAACGCACTTTATGGCAAAAAATTGTCTCTCACAAAACGTTGTCACTCCACTGCTATCTGAACCAATAAAATTCGTGCACTGAGGCTGGTTGGGATAGACCAGGTTTGAATTTCGAGGAAGAAGGTGATTTGCTCCGATAATAACGAAGAAATTGGTTGGTGCCAAATCAATTAACGCATCAAACGATGACAGTCTCAGCAAAATTCTTTTGTTTAAAGCAGCAGAGAGAATCAGAATAAAATTTGGTTTGGACTAAAGAAGCTAACTCGTACAGAAATGAGCTGGAAATTACTAAAGACGTGCAAACCAAAATTCCACCTAGCTAGATGGAGATCTCCAGTGATCGCTGCATTCGGCCTTTTACTCGTACACATGATTATAGTGCTGATGGTAACGATCGCCATCAAGAACCCAGCGCTAAAGCAACGAGCGCTTGAGTGGATGGCTGGTTATGCCCGTAATCTCCCCAAACAGGTGCCGCGTGTCTGCGATAACGAGAGCTGCAGACGGGACTACGCCCTGCAGCTGCACAAAAGCCACGTTTTCCCGGTCCCGAAAATCCGACACATCCTGTGGCGCAACGAGTCCGTGTCCTCGTACTTTGCCCAGCAACTGGCCAGCTGGCAGAGAATCCACCCCGACTGGACCTACGTTCTGTGGCGCGACTGCGACCTCGAGCCGTTTGTGGCTGCTAACTTTCCGACGCACCTGGCCAAGTTCAAGTCGCTGAAGCAGCAAATAATGCGGGTCGACATGGTTCGCTACATGCTGCTGTTCAAGGTAAAGCTCTGTGGCAACAAGGAGCCATGCTGGTAGACTACAAAGTACTCGTTAGTTATTGAATAATGAAGAGGACTCACAGAGCACAATAATATATGCGAAAATCGATTCATACAGAATACAGCTTCATGCATTGTTCAAAGCAGATCAAGCTCTCCCATTTCCCTCAACCACCCGACACAGTTCGGAGGCACGTACGCGGACCTCGACTACACTCTGGTGCGAAGTCTGGACGAGTTCCGGCGTTTCCACGCCGTGGTCACTCGAGAGCCGGAGGCGCACTCGCTGCCGCACACATGCCAGTTCTGGCCAATCAAGCCATTGGCGAGTCCGGCCTTCATGATGTCGGCACCGGGTCATGAGTTCAACCGGTTTATGCTGGAGCAGCTGGCTCTCATGCCAGTTAAAAAGCACACACACCCACTTGACTTTGGCGGGCCTTATGGCCTAACGAGAGCGCTCGAGGAGTATGCGGCTCAGCAACTACTCACCAACAACTCCATGGAAACTGTGTACCTTCCGCCGTCCTACAGCTTCTATCCGTACGAGAACAACTCTCTCAACGGCATATCCCATCATTTTAAAGGCATCCGATTCGCAAATCTCAATAAGTGCTGCGACAAAATCAAGAAAAGCAGCGACACGAACATGCTGCGTCTTCGGCAGGTCAAGAATCTGACGCGACTGTGCTCAGACGTGAGCAACCTGGACCCCATCACCGACTCCTCGCATCCTATCTTCGCCATTCACGATCTCAAGAAAAGCATCCCGTTCTGGGGCGTCAACGGGCTTCAGGTGGCCGAGTACGTGACCAACTCAGGAGACATGAGGAAGGTGCTTCCAAACCTGAGGCTGGGCGCAAAGTACAATGGCACCAACTGAGCCGTAATTTTCTGAGCACAGGTTTTTTAAGGGACATATATCCTTATTTTTTAGGACCAAAAATAAAACTTGTATAAGTGAGCAGTCTCTGGCTTTGTCATTCAGAAACATGTTTTGGGTTGTCTATTATGCGCTGCAAACTAATTGACTTGATGACATTCACCGTGCACTTCTCATCATACGAGTGTATTCCCTCAGTCTGAGCACTGCTGTATACCGGCTCAAGCTTCGAAAAGCATTAATCGCTGTCTCGAGACCGACATATTGGTGATATATTGTTGCTCAGCGGCTGCAAACAGCCAGCAACCAATAGGCCTCGCCACGTCACACGCGTGAGCTCTAAGCTGGCTTGGTGCTCCAAAATACTCGTATTATAGCTTTCTTCTTTACTCTATTTGCTTATGTGTGAAAATGTTTTTTTTTGCAGCTGATTTAGAATTCTGGAACATTCATAACGTTGCTGTGTCGCTGAGTGGGTGATAAAACTAATAATTATTCCCACCCGATTTGCCGGGCAGAAATGTCATAGAAATCGTCAATCCTTTGCAAGTAGAAAATTGAACCATAGACAACAAGATCTATTTTTAGAATGGCAGACTGTAGATGAGATGCTTCACTTTCGCGTCACTTTCACATTGGATCCAATGTAATTTGGGCTCCCGGGCAGAGAAATGACGTTTCTGCCCGCCCTTGCAAATCGGGTGGGAATAGCTATACCATAGACCTTCTTCGTGCAGAAAGAGGGAAATCCTCGGGCCGCTTTGCGTCCCTCGGATTCTCCCCCTTTCTGCCCTCAGAAGGTCTATGGTATTGGTATATTCTTCTAGTTTCTAGTTTTCCCTTGAAGTTTATGCAACGCAGCAGCTAACTTATGAGGGGTGTCCCAAAAGTTCCCGGAATTTCTACTATAGCTCAGCAATACCTCGCTCAATCTTCATGAGCGCAGAGTCACATTAAAGATACTCATTTAAATTATTTTTTTATCTCCAACCATTTACAAGCTGTAAAAGAATACGTGAATACGTGCGCACGAGTGTTGAAAAATCCCGTTGTATTTTAAGAAACTACTACATGTATGTGCAAATGTTTGACTCTGGAAATGTTTCAATGAACATGACGCGTTAGGGCCTCAAGCTTATCACGTTTGGCGAAGATGTGCCATCGCAGAAGCTTCTTCATCTTTAGGGAAGATGGCTGCAGTCTGCTAGTGCCAAATCTGGGGAGTATAGGCCATGCACTTATTTACCTCGTACACTGGAATCTTTTGGGACACGCCTCATGCCTACATGTAAATAGCTATTGCGCGTGTGTGAGGATCAGAGCTGATATTGGAAGTGATCCCCAGTGCAGGGGGTGAGTGGCTCGGCGGTCTAGCGCGTCTGCCTTGTGTGCCACTGGTCCAGGTTCGACCCCGCGTTGTAGGTCGTTTATTTTCCCTAGCGCAGTTTCGTGTGCACGGTCACATTAATTTGGGGCCTTGTGCACGCATTGGTTGGGCTTTGTGCTAGTTGTGCAATTTACGCCCATGAGGGCAACCCCCCAAGGCATTGAGAGTGTACATGCCTGGAACTGCCGGTTTGTACGCCCTATGTGAGTGCGTGACTGGGTGCTATACTGAAATTCCGTTGCGCACCGTGTGTGTGTGTCCATGCCTGCATACCGTATTTAGTGTGACTGAACGCGCTTCAGGAGTCAGTGCAATGGACAGTCATGCCCAGTCGCTGGTTGTGGGACGATGTCGCTTCAAGCGTCAAGGTGCCTACAGCCCTCCTGCAGATTTAGATTTAGTTAGTTTTAGTTTTAGATCCCCAGTGCACTTTAACCGTAAAGCAGGGACAAGCGCCCTGGCCTATTAGCTTGGGTAAATAGCCATGCATACAGAGGCTTCTAAAATCACGTAAAGTCGATCATTCAAGCATTACCAAACGGTGCTACCCTAATCCAGGGATAAATACCCTCTCGAATGGGAATTTTAGCACTAAAATATCTAATTAATAAGGTGTTTTATGTATAGCGTGTACGGTAGCCCTCCAAGACATGCCGGATGCCCAGTATCTAAAAGTCCTTGGTCAGCCCATGCATCCTTTGCCAGAGCGGAGTCCCTTTTATAGGCTATTTTACTCTAATTGGCGCAACGCTTCATTAGAGAGCCAAAGGTGGCTTTGCAGTTTCCGCGTTTACTGGCCGATTGGCGAATCATTATACATGTAATCCACATTCCTCGAGATGCAAATAGATTACAGGAAAGCGACGCGTTTCGGTCTACTATGAACATTAAAGCAGCGAAATTTATGGAACCAATTTTAACTATTTTACTAGGAAATCTTTTTTTTCAAAATAATAGGAACGCCGTTTTTCGTTCGCTGGCTAAGTAAGCACTTCGGCCGCTGTACTACACTACATGGGAAGGGGCGTACTGTTATTGAAAAATTGTCTTTTCGGGAAATTTTTAAAAATTTTCATGTTTACTGTTGCAACGGGAGTCAGCCGATTAACTGCCCTGGCACACTGCTAGCGCCGAGGAAAGCTCAGGTCTAGCAGTGCGCAAATCTCTCTGTGCTAGAGTAAGTCCAGGCACAGAGAGTCCCTAGACTGATAGTGGAAGCCTCCCAAATGAATATAAAAGAACACTTACAATTTGACTGAATCTCAGCCTAGCAGAGCAGCGTAGTACAAAACACTCTAAGAACGGCGAGGGAGAGAGACGAGCGTGAGCTAGCCTTTATGCCAGAGCGCGGTAAGAGGGGTGCTGGGTGTGAGTAAGCAAGCCTAGCAGGTAAGCAGCTCAGGCCCACCAATCACACCCCGACCCCAGCCCACCGCGCGGCTAAAGCCGCTCACAACACGCCCCCTAGCCCCCCAGCCAAACTCTAAATTTCGCTTCGTTTATTGATGACTCAATAAAAGTACATTCGCACTCACAACAAAAATTGTCTTTTCGGGAAATTTTTAAAAATTTTCATGTTTACATTCAATTCGTTTAGAACTTGTTTGCCCGGCACTTTTGTCAAATGGCGCCAGGTGGGGCTTGGATGTCAAGTAATAGCAGTACTTTTTAATTTTTACTGGATGATTTCTCTCACACCAAGCATGTCTCCCTCTTTTTACATTTTCCAATTACCTTTCCCAACTAAGCTTCTGACCCCCAAAAGTACCTTGGTAAACGCCCGAATCTTCTGCTTTTCATCAGTTACTTACTCTTAATTTTTCGCATTTGGATGCAGATCATATCGATACTTTAAGTCTGTCATGCATCAGTTGGAATATTATAAAATGCGCATGCAAGTACTATCCATGTTTCGAGCTCCCAATCTATTTGCAGGATAAGCTGTAAGATACAAATATCTCATCAATATTTTAGCAATTAATTTTTGGGACCGGTCCGTTTATACAGATTGACGCAAAAAGCTAGATAATTAGCACCCAGCAATCCAATACAGTACATCATCTGACCCGTGAACCACCACTGAAGCTGGTGACTCTACCATTCCAACTCTTTTTGTCTGTTTCTCACTGACTTCTGCTCTGTTAGGAACTACATGCAGCCAATAGCCAATCGGCTAACAGGGGGATCAGCTTCTTAAGAGTCGCGAATCGCGAGTGGAAGGTCAGTGTACTCAAATTAGGTACAAAACGATACCCTGCTGGAGCATGTTAGCCCTTCCGGTAAACAGACGATTGAAGAAGATGTAGGAGATTTGGTGGCTGTATTATGAAATCAAATCGTCACATAGCACTCATATTTAGTTATATTTCATCAGAGCCGTTCTTGACTTTTCTCTTTGGGTCTCTCGCTCGCTCAACAAGCGTAAAGGAGTTTTGGCCTATAGATAAAGCAGTATTTAAGTGTGCAGGTACATGAGCCATCTCACACCCCTTATTGGAAAGAATCTCCCTCTCCTCATGGGAAGAATCTTCCCACTCATTTCAAGAATCTCCCAATCATCATGGGAAGAATCTATCCTTTCTCATGGGATGAAGTACTTCCTCCTTGACAGAATCTCCCTTTCCTGATGGAAAGAATCTCCTCCTCATAGGAATAATTTTCCCTTTCTAATGGGAAGAATTTCCTCCTCCTCATAGGAATAATTTTCCCTTTCTCATGGGAAATGCTATTGACAAAACTAAAGAAATGGGAATGCACCTAAAGGTATCAATTAAAAAGAGCTAAAAATGTACATGTATAGAAGTAAAAGTACATGTATGGCTATCGGGATCGAAAGTTGAATCAATGTACGAGTACTTTTGCTTGGTAGAATACTTGTAGTTATGTACTAGCTATTCAAATTATAGTAGACAAAACAGGCCAATATCGAATTTATGACGATTCCTTGCATTTATGCGTATGGGGCCTCGCATTAGCTTGAACAATAGGCTCTATTTGTCGAGCTGACAGTTGGATGGAACCGGACTGTGAGGCCCCAGTCTACTGCGTCCCGCCGCTACACAAATTCCAGAATAACATGGATTCATAATATGTGAAGCCTGGGGGGAGATAAAGTCAGCAGCTAAGCCTTGTAGGGGAAGAGAAAGTGCTCTTGGATGGGGAGAAAGTAAGCCCGGGTAAATTAAATCAATGGTCAAAAGATCTCAGGTGGTCACTCGGTGCGCCCAAAACAAAGAAAATATAACCATAAATAATGAATACTAAAGAATAAGAGCATTAGACATTTCACATATGTTGCATGCTAATTCCAAAACCTTTAATTGACAGATTATTCAATCAATCAATCAACCATTTAATCAAACGCCTCTATTTTGCACTCTTAAAGTAGAAATCAATGCCGCGCTTGGCCCCTCTGGGCATTTGCGCGCCTCTGCTGGTGTCCCCGCGGCCAGACCTGGCCAAGTGAGGCGTCCACTCTTTCTGGCGCACTAGGGGCAGCGGGTAATCCACACCCAGTCGGACACCGTTTAGCCTGGCCGGGCTCAGCGACCAGGGAAAGTGCGCGTCCGAGCCCGCCAGCTGGGCCAATTCGGGCAGCCATTTGCGTACGAAGCTCGCTTCCGGGTCGTAGTCCATGGCCTGCTTGGCTACGTTGAATTTCCGGTTCTCGCGCGGGTCGTTGCCGACGCCTTGCGGGTTGGAGGGGGAGACAGTGAGGTGGGGGAGTGAGACAGGGAGGGAGAGTGAGACAGAGAGAAGGGACAGTGAGACAGAGGGGGGAGAGTGAGACAGAGGGGGGAGAGTGAGACAGAGAGAAGGGAGAGTGAGACAGAGGGAGAGTGAGACAGAGGGAGGGTGAGACAGAGGGAGAGTGAGACAGAGGGAGGGTGAGACAGTGGGAGAGTGAGACAGAGGGAGGGTGAGACAGAGGGAGAGTGAGACAGAGGGAGAGTGAGACAGAGGGAGAGAGAGACAGAGGGAGGGTGAGACAGAGGGAGGGAGAGACAGAGGGAGGGTGAGACAGAGGGAGAGTGAGACAGAGGGAGAGTGAGACAGAGGGAGAGAGAGACAGAGGGAGGGTGAGACAGTGGGAGAGTGAGACAGAGAGAGAGAGAGAGACAGAGGGAGAGTGAGACAGAGGGAGAGAGAGACAGAGGAGAAGGGGGAAGGGAGAGTGAGACAGAGGGAGGGTGAGACAGAGGGAGAGTGAGACAGAGGGAGGGTGAGACAGAGGGAGAGTGAGACAGAGGGAGGGTGAGACAGAGGGAGAGTGAGACAGAGAGAGGGTGAGACAGAGGGAGAGTGAGACAGAGGGAGGGTGAGACAGAGGGAGAGTGAGACAGAGGAGGGAGAGTGAGACAGAGGAAGAGTGAGACAGAGGGAGAGTGAGACAGAGGGAGGGTGAGACAGAGGGAGAGTGAGACAGAGGGAGAGAGAGACAGAGGAGAAGGGGGAAGGGAGAGTGAGACAGAGGGAGGGTGAGACAGAGGGAGAGTGAGACAGAGGAGGGAGAGTGAGACAGAGGAAGAGTGAGACAGAGGGAGAGTGAGACAGAGGGAGGGTGAGACAGAGGGAGAGTGAGACAGAGGGAGAGTGAGACAGAGGGAGAGTGAGACAGAGGGAGGGTGAGACAGAGGGAGGGTGAGACAGAGGGAGAGTGAGACAGAGGGAGGGTGAGACAGAGGGAGAGTGAGACAGAGGGAGGGTGAGACAGAGGGAGAGAGAGACAGAGGAGAAGGGGGAAGGGAGAGTGAGACAGAGGGAGAGTGAGACAGAGGGAGAGTGAGACAGAGGGAGAGTGAGACAGAGGGAGAGTGAGACAGAGGGAGAGTGAGACAGAGGAGAAGGGGGAAGGGAGAGTGAGACAGAGGAGGGAGAGTGAGACAGAGGGAGAGAGAGACAGAGGAGAAGGGGGAAGGGAGAGTGAGACAGAGGGAGAGTGAGACAGAGGAGAAGGGGGAAGGGAGAGTGAGACAGAGGAGAAGGGGGAAGGGAGAGTGAGACAGAGGAGAAGGGGGAAGGGAGAGTGAGACAGAGGAGAAGGGGGAAGGGAGAGTGAGACAGAGGAGGGAGAGTGAGACAGAGGAGGGAGAGTGAGACAGAGGGAGAGAGAGACAGAGGAGAAGGGGGAAGGGAGAGTGAGACAGAGGAGAAGGGGGAAGGGAGAGTGAGACAGAGGAGAAGGGGGAAGGGAGAGTGAGACAGAGGAGAAGGGGGAAGGGAGAGTGAGACAGAGGAGAAGGGGGAAGGGAGAGTGAGACAGAGGAGAAGGGGGAAGGGAGAGTGAGACAGAGGAGAAGGGGGAAGGGAGAGTGAGACAGAGGAGAAGGGGGAAGGGAGAGTGAGACAGAGGAGAGAGAGACAGAGGAGAAGGGGGAAGGGAGAGTGAGACAGAGGAGGGAGTGGTAGAGAAGGGCAGAGCTGCATGAGAGAGAATGAAGGACGTCAGATTCGATAAAGTCGCGCACAGAATTCCGCCGCACTCACCAGCCGAATAGTTCCAGTTGCCATAGTTACTATACACATCGTAGTCAACAAGCAGCGACTCGAACCATTCGGCGCCCATTCTCCAGTCCATGCCCAGATCCTTAGTGAGAAAGGAGGCCACGTTCTGCCTCGCCCTGTTGGACATCCAGCCGGTGTTAAGCAGCTCGCGCATGGCGGCGTCCACAAACGGCACTCCGGTCCTCCCGTATCGCCAGGTGTCGAACGTCTCCATGGCGACGCTCCACTTTGATGTTGCCGACTTTGGTAGGCGCCGCGTGCCGCCGGGATAAAAAATCGCGTCACCATGTCGCCAGGCAACCAGACGGAAATAATCGCGCCACATCAGCTCAAACAGCAGCCAGTAGGTGGAGTCGTTAGCAACGCGCTGCTTCTCGTAGCGACGAAGCTCGCTGTGGATTTGTCGGGCCGATAAACTGCCTGCGGGGCGCGGGTCAATGTGGGTCAACAGTGGGTCAGGATGGGGCAAGAAAAATAACGTTGGGTCACAGCGGCTTAACATGGGTTAACAGTGAGTCAGGATGGATCAAGATAAGATAAAATTGCGTCACAGTACATTAAGATAGGTCAGGGTGGGTCAAGATGGGTCAAGATAAAATTGGGTCACAGCACATCCAAGATAGGTCAGGGTGGGTCAGGAGGGGTCAAGATAAAATTGGGTCACAGGATATTAAGATAGGTCAGTGTGGTTTAGGATAAGTCAAGATAAATTTGGGTCACAGCACATTATGATATGTCAAGGCGGGTCGACATTGGGTCAGGATGGGTCACGATAAGATAACATTAGGTCACGGAAAATTAAGATTTGTCAATGCGGGTCAACAGTGGGTCATGATGGGTCAAGGAAGATAACGATAGGTCACGCAGATTAAAGTAGACATTGACAATGTGACTTTAATAGAGGTGAAATGCGAATAGATTGCGAGGTCACATAAAAAATATCAGACCGGTACATTAGCCGCACCGTTAGCAAGCCATGGGCTGAGCTTGCTGCTGGCGTCAACACCGTCCAACTGATTCCTGGTCTCCTTGTAGGTCGAAACAGCGTCGCTGCCGAACAGAAAGTGCTCCAGTCTGTTCAGGCCGGCTGTCTCGCCGCCCTCGAACGGAAACTGACTCCGCTGGTCGAGCTGATGCGCAGCTTCCGCCTCGCCAACCAGCTGGGCAAGCGCCGGCACCTCGCCGCAATCCACGGCAACATTCGGCGTTGGTTGCAATCGGCTGGGCGCCGCCAGCGGTGCCTTCACGGAGCATTTTGACTCAACCTGCTTGCGGTACTGCAAGGCGGGGCAGGTCGCGTGAGGTCAAGTAAAGTTGTAAGGGAATTTGAAGTCAGGTAGTTCAGGTAACAGCTCGTCTCAAAGTGACAGGCACCAAAGTGAGAGATGTAAGTCACCTCATTGAAAGCGTCGGGCACCTAATTGAAATTACAGGCACCTGAGTGAAAGTGACAGATACCTTAGTGAAAGTGACAGGTACCTCAGTGAAAGTTACAGGCACCTCAGTGAAGGTGACAGGCACCTCAGTGAAAGTGACAGATACCTCAGTGAAAGTGACAGATACCTCAGTGAAAGTGACAGGCACCTCAGTGAAGGTGACAGGCACCTCAGTGAAAGTGACAGATACCTCAGTGAAGGTGACCGGCACCTCAGTGAAGGTGACAGGTAACTGAGTGAAAGTGACAGGCACCTCAGTGAAAGTGACAGGCACCTCAGTGAAAGTTACAGGCACCTCTTCAGTGAAAGTTACAGGCACCTCCTCAGTGAAAGTGACAGGCCCCTCAGTGAAAATTACAGGCACCTCAGTGAAAGTTACAGGCACCTCAGTGAAAGTTACAGGCACCTCAGTGAAAGTTACAGGCACCTCAGTGAAAGTTACAGGCACCTCAGTGAAAGTTACAGGCACCTCCTCAGTGAAAGTTACAGGCACCTTAGTGAAAGTTACAGGCACCTCAGTGAAAATTACAGGCACCTCCTCAGTGAAAGTTACAGGCACCTCAGTCAAGGTGACAGGCCCCTCAGTGAAAGTGACAGGCCCCTCAATAAAAGTGACAGGCCCCTTAGTGAAAGCAACTGGCAACTGCTCACCTGAGTGAAAGTGTCAGGCACCTGGTGCCGGCTAAACGGCAGCTCTGTAGGGGAGTGCAGCCCGGCTGAGTTCCACAGCGACTTGAGCTGAACGTTGGCCTGTTTGCACACGCTGGCCACGTCTGCCTCGAGCTGACGCTCCTCACTAGCAGCCTCCGACTGCATGAGGACGAAGTCGACTGGGCAGCCGGCGGCGGCGCATTTGTCGATGATGTCGCGCACCGCAACAGCGGGATCGGCGTGCCGCACAAGAAGCTCCGAGTTGACGCTGCGAAGCCGACGCCGAAGATCGTTGGCCGATTCAATTAGAAATCTGGCCCGATGCCTTGAGCAGCGCAAGAATTTGAATTCGCGCGTACCAGCGTCCGGACGCAGCTGACGCGAATCGAAACAGTAAAGGTGCAGCACGCTGCTGCAGTGCGCGTGCGCCCAGCTGAGACACTCATTGTCGTGCACTCGCATGCAATTCTGCATCAGGACTAGGCCGAGTCGGCCAATTGAGCTGGACGACTGCTTTGCCATGCGGCTGCTGCAATTGCATTTGTAGGGGACGCATCAATTCTATGATCTGATCTTCTGCCTCAGCCTCCTATTTTTTCCATGTCTTTCAATGTGTAATTTAAATCAGAATTGATTTTTTTCAATAAGAGAAGTTGTAGCCTAGTGGCTAGGCTGCCTGCCTTATGACCGGAAGGTCGTGGGTTCGAGTCCCGACCCTTGGAGACAATTTGTGCCTTTGAGCAAGGCACTTGATCCCGCATTGCTTAAGTCCCACCCAGCTGAGATTGGGTACCAGTTTGAGCTGGGTAAATTTAGGGTGGGTGTTGTGGCCCCTCCAGCCCTTGGATGCGACACACAACTAAATGTGGCTCCACTGTGGGCTGTATATCTAGTCAAAAGGCCAGGTGTCTAAATTTAATTTAATCAATTAAATAAGTGATGCAATAGCTTTTGCATAGCCCATTTTGACAAAATATAAAAACATGTTCAAATTATGTTTTTGCTTATAAAACCTAAACAATAATGTCTATAATAATATAGTTAGTATCAATCTAATCATTGAAATAATCTTATAAATTTGATACCTTTTCAAATATTTATGTAGATTGTTTTTGAATAATGATTAGTCGGGTTGAATCCTTAAGAATTACAAGTGTCAAAAGTGGCAAGACTCTAGAAACAGACAAATTTTAATTTGACACAATGATGCAGTCCAGCTATGTACTTGCACTTTGGGTATACAATACTACTAGTAGTACTAGATAGTCATGGGAACCACAGTCCAGACTAAACAATGAGACACTGCAATGTCAATGACCATGGCATTAGCAATACATTTATGAAAGTTTCATACTTATTATTTCAAGGACCCAATCTCTATCTCTTTAGGCACACTGGTGGGGCAAAAAAAGTTAGTTAGAAATTTGAGCTTTGATACAATATAGGGTAGCTAAAGCATTATGAACTGAATGAGGGATCTAAGAACTAAACAGAGCTATACCATTTTTTTAGTAAAAAGTAAAGGGTGCATCTAGTACTTAGTAAAATTGTCTTTTTTAGATTTTATAAAAATTATAGAAACTTTCAGCAATCTATATTTTGCCAAATTTTGCCATGTTTTTTTAAAGATATTATGAGAAAAATTAACTAAAGACTACAAGTATGGAGTGTCAAATTAATCAGCTTAGTGTTCAGAAAAGTTACAGAGAGAGTCATTGCAAAAACTTGCCTTTTCTAGCCATAATTTGCTTTGTTTGGTTTTTTAATACTGAAAAATTATATTAAAACAGGATATTTTTTATATATTTTATACACTGATTATTTAAGGAAAATATTAAAAGTGGGATATCATAATAAAGATCAATCTATTTGCAAAAGCTTTAAATAAATATATATATTTATATAGCAAATTGTACTAAATAGAAATTAGCCGTAGTTCTAGAAAGATGCCCTTTTGCTAAGACAGTCTAGTGTACAACACATGGAGAACACCTGATGTGAGTGGCACAGGGCAACATACAATGGGGAAGCACATGGCACTTATAGGATACATGGTATATGGCTGGCAGTCACGTGGCTTACACAGTATTTATAAATTATATGGTCTAATATATTTATATGTATGCAATATATATTACAAATCTATATTAAGAAACAGACTGGCAGCCTTGGCTAGCGTCAGAAAATTTAATTTTATAGAATTAATATGCTGTGGAATCCAAGAGATTTCGCGAAAGATCTTTCGGCGAATACGGTTTCGGCGAAAATAAAAGTGTAAGAATATAAACTTTCATGCATGTATGTAGCAAATAAACGTACGATCAATTCAAACTTATAATTATCCGGCGAAAAACGTAAACGTATAATCAATTCAAACTTATAATTATCCGTTTTTATGTCCCGGCGCAAAACAAAGGATTATAAGCTTATCCTGACGGCGCTGAAAGAGTTAGTCCCAGCAGCGAGTCCAAGGCGTTGCGTCGCGGACTTCGAGAAAGCTGTTTGGGAGGCTGTTCGTGCAGTGTTCCCTGATTGTCAGCTGCGAGGGTGCAATTTTCATTACATTCAGGCAGTGTGGCGGAAATTCACACTCTCGGGCTACTGGAGCAGTATGCCGCAGACAATGGAACAAATGGGCTGTGCCGTCAGCTGATGTCACTGACTTTTTTACCAGCCGGTCAAATGGCCAACGAGTTTTATCGCCTACGTAGTGACGTCACTGACGTTCGGATAGTCCAACTGTGCGACTACATTCAGTCGATTTGGTTGACAAGTTCGACATGGAGCACTAAAAATCTAATTTTTTTCATTAATTTTTTGCTTCGAATTTTTTTGGTTTTCTCCCCCACTGCATTTTGTCACTATTAAAATTGCTTGCAAGTAAGTTTTCCCTTTCAAATATTTATTTGCACTCTTTAATTGAGTTTCATAAAACCTTATTTTTCCCCTTTTTGTTCATCTCTTCCGTTAATGAGAACATTAAACTCCTAAGAGGAGAGCTTTTGTAACACTCTTACTGCATCGTGCGCATGCACTTGAATAATAGTACAACGCGACACGTTGCTAATAGTTAATTTTCTCTCGCTTTCGTCTGCGCCACCCCTTCACGGTATAAGGGCTTTCCAGAAAGTTTCATCGCTTCTGATTGGCTGCAATGTACGTGCCGGTGTTTATTTCATTACTGCGTAGTTAACGAAATCGTGCACTTTAGCCGTTTACCCTCATTTGTATTGGAGGGGCGTCGCTTAAGCTGCTGTCTGGAATGCCCCAACCCCCGAGTTGCTACACTATACAATAAAGCAAACTTCCCGCAAATAAATCAAATTTTCTCCGACTACTAGAAGTCTCTAGTCTTCTGCCTTCAGTAAATTCAAATATCAGCGAACGCTGTTACAATCTGCATAACTTATGTGCTCTAAAACGCAAAAAAACTAGCTGCAGAAAGAATATTTGACTATCTTTTAAAGTTTAATGCTACGTAAACTACACAAGGACCACTACCGGTAGGAGTAGACTTAGGAGTACTCCTCGTGGTCCTTAAAACTACAGTGTAAATATAAACACGAACACGAAAAAGTGAACCAGTTTAAAGTGTGATGATTTCAAGATAGCCGAATCAATAACTACGTTGTTATATTTTCGGTTTAAAAATTTAGAAGCATTTCAGACAGGCACGCATGCATTAATGATGGCTAACTTTAAAGGGCACTTTTAGACTGCAAGTTAACCTAGGGTACATTTGGACTTCAAGAATTTCAAGGGCACATTTAGACCGCAAGACTTCCCCGGGCACATCTGGACTTCAAGAATTCCAAGGGCATATTTAGAGTTGCAAATTCCAACGGAGCGTACGTTAGAATTAAATGTTTCAAACGGCGCATTTAGAACGGCAGATTCCGGTGAATCCCAGCTGTTTTGTAGCACAAAGTTTGACTGGAAGATCAATGAGCATTTTTTGTTGGATTCAACGACAAATGAAAACGTCACGAAGGCGAAAATCTTTAGTACTTATATGTTGAAATATTTATTAACATTCTTCCACTTCTACGGTCTTTTACATTGTAACGATTTCTTCTGTGCAGTTATATAAAATTTTTCTTTTACTTTTACAGAGGGCATAGATGATGTAACCTTTAACTGATACTCTGTGCCCTTTTTGGGCCCCACGCATTAAAAAACGTTCCAACACCACTCAGCTCAGAGCACCGATATTATTACCTACATCGACAACTGTGACCTTCCATTTCCGATCTCGAGGTCATCCCCAGGGGTAGCAGCATAGATGTGGCAAGTAGCTATGTCCTATGATAGGACACGGTAGCGAGAGACAGACACGAAGATTATGAAAGGTAGGGAACTGACAACCCCAGTTGGAAGCTGACAGCCCCCCCGCCACCAACATGTGTGAACTTTTAGCCGTCAATCTCGAAGTCATAGCCGACAAAGGGACCACTGCAGGGACTAGATCGCATGACCAAGGCAGGCTCAGAGAGGACTTTTGGAGGGGGTTCTTGCATGGATCGGATTATTTGGACTCGGAAATGAACTATTATAGTAATAAGAGGAGTGAGTAGGGAATATCACAGCTTTGAATTTATTGAATAAATTGGTGATTGAGGAATCCACTCTATGACCGCGCACGAATCAAATGATTTATTTTAGGGAAATAACAAGAATACTGTACAATGAGCAGAACATATTAATTACAGCGTGGTAAGCTTAAGACTGCATGCTTTTGATCACCTAGCAACTGTGGATTATTGCATTGAATGCCGCTAATTTGCACAAAGTAACCTAATAATTCCGCACTCATGAGAGCCGATCTAATGGCACAATTTGGACAAGACTAATTGATTTTTTGCAAAACATCTACAGATCTTTACATGCCGAAAATTCACGGATGTCCACAAATGGACATACAGACCCAGGCATGCAAACACTGGGTTTCTTGTGCCGCAATCATGCCAGTGCATACGAGCTAATATGTGTCTAAATTTTGCCATTGTAGGCAATCAGCCAGCTGGGAAAATTATTTTTTCTTTTCTTGCAGCTGCTCAGCAGTAGCTGGTCATTGAAGGTTAAAAAATACGACAACAATAAAATTTTCTGTCCATACCGGCATTATCTGACAGCCCTAGGATGCGCGCACAAAGATTTTGTTGGAGAGAACCGATGATTTTATCATTTTATGCGCATGACGTATTTAGTATACTGTACATGCATGTGGCCCTGGTAGGCTAAAATTGCCTATCAATAATTTATTTCCTAAAAGCCTTTCTAATCAGACAAAGACAGACAGACAGACAGACAGACAGACAGACAGACACAGACAGACAGACAGACAGACAGACAGACAGACAGACAGACAGACAGACAGACAGACAGACAGACAGACAGACAGACAGACAGACAGACAGACAGACAGACAGACAGACAGACAGACAGACAGACAGACAGACAGACAGACAGGCAGACAGACAGACAGACGGATGGAGCAAATTGTATTAGAAAAACAATCTAGGTGTGGACTTTGTTTTTTCGCAACAATAGTAAGTGACTTGATTTTGCTCATTCACCAACATAAATCTCAAAATAATTCGGAATGAACTCATACAAACCGGTCTCAAATTTACGGGCAATAAGTCTCAGCTTTTAAAATGAAAAAAATAAATAAAATTTAGCCTTGTCGGGGAACTGCTGCGGAAAGTTCTTGGCCGAGACGACCTGATAATACGTAAATGAAGGCAAGAAATATCCATCAAGAGGGGTATGAAGGTAAAAGGAGCCTAATGGGAGATTATTAATGGGAGGAAGATTCAGGAGTACGGATGTGAGGCAATGGGGAAAAATTGAACGTTTTCCAGGGAGGCTGGTTATTAAAATATCAGCACAAAGTGAATGCAATATCAGTTATGGTGTTATAGTTTTACAAAAAAACTATCGCGAAAGTAACCATCATGTAAAAATAAGGGAAAATAATGACTACGCAAGAAAACAGAGTGATTTCTGTCCGAGAAAATAATTTAACTAGTTTGAGCGCTCAGAAACACACGGCGGCTATCCCAGAGTTCACTTCACATTTTCCCTACACTTTCCTCCGTTCTCTAATAGTCTTCCCTTAGCCAGGCGGATTGCCACCAGTCTCTACAGCATTGTCGTGTGATGTGGTACAGCTTAATGCACTGTCAGAAATATCCGTATTTTCGGCCACCTGCTGAAAAAAAACTAGGGTACCGTGTGAGTCCAAGTTTTCAATCCACGGTTCTGCGATCCTGTACAGCAGTTTAGATACTAATTTGTACAATGCATGCCCTTGCAAAGCTGATTCTCAGTATAACACAGAAACACCCTTGGGGACAGAAATTGTCTCTCCCACAGAGCTGTCCATTCTCCTCCGCTGCCTAAACCAATTGGGATGGCGTACGGGGTCTGGATAGAATGGACAAGGTCGGAGATCTGAGGTGGGTTTGCTGCTGTGTCTTCACCACAATAAAACATTATTTTGCTGATAGCAGCCGAGAAACTCAGAAAATAACTATTTGGTACGCACTGAAGAGACCGGACTCGTCAAGAATGTGCTTCAAAACACTGAAGAATTGCTGCAAATCAAAATTACTCAAAGCCAGATGGCGGTCTGCAGGGATTTTTGCATTCAGCCGTTTAGTCTTGTACATGGTTATTGTGTTGATGGTAACGATCGCTATCAAGACGCTGTTGCTAAAGCAAAGATCGCTTGAGTGGATGACTTGCACTGTACAAGAAGAACTCGCGACTCCTAGTGTTGCTTGGTGGATGGCTGGTACTGCCAGTAATCTCCCCAAACAGGTGCCGCGTGTCTGCGCTAACGTAGGCTGCAGACGGGACTACGCCCTGCAGCTGCACAGAAGCCACGTTTTCCCGGTTCCGAAAATCTGACACATCCTGTGGCGCAACGAGTCCGTGTCCTCGTACTTTGCCCAGCAACTGGCCAGCTGGCAGAGAATCCACCCCGACTGGACCTACGTTCTGTGGCGCGACTGCGACCTCGAGCCGTTTGTGGCTGCTAACTTTCCAATGCTGTTGGACCAGTTCAAGTCGCTGAAGCAGCAAATAATGCGAGTCGACATGGTTCGCTATATGCTGCTGTTCAAGGTAAAACTCGTATGCAAACATCGATTCATACAGAATGCAGCTTCGAGAATTTGATCAAATCAGATCAAGCGAACCCATCTCACTACATCACCGACACAGTTCGGAGGCACGTACGCGGATCTCGACTACACACTGGTGCGAAGTCTGGACGAGTTCCGGCGTTTCCACGCCGTGGTCACTCGAGAGCCGGAGGCGCACTCGCTGCCGCTCACATGCCAGTTCTGGCCAATCAAGCCATTGGCGAGTCCGGCCTTCATGATGTCGGCACCGGGTCATGAGTTCAACCGGTTTATGCTGGAGCAGCTGGCTCTCATGCAAGTGAATGAGCATACTCATCCACTTGACTTTGGCGGGCCTTATGGCTTAACAAAAGCGCTTGACAAGTACGCAGCTCAGCAACTACTCACCAACAACTCCATTGAAACTGTGTACCTTCCGCCGTCCTACAGCTTCTATCCGTACGAGAAAAACTCTCTGAACGGCATATCTCCTCATTTAATAGGCATCCGACTCGGAAATCTCTATAAGTGCTGTGACAAAATCAAGAAATGCAGCGACACGAACATGCTGCGTCTTCGGCAGGTCAAGAATCTGACGTGGCTGTGCTCAGACGTGAGCAACCTGGACCCCATCACCGACTCCTCGCATCCTATCTTCGCCATTCACGATCTCAAGAAAAGCATCCCATTCTGGGGCGTCAACGGGCTTCAGGTGGCCGAGTACGTGACCAACTCAGGAGACATGAGGAAGGTGCTTCCAAACCTGAGGCTGGGCGCGAAGTTCAACGGCACCAACTGAGATTGAATTTGGAAGAAAAAAAACAAAGAGACGCAGTTGTTCGATTGTCTGTTTTGAAACACTATGACTAGTTGACTCATTAGATGGTTTTATTATGCACTTGTGCTTCATTTGTATCAATATATATTAGGTGCTAGTGTAGGTTGCACAAGGCTGCGGTGAACTTGACGCGCAACTCACTCCGCCAATTTTTTAGTGTACGAGTATTAGAAGGTTTGAGCCATCCCTTGACTACTTACTGACCTTAAAACTTACTTTGACCAGTATGAATGGCCCCCCGGTGCAGAAAGGAGAGGAGATGCGGGTACGCTGAGAATAAATCCGTAAGAAATATGATCTGCCAAAAAATTTGCGGTCGTGCCTTAAGCACACTACTTAAAAAGATGGAGAGAAGTATGAAGGGGGAGAAATCTTTGTAAATCAGATCCCGGATACGAGTATTCTAACCTCTGGGAGCCCCACGGGAGACTAAAACTACGGAAACCTCCCCTGCAGCTATCGAAGGGAGCGCGGGAAAACCGGTACTGAGACGGTATTGAATGCGGCGCGAGCCCATTCAGCTTACTACTTAACAGAGCCGATATGTAGCGATATTGCTAATAGAACTGGGGCATGCTAGGTGACTGCGCTAATGACTGAGCTAGCAGAATTAGCAAATCACTCTATGAGTCTTGACCGAGACGCCCGAGAGGGTTAGTGGGTTAGTAGATAAGTAGATGAGATCTGAGCGACGCAAGGGGAAAAGCCAGGGGCGAGGATGCCATCCGCGATTCCGCATCGATGGGTTTTGGCTATGATCGGGGCCGGGGCTTTGAAATCGCTCTGATCAGATTCGGGCGCTCGAAAAACCCCGAGTTTAATGCCAGAACCCGCATGCCAGCTGTCATGGACGGTGGGATGCGCACTAAAGGCGCACACAGCTAGCCAATATGAGCGGGGCTAAAGCCGCGCAGAGCTAAACACCCCGAGAAAGACTCCCGGGCAGCCAATCTCAAAGCAGGGCGCAAGCCCGGTCAGCCAAAACAGGCTAGGAAGGGCCAATCAAACACTTGAGATGAAAACAAACAAAGTAATCATAAACTGCTACCCCAACAATACTAGTAGGGCAGGTCCACCGTAAGTCATCGCAAAACAAACCAAAATGCCAAAAAGGGCATACGCTAAGCAATGAAACTCGGTTATATAAACATTAAAAAGCGCTGCTATACTCAAAAGGGATAGAACCTCCCAAATAGCAATTTTCAGAAACATCTAAATATTAAGACATAATAGCTTGTACGGTATTGGCTTTTATCGGCTCTTTTACTCTAATTGTCGCCCCATTTCTTTAGAGTCTGCTTGTCAGCATTAAGATCCCCTGCCTTGTAGTTTTTGGTGTTAAAGTTTGTGAAACAAAGAGAGAAGGAAGCCCTGCGGAAATAAAAAGTGAATTAATATCGGCAATCCGTTCTCTTCTGGACTTTGGTCTTGATTTTAAAGCACTAGGTCTCTGAAGCTCGTACATACTTGAAACGTCTTACTTAAGACTCGACGCTTAGCTCCTCTCGCCGACTTGCGAAGTCGACTACATGAACTAGTCAGGTCAGCTGCTGTAAACGGAGCTCCAGCCCGCAGGCAGCGCAGCACACAACCAAGAACAGCGTCCGAGCAGCCGTGCCGCTCCATTGACTGCGCCGTGATGGCAGACCCCGTCTCTCCATCAAGCAGCAGCGAGTTGACTGTCTCAGCAGACGGCAGACGGAACTTAAAATTTACAGAATAATCATTACGAGGACATCTTAAAGTAGTCTGCGAAAGATGTCTGCGGTTTTCAAACGTACATTCCTATATGGAATAGTTTAGATTTTTTGAACAGAATTTGTGATTTCAGAAATTTTACACTAACTTTGTGAACTTTAATGTATAAATTAATCAGAACAATGTTAGCGATATTATATGTCCATTATTTATTATATCGTAGGGGTGAGCTTGATAGTGAATTAATAAGAATATAATGAGCAGCACTTATTCATTATAGCGTTGTAAGGTTAAGACTTCTTTTGAACGCGTAGCAACTGTAGATAATGCCTATTGAACTATTACATTAACTGCCTCAAATTTGCACAAAGTAACCTAATAATCAAGCACTCACAATGCCCCTATATTTAAAGTGTAAATGATGGGTTTCGGCCTTTGTTGCCTTGGCAACTTAGCGACTTCAGCGTACAGGTATCAACCTAGAAGTACTCTGGCCTCCCACTCCTGACTCGAAGCCAGCCCTAAGGTAGCTGATATTAAAGAGGATTTGGCGAGTGGCTAGGTCCTATAACAGGAGAAGACAGCGAGAGACAGAGAAAGAGATATGAGAAAGGTAGTAAATTGAAAGCCTAATTTAGATAAGAGGCTGACAACTCCGCCGCCACCAGCATCAGGACCACAGGACTCGACTGGACCGCATCACCAATCGGCCCGGTCGAGATCAAGTTCCCGACTAATAGAGGATTATTTCCACCTCCAATAAGTGTCTTAGCCGTCTAAAGGGACTCTACAGGGACAAGATCGCATGGGTAGGTAGGTACAGAGAGGACTGGGGCAGGGGGTTCTTGCTAGGCGGGCCATAGAGTCGGATTTAAGCACCAGCGATGCACCAACCAATGCGTCAACGAACGGATCCCTCAGCGATTAAATGAATAGCCTGAACTTCCAGCGACGCAAGCTTACTTATTACGCTCGTACATTAATTTAGCCACTCTGCTCCCTGAGTCTGCGCTAAAGTACATCTAAGCGCTAATCCAATAAAGTCAGATTACTGGGATCTGTGTGGCCATAGGTCCACCGTTAAGCTGCTCATCTGAGCGCTCATTGTGATGCAGAAGTAATAATAAAAATCGTCAATGAATTTATCTTACTGCCTTTATCCGAATTGAATTGGAACCATTGAGTTGATAATATTTATCATTGTTAGGCTGTCTCATTAATTCAGCAAAAGTAATTTTGCCCAGTCGAGGACCACGTCACGAGGACCAAGTGTCAAATGTATCGAAAATAAACCCCAGTCACATGACTCCCCAGACACCTTCTTGCGCCATGAACGCGGGTCACGTGCCGCGTAAAAAGGCCCTGAAAGTCTAGAGGTTAAAATAATATAGCTCACTAGAATAATTTAGCTGTATTAGAATAATTCAAGATAGAAGCCAAAAATGTTACACTGACTACTGACAGTAACCTATGAATAGAATACATTAGTGTACAAAGACTTACAGCTCTAGGCCAGCAAATGAAAAAAGGGCATCCTCATCATAAATAAAATATAGCCAATCTAAGATTGACACAATTTGCAAGAGATTACACTTAAGTGACGTCATCTTTTACAAACATCAGATCTTTAGCTCGTACATGCTGCAAAATTCACGGATGTAAACACAGGTGCAGGAGCGGGGTCTGCTGGTTACTTTAACCACATGGAAAGCGCTAGGGTTCCGGTTAGAGCTGGCAAAATTCAGTATGGGTGTTGCGGCCCCTCCAGCCCCTCAGGACTGAGCAGCGGTACACAGAACGCGCAGCCAGCTGCAGCCGTGCCGTTGGCTGTACATCTGCTTGAAAGGTCGGGTGTCTAAATGATTTTTTGCAGGCAAAAAAATTTCTTGCTAACCGTTGGCTTTTCAGCAACGTGAAGTTACTCTCCCTAAATGCTTTTCTAATAATGTCTGCTGATTCAGCCTTTGCTACCTTCTAGGACTCCATCTAAGCTTAATGCCTAAAAAGTACCAATCTAATTTTATCTACGCGCTCGTAAATACCTTCGCATCTTAATGCTAACCAAAATTTTTCTATTCTTGCAGCTGCATGATGGTCGTAGAGGGCTGTAAAATGGGCCAACAATTAAATTTCGCAGCACAGCATTAGTCCCCACTGCCTAAAGCAACGCAATGCAGCACAAAGAGCAGGAGGCAGCCAAGTGGAGCGAAAAGGGGGCCAAGCCGCAAGGGGTAGGCCAAGACAGCCTCCCCCGCAAGTTTAGGTGTGTTTATACGAAACAATTAAAAAAAACGATGTAGATCAAGGAAAGTGCAAAGCAGAACCGCAGGGATAAAATATTGCAGTTATAAAAAAAATTGAGCAAGGCAGCGAGGCCAAGCCAGCGACGCAGCCAGGTATAAAAACACTCCGCCACCCCCCAGCCAAGGCGGGGGGCGGGGGTAAGCCAAAGAGGCCAAGCACGCACGCACAAGGGCACGGGTTAGGCAGTGTGTACAAACGCCGGTTAGCTCTGCCGCGCAAACCAGTCACAATCTATTTCAAGTCGATCTGAATCGCATAAGAGAGTTGCACCAAGCGAAACGCGGGGCACGTAGAAGGGTGACGCAAAGCGTGCATACATTAAATAGAGTCGATTTTTGTGGGGTGGAAAAACTAAGTCACCGGGAAGGGGAGGGGGGCTAAGCTGCGCAGGACTGGAATGAGCCGGCATCGTGGTGTAGCGCCGCCAGGCACAGAGGAGAGAGAGAGCAAGAGAGCATGGGGGGTTGCCAAAACAGTTGCCCCAGCCAATCAAAAATCAAACAGTGCATGACGCATAGAGAATCGTAAAGACTTGCATGATCGGCTTAGCCGCGCAGGACTGCAACGGGTTTGACTGGCAGGGCCGGCGAGAGGGCACGGCGCGTGAGTTGGGACAGAGGAAGGGCATAAAAGTGCAGATGCACGTAAAAATTGCAAGGCAGTGAGTCGCAGCTCACTAATTTCGAATTAGAGGACCGGTAGTGTGCTTTTCCCATTATGCGTCCCCTAAACCGAAACAAGGGCCGGGGGTGGCTGGCGCGCATAGTTCGATAGAGTAAAGACAGGAAACACATATGAAAATATGAGATTTGCACCTTATTATCAATTTATTATCTCCGAAGTGTTTATTTTCGCGAAAATTGGACTCCAAAAAATTTCTAAGAAACGAAGTGTCCCGTCCTTCTACTTAAGGTGTCCTTGCTATGCACAGGGGACAGAAACGTGCCACCCACCCCATCACCATTGCTCACTGTCAATATTGTTCCAAAGTATAAAGATCGCACTAAAGGCTAGTTTAGCTCTTGTCAACTTTTGTCAACTCGCCACTAAACCGAGACCCTACATTGGCGTAGCGAGCAGGATGTCTGCACCTTTACAACTGCCCCCACCGGAGCCTTTCGATACACATAAAGAGTCACGCAATCTCTCGGCGCGGTGGGCAGAATGGGCCGTTCAATTTAAAAGCTTCGTTACTGCAAGTGGCATAACAGACGCGAACCAGCAACGGGAAATCCTACTTTACCTCGGCGGCAAACACATCGCCGAAGCTTCCGCTGAGATCACAAAGCCCGGTAAGACTCTTGATGAGCTCCTGGCCACCTTCAAGAACATTTCAACGGCAGGCACAACCCTGTATTCGTGCGCTATGAGTTTCAGCACTGTACACAGCAACCAGGAAAATCCATCAACATTTGGGCGCAGCGGCTGTTCAAAGCAGCGGAAGGGTTCGAGTTTGAGAGTCAGCGCGATCTCATCATTCGCGACCAAACCGTGGCCGGCTGCCAGTCCAACCAGCTGCGGCGCAGGTCGCTCCAGACACCGAACATCGGACTCAAGGAAGCGCTTCAGCAGGCCAGAGCATTTGAGGCCGCCGATCTTCAATCCGCTACCATTGAAGCTCCAAAAAGCAAGTCGGTGAATTCAATTCGGCGACACGCAAAAGTCCAGCAGCAGGAGCGCAGCGGAACAAATTGCATCCGATGCGGGGAGCCCGGGCACAGAACGTGCGAGACGGCCCGAGGAAAGACATGCCCCAACTGTAAAAAAGTCGGCCACTTAGCGAAGGCTTGTCTATCAAAGCCAGCAGGCGCTAGAAAATTGCCCGCAATCACAGACGATCACCCAGACGAGCAACAACAGGTGGAGTCGTCAGACAGCGACAGCAGCTGCGAGGTTTTCTGCCTCACGCCACGGCGGAAGCGGTTGCCACTGGTCAAGGCGACAATCTACGGCAACGACAGTGTCGCCAGCTGCAACCTCGTGGACTCCAAGACCTTCCTGGCCATCGGGGGCAACGCAGACGATCTTCGGGAATCAAAGAATCGAGTGTTCCCATTCTTTTATACTAAGCCGCTTACCACCCTAGGTAAAGCCACGCTCCAGACAGCAGTCTACGAAGTCAGCGCCAGCATCAGCTTTATCGTAGTCAAGGAGACCGGCACGACAATTATCGGCAAAGAAACCAGCGAGGAGCTCGGCATCCTGCGCATTGGACCAACCAAGAACAGCGTCTGCTATCTGCAGGACGTCAACGAGCTGCCGGAGCCCCTAAGTGCTGCAGCAGCAGAGGCAGACGACCGAGCGATGCCAAAGCAGAACCGCCTCGGCAACATCCTGAAGGTCTACCGTCACCGGTTCAGTGGTATAGGCTGCGTTAAGGGCGTCGAAGCCGGCGTCCATCTGCGAGATCGAGCTGTGCCCGTCTACCACCCACCCAGCTGCAGCCGATTGACCAACTTAACCTAGCAAACCGGGTCGCACCCGCATCTTTCCCCCTTTCCCAGCAACCGCCCGGAAATCTTTGCCATAACCCAATCACCCAAGCTGTGCTGACAGAGAACATGATCCCTTTGGGATCGTGCCAGAAACATTAATTTAGCTGACATGGATTAAAATCGAGAGGCAATAGATGTAACTGGTCCCTAAAGGTTAAGGTTTTAAAATTTATTTAGCTCGTAGATGCTCCGAATTCACAATCCTACTGACAAATAATATGCCTTAGCAATCCTACATTTTATTTTACGTATGTTGCTACTGGTTTAGTCTAGTCAGTAGTCAACATTATTTAGCGCATGCCAATTTTGAACTGATAGGCAAATCTTTTAACTAAAAGTTTCTTTAGTTAAAAGATTAAGATAAGAACTACCTAGTTGATGTAAGTGATTTTTTTTATTTTTGATTGATTTTAATCGCCGAATAAGGGGAGCGGGAAAGAGAGGGAAGATTGAGAAAAAGAAGTGGAAGGGGAGCGGTAGAGGGCGGGAAAGAGAGGGAGAAGGCGGGTAGCTCCCGAGGCTGCGTGAGTGACTGTGAGTGACTGCCAGAGAGGGAGAGAAGCCATGATGGAATGAGGGGTAAGTCCAGCACTCGACGTGGCAATTCCCTCTCTTCGCGGAGCTGGGAATAGGAAAAATTACCCCATTCTCTTACCGCACAGACCGTGGATACACCAGTTTAACTAACTTTGCAGTCTGTATGTCCCAAGCACCCTTGTGACGGGTTTTTCATCTACAGAATGAAATACCAGCAATTACGGGTTGGCGTGGCACAGTTGTTAAGTGCGTTCCAAATTTATTTGAATTGGGTTGTATTGGAGAGTTATTCCATTTATTTTTGCCCAGTCGGTTCATATTAATTCGGAAAAGTACACTACTGTAGCTTTACTTAGACTGATGTATGTAAACATTGCGATGAAAGTGTAGCGTACTTTTAGCATAAACATTAATCATCATTCTAGAAAATTCCCCAGATCGCTTAAATCAAATCGAACTTTCCAGAAACTTCCATTACAATAGATACATATCGTTTGCGCATTTATTAGTAGTCAATAATTAATTTTAGCCTGAGCAGTTACCCTTTTGATCTCATAAATTATAGTCGTATAATTTATCAATATTTAATTTGTTATAATTAAAGAAACTTCTAGAACTTTCCGGTCATCCCTTACGAAGTATATAAATACACAGCATGCGAACCTCATCAAATAACCGTACGAACTTGATTGTTCATTGCTCCTCATTTACAACCTAAGAACCACCGCCTTCGCTATCCTTACCTTTATTTCCCGCCGGCCACGGACCGGCGGGCCTTACAACCGGTCCGGTGAGGCGTCGCATTGTACAATCGCCATGTAAATAACTACATTATGTGAGCAACTCTTCGCCACCGTCATCACCATCGACTGTACCATCGCATCGTCACCACTCAGTCGCAATTCGCTATTGTAACGCACTTAACAGCCTAGTGAATCAGCCTGTCCTACACGCACCCGCGTACATCACAGACAGCAGTCGGCTTGAGACTACGGTCGACGACCAAAAACACAAATGCCTACACGGGCATCCAACGGCCGTCCGATCGTATACTCATCCGAACTCAGCAACTACCACAGTGATTCGGAAGACGCCTCAAATTCAACCTACTTCCTTACCGAATGATCCACCGACGTTCCACTGCAACCTAACGCGGCTGACACCACCGGCGAGTCAACTTCAGCATGCACACCCTTCCACGAGGGATTTCGACAACCCGGAGGCCCACCAGCCAGCCAACCCGCAAGCCAGCATCTTCCGCTCACTCGGTGCGACCTTGACGGGATGCCCCGGCCGCAGAGCGACTCCTGCTCCGAAGAGCGCGCCCGTAGTTACGCAGGGTCGTCTGTCTGCAATCTTTGGCATCTCCGCAGGTCGACTCCACACGTCGACAATCCGCCGTTCCGGAGCATCACGGACGAGAGCACGAGTAGCGGCCAGGAAGACTCCGAATGCTACACCAAGATACTACATTCGTCCAAGCATGACGTTTGACCAACATAGTATGTAACAGTACAATCCTATATTTTCCCTTTCACCAAGCAAATGCGTAAATTTTTTCATGTATTTATCGCATTATCTGTAGTTCACCCTCTCATTCACACCTTTTTATTACACGTGACTCCGTTCTCAGAGGGGGGACTGTTGTAGCGTACTTTTAGCATAAACATTAATCATCATTCTAGAAAATTCCCCAGATCGCTTAAATCAAATCGAACTATCGAATCGAGCTATGCGTCTTTCTTTCTGGCCTAATGGATTTGAATTGCAACTTTTTTCGCCAATACAGATTGATTTAGATTTCTTAGTGAGCAATTTATACAGAAAGAAGCAGCACTCAGTTGTCATAAGCAAAAAACTTTTTTTACAGAACTTTTGCATCTGTTTTGCAGTTGTTAGCTATATTTTCAGCAAACTCCTCAAAATATTGTAATAAATAGAACCAGATTAGAATAGAACAGAATAGAATAGAATATAATAGGATGGAGTGGAATAGAATAGAATAGAATAGAATAAAATAGAATAGAATAGGATAGGATGGAATGGAATATAATGGAATAGAACAGAATAGAATAGAGTAGAATAGAATGGAATTGAATGAAATAGAATAGAATAGAATAGAATGGAATAGGATACAATGGAAAAGAATGGAATAGGATAGAATGGAATAGAATGGAATAGGATAGAATGGAATAGAATGGAATAGGATAGAATGGAATAGAATGGAATAGGATAGAATGGAATAGAATGGAATAGAATAGAATAGAATAGGATAGAATGAAATAAAATGGAATAGAAGAGAATAGAATAGGATAGAATGGAATAGAATAGAATAGAATAGAATAAAATAGAATAGAATAGAATGGAATAGAATAGCATAGGATAGAATTGAACTTGTTATTTAAATCACTACAAAATTATCCACGCATAAAAGCGTGAAGCCTAGATAATATCGGTAATATGAACTGTCAAGACGACAAGGTTTTTGTCATCAATAGGATTAGATAGTGGTGTGAGACGTAAGTGCTGCTTTATTCAACGGAAATTAGTTAGCCAAATGCTGCATAGAGTTTCTACTTATTAGCGCGCAGAACTTAGCTCACTAAGAAGCACTTTATTCTTGCATGAGAAAATGACCTTTTCAGCCCGAGGTCGTTAAGTGCTAAACGAAGGTACGCGACAAGCTCCAATGGAGGGGGGTTAGACAAAGGCCCGCTCATGGGGTTGCTGCAAAATAAGGCCAGAAGTCTGAAATGCCCTAACATTCTTTACAGATGCAACGTTTTGATTTTTTTCTTTGCTTCGGAAAATATCTGGCTTGAAGCCCAGTTGTCCGTACAGTTGACTATTGGTTGCTAGGGTGTGCATCTTTCTTTCTTCCTATAATGAGATCCCACACTCACTAACCCCAACCTTAAGTCTCTACAGTGGTGCGCGCAGGTACGTGTGAAGTTGAATTGGCCTTGCAGTCGCCCCTATGAGTTGGGCATCGCTTCTAGCTTCTAGGAGGTTGATGCTGACTGCCTTGACTGAATGGGGAAATTTTAGTATTTGTTCTCTACTTTTTTTGGGGTGGGCTTTCCGGCGCTTTTTCGGGCTTTGGACTGGACCCCACCGTGCTGACTCAATGATGTCAGCTGACCAAAGTAGTTACACAAAGCATAGTGCACCTGATAAAAATATTTTTTTTGTATTTTGCATACAGTTTTTAGAATTTCTTAAGCGACAAGCTGCGGTCTCTAGCCATTCTAACAAATTCTAGAACGGTCTTCTAGGAAAATTTTTTTTCAAAGCTTGCAGCTGCATTATGGCTATTTGTTTCACTGATTTCTGCATGACTAAGCAGCTGTCAAAATTAAGTAAAAAATAAAGTAAAATATTTGATCAAAGTAATGTATTAAACGAAAGGCGACAAAACGCATTCACCACATAGTCTTGGTGGAAACGAAAGGCAATAAATAATTTATTCGTTATTAGCTTTGCTATTCCGATATCAATGCAAGCTGCTTTTGGCATTTATACAACATTCATATTCACTCGGGTCTGAGACTCTGTACGAGACAGCCCAGCTGCGACAGACAGACAGACAGACAGACAGACAGACAGACACACATACACATATACACACAGACAGACAGACAGACAGACAGACAGACAGACAGACAGACAGACAGACAGACACACAGACAGACAGACGGACAGACAGACAGACAGACAGACAGACACACAGACAGACAGACAGACACACAGACACACAGACAGACACACAGACAGACAGACAGACACACACACAGACAGACAGACAGACAGACAGACAGACAGACAGACAGACAGACAGACAGACAGACACACAGACACATAGACAGACAGACAGACAGACAGACAGACAGACAGACAGACAGACAGACAGACAGACAGACAGACAGACAGACAGACAGACAGACAGACAGACAGACAGACAGACAGACGGACAGACAGACAGACAGACAGACAGACACACAGACAGACAGACACACAGACACACAGACAGGCAGACACACAGACAGACAGACACACAGACACACAGACAGGCAGACAGACAGACAGACAGACAGACAGACAGACACACAGACACACAAACAGACAGGCGTTGAGCAGCCTGGCGCTGGCGGCCTCCTCCTTGCATGGCGCATCACTCGGCAGTGGGTTCCGGCTCAGAGGGTCCGCTGGATTGTCCTCGCCCTTGCGGTAGTGCAGCGTGAAAGAAAAGTGCTGCGTCTGCAGCATGATGCGCTCCAGCCGGGGCACGGCTTCGAATCCACACTCGGTAGATGCCCAGCAGCGGCTTGTGGTCTGTGTAGATGTCAAAGTGCGGACAGCCCTCTAGAAGGCAAATTTTGAGCAGCCGAACTTGACGCCCAGGGCTTCTCGCTCGATCTGGCTGTAGCGGTGCTCGACCTCGCTAAGAGTGCGGCTCGCTCGCGTGACTCCCGGGTGCCGCTGCTGTAGGATGGCGCTGAGGCTCACAGGAGACGCGTCGGCCACTAGCGTGCAGCTCTCCGAGATGCAGTCCTTGACAGCCTGGAAAGCCCGATGCCGCTCGCTGTCCCAGATGAACTCTTGGCCCTTTCGTGTCAGCTGCCTGAGTGGCTCTGCTTTCTCTGCCAGCTGGGGCATGAACTTCTCCAGGTGGTTAGCTAGGCCCAGGAACGAGCGAACCTCCTTGACTGATTGCGGCTCTCTGAAGGCCTGTAGCTCGGCGATCTTCTCATTTGATGGCTGGATGCCGTACTTGGACAATGTCATCGCCATGAACTTGGCCTTGCTGAGTCCCCAGCGGCACTTGATGGCGTTGAGGGTGATGCCGTACTCTCGGAGTCTAGCCAGACAGGCTGCCATGTGAGTCTGATGAGCCAGTCGGTCCTGACTATCGATGATGATGTCGTCGTGGATCCACTTAACGCCTTCTAGACCCGCTAGTACTTGCTGCATCACGCGCTGCAGGATCTCGGAGGCGGACGTGAATCCCATGCTCAGGCGGGTCAGCTGCCGCATTCCTCGGGGCGTCGAAAAGACGAAGTACTTGCGGCTGTCCTCGCTGATCTCGATCTCGTCTTAACGATGTCCAACTTGGTGAACGTCGTCGACCCCGCCATGTCGCTGATCGCCTGTTCGAAAGTCGGGATCTGGTGCCGCTCCCTCAGGGCAGCCTTGTTCATCACGTCTCGCAGATCCTGGGTGATCCGGACGCCTTTCCCGTCCTCCTTAGGCACCAACACGATGCGGCTGACCCACGGCGTCGGACCCTCGACAGGCTGGCCGGCTAGCTCAGGCTCGTCCAGCTCGCGGTCTAGCGCTTCTCGGAGATGCACTGGAACTCGCGAAGGCGCGTGGCAGACTGGCCTTGCGTCTGGTCTGATGTTGATTTGCACCGATACGCCTTTGACCTTGCCTAGGCCTTTGAAGAGCTCGGGGAAGCGCTTGGCCACTGCCTGAATCGCCGGGTCTGCCGCTTCGGCCGATTCGATCGTTCGAACCTGGGGCGCCAGGCTGAGCAGTCAGAGCGATGTCGGCGATGTCGGCGCCTCTCGTCCTAGGATGTTGGTGCCGTCTCCGGGGACGACGATGAAACGGACTGTCTGGCTGTCTTGTCCGGCGGCCACCTGCAGGCTGCACGCTCCGAGGGTGCTGAGCGGTTCCGTGGAGCGGTAGGCAAATATCTTCGTGCGTGTCGATTGCAGCTGTGGAGGTCCTGGCAGCGTCTTCCATGCGCACTCGGTGAGTATGTTGCAGTCGGCTCCGCTGTCTATCAGGACTTGCAGCGGCGTTGATCCTATGAGCACTGTGGTCTGAGCGCCAGCTGCTGCAGTCCCTGTTGCTGCTACAGTCAGACAGAAGATACAGTCTTCCTCGGCTGAGCTGCTGCCATCGACCTGAAGAGCGCGAACATCTTCCTGCGGTCGGGAGAGGCACGCCCTGGCCAGGTGGTTTTTCTTGCCACAGCGCTGGCAGGTCTTGCCTTTGGCCGCGTCGCATGTCCGGTGGCCTGGAGCTCCGCACCTGATGCACTTGGACTGGCTCTGTGGCCGTCCGCCTGATCGCCGCGTCGATGAAGCCGGCGGGCTGGCCTCCTGACGTCGAAGATGGTGTACCGCTGCTTCTTTGGCCTCTATGACGCTGGCTTGAGCTTCCACTGCTTCCATGGCCCTGGCCACCCGCGTCGCTTCCTCCAGATTGACGTTGTCCATAGCCAGCAGCCTCCGCCGAAGCTGTTCTGAGCAGCAGCCTGCGATCACCTGGTCGCGGATCAGAGAGTCTCTGTGGCTCCCAAAGCCACAGCCGTCGGCCAACTCTTTGAGGCGCTCCAGTCACCCATCGAGGTGCTCACCAGAGCGCTGATTTCAGAGCCTGAATTCATATCGCGTGAACGGAAGGTTCAATTTGCTTTTGAAGTGCGTGTCAAGCGCCTCCACGAGCGTGTCGACGTCGTTGCCATCCGTCTCTGTGAGGCCGGCGGCGATCGTTTGCAGGTCTTCACCGGCCGTGTACAGCAGTAGCTGGCGTTGGCGTTTTTTGTCCTCGATGTTTGCAGCTGCAGTGAAGAGCTGAAACTGAGACAGCCATTTGCTCCACCTTGTGTGCGCAGAGTTCGGGTCTGTGCGCGAGTCCAATGAACGTGGAGTTGACAGACTAAGTTGCGACGCCATTGTAGTGCGTTTGTGTGAGTAGGAAAGCATGGCCTCGTTGGGCCGTATATTTAGTTGCTTATACATGTACAGCGGCTTGTCGACGTGCGGGTCAATTTTTGCGTAACATTAATGCAAGGTGCGCGCGGGGGCGAAGGTGAGCCAGATGGGCAAAGCTAGCGAGCAAGATTGGCGGCGCGCACACTACAAAGTCTAACAAAATCGATTCAAATTTACGAGCGTCCAGTCAAAGATGAAAAGCCATGAGCAGTAATTTCTTCCAAGTACGTGTAAGTGGCGAAAAGCAATTAATTACGGCTTAATGGGGCTGACTGCCGGATGATATTTACAGAAGTAAAGCGACACTTGCGGAAATGAAGGCAGGAAATATGAAAATGGGAGATTCAGAAGAGGACAATCAAAGAAGGCGGATATGACGCAGGGGAGATAAACCAAAAAAAAGTATCATCACAGAGGCAACGCAGCGTCAAAAATAATGCTACAAATCACCGCTACGTATACGCACACTTTTTGCAATGTAATTTTAGTCGTAGAAAACCATGGCAAGTGTGTACTAATCTAGTCATAATCTGTTAAATAAAAACGAAGAAAAACGGAATGGTACCACAGGATTATAAAGTAATTTGCACTAAAACTAAAATTTTAGGTTGAGCAATCGTTAGCGTTGTGCCGTTATGTTGAAGTGACTATTAAATTGACCGCCTACCCATCCGCATTGTTTTGTGACTCTCAACAAGCCCACAACAAATTTACAAGCCCATTTTCTCTGTTCTTTTTCTCTCATAATTTTCCAATAAGCGAGCTGTTTCCAAGCTCCAAAGTTATGTCACGTGATACAACACGGCTTAGTGCACTGCCGAGGAAAAATCCGCATTTTCCGCTTCCTGTTGAGAAGAAAAAAAACTCCAGCGTGGCGCCACACGCTTCTGAAGCCTGTAAAGCAACTTAAATGTGATTTTGTACACACAATTCCTTTCCAAAACTCACTATTAGAAACTTTGGAAACTCACATGGCGACAGAAAATTGCCTCGCATAAAGCAGTCGCTTTCTGAACCAATTGCGATGGAGCGCTGAGGCTGAATGGGATGGACCAAGCTTAGAGTTCCGTGAGAAAGGGGATTGCAGCTTTAGCAGCGTAATAAAAAATTCTTTTGTTAACAGAGCAGAGAAAATTTAATGATAACTTTTTCCGCAGATTTGAATCAACCGACTAGTCCAAAAATTTCCTCAAAATTTCTTAAGAATTGCAAATCCAAATTGCAACCAGCCAGGTGCCGGTATGCAGTGGTCGCTGCATTCGGCCTTTTACTCTTATACATGATTATAGTGCTGATGGTAACAGTTGCCATTAAGACCCCAATGCTAAAGCAAAGAGCGCTTGAGTGGATGGCTGCTTCTGCAAGTCCCTCCCACGAGCCAGTGCCGCGTGTCTGCGCTAACGTAGGCTGCAGACGGGACTACGCCCTGCAGCTGCACAGAAGCCACGTGTTCCCGGTTCCGAAAATCCGACACATCCTGTGGCGCAACGAGTCCGTGTCCTCGTACTTTGCCCAGCAACTGGCCAGCTGGCAGAGAATCCACCCCGACTGGACCTACGTTCTGTGGCGCGACTGCGACCTCGAGCCGTTTGTTGCTGCTAACTTTCCAATGCTGTTGGACCAGTTCACGTCGCTGAAGCAGCAAATAATGCGGGTCGACATGGTTCGCTACATGCTGCTGTTCAAGGTAAAACTCGTATGCAAGGAGCCATGCTGGTAGACGACAAAGTACTCGTTAGTTATTGAAAAATGATGAGGAGTCACAGAGCACAATAATTTATGTAAACATCGATTCATACAGAATGCAGCTTCATGCATTGTTCAAAGCAAATCAAGCTCTCCCAATTCCTAACCCCACCGACACAGTCGGAGGCACGTACGCGGATCTCGACTACACACTGGTGCGAAGTCTGGACGAGTTCCGGCGTTTCCACGCCGTGGTCACTCGAGAGCCGGAGGCGCACTCGCTACCGCTCACATGCCAGTTCTGGCCAATCAAGCCATTGGCGAGTCCGGCCTTCATGATGTCGGCACCGGGTCATGAGTTCAACCGGTTTATGCTGGAGCAGCTGGCTCTCATGCAAGTGAACGAGCATACTCATCCACTTGACTTTGGCGGGCCTTATGGCCTAACGAGAGCGCTCGAGGAGTATGCGGCTCAGCAACTACTCACTAACAACTCCATGGAAACTGTGTACCTTCCGCCGTCCTACAGCTTCTATCCGTACGAGAAAAACTCTCTGAACGGCATATCTCCTCATTTTAAAGGCATCCGATTCGGAACTCTCAATTGGTGCTGCGACAGAATCAAGAAAATCAACGACACGAACATGCTGCGTCTTCGGCAAGAATCTGACGCGACTGTGCTCAGACGTGAGCAACCTGGACCCAATCACCGACTCCTCGCATCCTATCTTCGCCATTCACGATCTCAAGAAAAGCATTCCTATCTGGGGAGCCAAAGGGCTTCAGGTGGCCGAGTATTTTTCGTCTCTCAGCCTCCAGTCTGCCTTCGACGGCTTCACACAGTTCTCGGGTTGTGCCTTTTAGTAGCCTCGTGATGCGATTAATTCGCTCTCCCGGGGAGCGCCCTCACCTATTTGAACTTTCTGCACTGTTAATGTTTTGCTACGAGGGTAAACTTGTCTAAAACCGCCTTTACTGATTTCTCTCTGCAGTAGTACTGGAAGTTATAGCAGTTTTGTAACAGCTATAACAAAACATGAAGCGGACATTTTTGCTTTTGGCGACTTATTTTATCGGTTCGTACGCTCTGTCCTAATCCCTCCAACTTACACCGTTTACATATATTATGTTTTCCTCAAATTTTATTTTTACGCATTCTTTAATACGTACGCCCTCATCGCTGACCAAATTTTACCCGATTTTTATTCTCTAGGGTTATTTCTCTCATGAAATTTCTCTCATGAAAGTTTGATAAAAAAATAAAATTTTTGTTATGAATGTTTATTAGGTTTTGTTTCCACTCGTGACACAATTAATAATTTTCAAACTCCAAAATCATATAGGCAACAAGTTATACTTTTGCGTGTATTAATGCTAAACTTACTGGCTGCCTGCTTAATCGGTAATAAATTTGAACCTATAGTTCGCCTAAATTTTTTTGTGGTTTATTAATATTTAGATTTACGTTGACTTCATCTGATTCAGTTTGCCTCTTTATGTTTGGTGATACAAGCTCTGGTTCATTTTCCTTTATCCCACTAGCCAGCACATGTACGTACGTACATCATTTAGAATTAGAGCTAACTAACTAACTAACTAACTAACTAACTAACTAACTAACTAACTAACTAACTAACTAACTAACTATGATAGCAATGATAACTAACTAACTAACTAACTATGATAGCAATGATAGCAATTGGTCCCAAGAGAAACAGAAATGTAGGCAAGCTCTCAGGTTCAAGCAGCAAACGAACAGGATGTTGTGAAGGCTTTTTGAGTTTGCTACAGTCTACAGAGTCCGTGCTCATTGTATGTGTCTAGCCCCCGTGCGCCCACCCCCTCCTTTGCTGCATCCCTTTATCAAGTTTGGTCAATCAATGTAAGAGGTGAATTATGTTTTTTTGGGTTTTGAGCGAGCTGCGGGAGAAAAAATGACAAATTAAGCAAAGAAAAACGATGATTTGGAATCTTTCTTCATTATCTAGGTGTTTTTTAGCCTCATTAACACAGGATGCAACATTCTTTAGTAGTTTATCCGAGATTAAGTCATTAATACTTCGTAAACCGGCATTTGCAAAGCTCTGGATGCTACCTGAGAGCTCGTTAACCCTTTGACTAAGGTCTTTTATTTTACAAAAGGGAATAGATTTAAAGCATCTCATTCTGATCAAATTTATAGTAGATAAATTTAGCATAAGTTATTTCCGTTTTAATAAACCCCGGATTAATATGGACCAAAAAGGGGGCATAAGGACGCTCGTGCTCGTTAATTTATTAAATAGCAATTTCTGTGGCTATAAACCAAGGTTTTGAATCCGATCGAAAAACTCGGCTTAGCCTCGGCCAAGAAATCCTCAAGCCTCGAGTCTTTGCGTCAGAAATAAACGGGCAATAAGCTAAACTGCTTGCTATAGTGCCATAGCATCTGCGTTTTGCATTTCTATTATAATAGCATTGCAGTTTGGCTATTTGTTGCATCGCAATTCTCTTATTGAGAAGTTTTTCTTTTAGCTACCGAAATGCTTGTTGTTTTATTTGAATAGGGCTCAAATAAAAAAATGAATAATGCTTGGAGCGAAAAGCCAGATTTTGTGGCTCGTACGCAGCACTAAATAGTTCAAACACGTTTAAATGAAATGCTGTGCTACGCTCGTATTGTGCAGAATGGATTTCTTCGGCTTTCTTTTTCTGGGTGGGTTGCAAAGACGGGTATGAAAGTAAGGCAAGCTGCTAGGCCTTCGCGAGACACTCAATAGACACATGAGTTTGCAATTGAGCACAACAATAGTAAGACTCTTAACTTTGGAAGCTTTCCAGTTTCAGCAGCATTACAAAACATTATTTTGTTAATACTCGTAGCAGCAGCAAACATAAGAAAGCGAAGATTTGACAGATACTCTTAAAGAAGCTGACTCGTTCAGAAATGTGTTCCAAACTACTAAAGGCATGCAAATCGAAGTTCCACCTAAACAGACGGCGGTCAGCGATTGATGCAGCTTTCGGCCTTTTATACATGATTATAGTGCTGATGGTAACCATTACCATTATGACCCCAGCGCTGAAGCAACGAGCGCTTGAGTGGATGGCTGGTTCTGCCCGTAATCTCCCCAAACAGGTGCCGCGTGTCTGCGCCAACGAGAGCTGCAGACGGGACTACGCCCTGCAGCTGCACAAAAGCCACGTTTTCCCGGTTCCGAAAATCCGACACATCCTGTGGCGCAACGAGTCCGTGTCCTCGTACTTTGCCCAGCAACTGGCCAGCTGGCAGAGAATCCACCCCGACTGGACCTACGTTCTGTGGCGCGACTGCGACCTCGAGCCGTTTGTGGCTGCTAACTTTCCGACGCACCTGGTCAAGTTCAAGTCGCTGAAGCAGCAAATAATGCGGGTCGACTTGGTTCGCTACATGCTGCTGTTCAAGGTAAAATTCTTTAGGTTAATCAATATCATATACTACGAAGAATTTAATAAATGATTATGACGACCCAATTAAGACTAAAAATGGACTAAAATCGTAGACTAGAGCAAAGAAATTTGCTGAATGCATGCACCAGTGCATCATGTAGCTGCATTGCACTGCTAAAGGCTGATCAAGCTCTCCCATTTTCCTTCACCACCCAGCTTCTATCCGTACCAGAACAACTCGCTGAGAGCTCTCGCCAAACATTTTAGGGACATTCGATTTGGTGGTCTTTATTTGTGTTGCAACAAAATTAAGAAAAGCAACGACGCGAACATTCGACGTCTTTAGCAGGTCAAGAATCTGACGCAGCTTTGCTCAGACGTGGGCAACCTCGACCCAATTACCGACTCTTCGCAGCCTATTTTCGCCATTCACGATCTCAACAAGAGCAGCCCATTCTGGG
>CATNEM010000142.1:155000-175000 GCA_950096795.1 Macrostomum cliftonense
TGTACACGATTCTCTGGTCAGGCTGCAGCGTGTATAGGTAAGATCCCACCGGCAAGTTGTGATAGATTAGCTCAAGAAGGTAGTACCATAGCACCATGCGACAGGCGCGCCAAGCAACAAGCGAGATCGTGTCGCTGTCAATGACCACCCGCCTGCCTCGAGATTGCATTTGCTTGCGAAACATGTCAAATGTGAGTATCGGTCCGCACCACATGTAGGGCATGTAGAATGTGTAAGCTAGTGTTATCGGCACATTGTTAATCAGATAGCGACAAAATCCATCGGGTTTAGTCTGCATGTTTAACTCTGTACGCACTGTGTGGCCAAAGGAGATAAAGCGACAGAGCAGATAGCTGCACACAGCAGCATAGATTGGCAGAGTCTCATCCGTGAGATTGAGCTGTGGCACCATAGAGGCTGCAGCGGTGCCGTGGCTAAAGCTGTAGAGGAGACCAACGGTAAGAATCCACACAGCTATGTAAGAAAAATAGGCCAGAAACAGGTAAGCAAAGTAACAGAGCATCAGAGCTCCTGCCGCTTGAGGTGAAACAGCAAAGCTAACCAGCACCATTGTGTAGGCAGTACAAGCCAAGTAGTGCACCTGCAGTGTGTTGCGTCAATATTAAATAACTTTATTAATTTATTACGTTAACCACTATAGCTAAATGAAAAAACAGCTCCTCAAGTAAGCACGTGGGAATGCAGGATTGTAACGAAACAGCAAAAATATGTCCTTTAAGCAACCAATGCAAAACTTTTTGCTACTGATACATTTTTGCTATCGCAAGAGTAGTTTTAACTGTCCGCTAGAAAATTATTTGCCGTTAATTCATCAAACTGCTTATACTGTTAATTTTACTGCATTTAAGCCTCTCATACTACTTTTTTCACGAAAGTAACTCATTAAGAGCATGAGCAGTAATTTAAAAATATACATACATCATTTATAATTAGTTAAGTTTGTACTAATTTGAACCAACCAATTAAAAAGTAACCGAATACTATCAACTAGCAACCAATCAAATTTAATATGGAAAGTTTGGTTGAAAAAACAACTGAAATTGTCTATTATATTCGTCATGAAGATAAAGTAAATGTACTTTGTAAATAAATTAATAGAATTGTTAGAGAATTCCTGGTGTCAGATCCTTGATAATTTACACCCTAGCGTGTGTTGAAAAAGACATGCAGTTTGTCACTCACATTGATGGGCGCAAAGGCCAGTGTGACTTTGCTGACAACAAGAAATCCCAATGCAGCTGCAACAAGCTTCTCCCAGTTGTTCGAAGCTTTCTCTAATAGCGGGTTCTCGGCGATGTCCTGCGGACAAGGGCAAAACGACGTCGGCATTAGAATTCTGGGGCCGCCGAAACATGAGGATCTAATTAATTTAAATGGCTACCTTGTATTCCCGCATCCAGCCAGGTTTTAAAGCTTGAACAGGAAGGTCTGAAGTGATTAAGATGACATGCAATCGTGAATTAACGAAGCCACTTCGCCAGTTTAACACTTGCACTCACTTTTAGTCATGTCCATCCCGTAGGTAACGTAAAACCCGTAGCCAGCATAGGTTACGATTGACAGCATAGCGATCAAGTAAAAAGCCATCTCCCGTTTTGGCAGTTGAGGATCGTCACTAACTAAACCGCCGATGGGTTTTGTTGACTGTTTCTCGGTGGGCGATTCTGTCATCGGGCACTTGAACTTTGGAATTAAATCGTCATCTTTAATTATTTCGGCTTCAGTCATTTCTTCGTCTTTGCTAACAACTTTAAGCTGACTCCTCTTCAAAATTGTTGACAATTGATAGATGTTAAATATAGCTGGTTAGTGAACAAAGATTGGGCTTGACTAAAACCGATTGACATCCGTTCAAGCTGTTTAAACTGAATTTTTTGGAGCATTACCATAGACTACTGAATTTGAGGCTCCAACCCCACCATATTGGCTGCTAACTTTGTGTGTCGTGGTGCAGAGTTGGTTCAAACCTAATTAATAACAAAATTGTATTATTGGCACACTGACCTGGGTATAAAAATACTCGTAAAAATTAGGCGGAGCGAAATGCTGTTCCCCCTCTGCTCTCCTATCTCTCCCTAACTCTTAATTCCTCTGTCCTGTCCTTCCCTGTTCTCCACCGTCCTTCTCAAACTCCTCTCTCCTTCCCATTCTGCAAGTGCTGAGGAAAATAAGGGCCTACACGTAGATTCTTAGAAGGATGGAGTAATACTTTACAACCAAACGTGAAAAATTCATTGTGAATCAAGGTTCAGGTGTTCCTTTAAGACAGGCCCTCTCTCGGTGAGAACACCTCAAACTTTTAAGCTGAGATCATTGCTGCTAATGAATGTGCCCAGCGTATACTCAATGCGAACATAGCAATTTCAATATTTGTTTTTACTTCTTAACACAGGTGAAAAAGCCTGAACCAAAGTCCACTACTGAATGATCTAAGGGAGATGTGCATAGCTATAACAGGTCATGGCTGCTCCAGACGGTTGTTTCTTGCCTTTTTGCCGTTTTTTGGAATAGGTGATGAGACCTCCGTAAACCACGTCATATTCTGCCTGCAGTGCTTCAACTAGTCGTAAAAGTGACAGGCTGAGTATTCACACAGGGATCAGATGAGCTGAAGATACCGGGCAGGATCCGAGCCTCAAGGAATTCATGATATTAGTGGTCGTCTGAAGGTGGGGGCGAGTGGCTCCACTACTGAATGATCTAAGAGAGATGTGCATAGCTATAACAGGTCATGGCTGCTCCAGACGGTTGTTTCTTGCGGAACGACCGCTTGTACGCCCTATGTGAGTGCGTGCCTGGATGCCGGCATGTGTGTGTGTGTCTATGCCTGCATACCGTATTTAGTATGACTGACTGAACGCGCTTCAGGAGTCAGCGCAAAGGGACAGTCATGCCCAGTCGCTGGTTGTGGGACGATGTCGCTTTAAGCGTCAAAGTGCCTGCAGCCCTCCTGCAGATTTAGCTTAGGTCGTCTGAAGGTTGCCAAGGCTTCTCTAGCAAATCAACTTGCTGCTGGCATGGTGGCTACTCTTAGGCGCACCCCTGACCTTCCATGGTAACTAAGTTATGAGTTAAACAACCTACGAAAGAAAAAATGAATACCTTTTGATTGTTCGTCATTAATTTTAGTTAAAAACTACGTAGGGCGTTGCAAGACTAATGTTTTTCAAATTTAAAAGCGGTTAGCCTACTTTTGCATTGAATAATTGCCCCACAACTCGTGCCACTCGAATCGATATTCAAGGCTCAGTAGTACATGTGGTGTTTCAGTGGCCGTAAACTCTAACGTTTGTTCGGCAGGCGCTTTGTATTTATAATGAATAAAATACTCTATGTTACAAAAACTAGAAAATGAAAGGTTGTGTCAGTCTGAGGATACCACATCCCTCCACCTTTTAGTAAAATCAATTCATTGGAAAACGAACTGGCCTCCTCAGTATGCTCTGTGGCCGGAGTCCGCTTCTGCGCATCGTTCTTGAATCCTGCTGTTGATTTTCGGATGTGTCCTTTCCTCGCTGACTTTCGCTCCTTCCTCCTCCACCAGAAAAAGTCACCAGAGCTTCATCAGGTTCGGCCTCCGGGTAGATTTTTCTGGCCTTGTTGACGTGGCGCTTCTTGACTGTGCCGTTCTCGTCTTCCAGAATCAACAGTCCGCCCACTCACATGCGCATGTAGTACTGCTTCGTTCCGAAAAAGCTATCGTACTTGTTCCTGGTGTCCCTCGCGAGCACCACTCTGTCACCTGCTTTGATGTCGCACGCGCGAGCGTTCCGATTGGCGTAGTTGGACATTTTTTATTTTGTAGTCGGCGTCTTTTTCTTTCTGGTCCTTCGACTGATTCTGTGCTTCCTGGTTGTTCATTTGCGGAAGTTTCGTCCGTGCACTCCACCGAAAGAATAAATTTGCTGGCGCTACGCCTGTTGCTCTGATCGGCGTTGTTCGGTAGGCGTGCAGGAAAGTTTGCAGTTCCTCTTCAAGGCTTGCTCCGTTTGGCATTCTAGACCTTCTGATCACTTTGTTCAGTGTCTCATTGAACCTTTCCACTTCTCCATTTGCTGCTGGGTGACGTGGAATGATCCTTGAATGCTTTACCCCTTGGCTGCTGAGGTATTCTTCGACTATGCTGGAGCAAAAGTTTGTGCCGTTGTCGGTCACCAGTTCTTTCATTGGTCCGAACAGTGAGATCACTTTCTTTAGTATTCGAACTACGTCACTCGCTTCAGTGCGTTTTAAGATGAATACCAGCGGAAATCTCGAGTGGTAGTCGATGAAAACTAGCAAATTGCTGCCATTCGGAAGTGGTCCTTTGAAGTCTACCGCGACTTTGTCCCACGGCTTGTCTGGAATTTCAGTTGGTATGATTGGGATCCGACTTCCCTTTTTCGTTGTGTGGATGCACACATTGCATTTCTTGCAGAAGATTTCCACATCATTGCTCATGCCGGGCCAGAATACCGAACTTCGCAGTCGTTCTTTGGATTTGGAGATTCCTTGATGACCTTCGTGAGCAGTTTGCAGAGCCTTTTGTCTTAGACTCTTGGGCAGGACTATGCGGTCTTCATACAGGAGTATTCCATTGTGCTCCGACAGCTTGTTTCTTTCTGCGAACAGCTTGCTGTGCTTAGTCCAGGTTCCTGACTGAATTGCTTTCATTGCTTGAACAATTTCTTCGTCAGCTGCTGAATCTTTTCGAATTCGCTCTAAGCTGAAGGCTGCGCTGGCTGCATTTTCTAGCTTGCTGTCTATGAATGCGATGTCGCGTCTGTTGCAGAGTGTGTCGTTTGGTGTCTTTACCGGTTGTCTCGACAGGATATCGGCTTCGTTGGTGTCGCCTGGTTTGTATTTTATCCTGAAGTTGAATGGTTGCAGTCGCATTGCCCAACGCTCTATTCTTGGTGGTGGTTTTGAGTTCGGTGCGAAGCATCCGAGCAGAGGCTTGTGATCAGTTATCACTGTGAATTCAGCTGCGCCTTTGAGAAAGTGTGAGAACTTCTCGCACCCCCATTTGATGGCTAATGCCTCCCGTTCGATTTGGCTTTATCGAGTCTCTACGTCTGTGAGAGTTCTGCTAGCATAGTACACTGACTGTAGATTTCCATCTTTCTGCCTTTGAACCAAGATTGCACCGAGACCGACAGGACTTGCGTCTACTCGCAATTGTGTTTCTCGTCCAGTGCAGAAGTATGCGAGCGTTTCTGTTGAGCTGATTGCTGATTTAATGCTGTTGAAAGAGGCATCTTGCTCTTGACCCCATTTCCAGGTCGTTCCTTTCCTTGTGAGGTCATTTAGAGGCTTCGCAAGGGTTGCCAAGTTTGGTACAAATCGAGCGACAAACTGTGCTAGACCAAGAAACGATTTGACTTCGCTTGGGTTGCGCGGTGGTTTGAACATTTGGATTGCTTCAGTTTTCTTTTCGTGAATTGTAATTCCCTTCTCTGTCAGAATGTATCCCATGAAAGTGGCTTTACTCATTCCGAATTTGCACTTTTCTTTCCCGACGGTCATGCCATTCTCCATTAACCTTGTCAGGAGATCATCCAGTCTGGTGTTGTGCTCGTTGATGTCTTTTCCATACACAATTATATCGTCCTGAATGTTCAGTAATCCTTGTAGTCCGGTCAAAACTTTTGTCATGTAGGCTTGTAGATAGAATGACGAGCTGACCCATCCCATTGGCAATCGCTTATACCTGTATAGTGGTTGTCCAGGGATTCCCGTTGCAAACGTAGTTAGGTGTCTGGATTGACTGTCTAATTCAATCTGATGGAACATTTTCTTGCCGTCGATGTAGCTGAAGCAGCTAGCTTCTCCCATGTTAGTGATCTGATCATCCAGCGATGGTATTGGAAATTGTTAGCTTCTCTGTTGCTTCATTCAAGTTTCGCAGGTCGATGGTCAGTCGCACTTTCCCAGTCTTTCCTTTCGGGACGACAACAAGCCTTGAAAGCCATGTACTAGGACCATCAACTTTCTCGATTATTCCGGAGTTCTCTTGCTCTTCCAGCTCTTGCAGAAGTGCTTCTCTGAGGTGAGCAGCTACCTTCGATACCGGTTGTGATTTCGGCGTGCTTCCTTCCTTCAGAGAAATGGTTACTGCTGGCTGCGTGGTCAATCTTCCGACTCCATGAAACACTTGCTGATGGGCTTTCAGAATTCTTTCAATTTCTTCATTCTTCTTCTCAATCTGATTGGTCGTTAGCTGCAGCAGATTCAAATCAATACTGTCCTGACACCCGAGGATTGTCTCAGCATTGTCTCCACGCATCACAATGAACTTGATTCGCTTCACTAAGTTTCCTGTCATCACAGGCAGAGTCGTTGTTCCCAAAACTTCCAACTTCGTTTTAGACATGTAGGCGTACAGACTGGGTCTTTCTGATCGGTCTATGGTCGTCTCTTTTGACTTCACTGACTCAAACGTTTTCAAGCTAATCAGACTTGCTGAAGATCCAGAATCAATCAGAACTGTGCTCTCAATGCCATTGATCTTCACTTTAGCTCTTGCACCTGTGGATTTCTTGGTTTGTGTCACAGCAATGACAGTGTTGATTTCCTCACCATTCGATTCGTTGCCATTTCGTTCTTCCTGTTCCTCATCATACAATCTCTCGATGTTTCTGGTGTTTATTCTGCTTCCAGCCTTTTGTCGTAGTCTACATGCTTGCTTGATGTGACCTTTTTTGTGGCAGATGTTGCATTCCACGTTTCGAGCAAAGCAGTCGAATGGTCGATGACATGTCCGATTGCATCTGTAGCACACTCGGTCGTACTTGTTGGTGTTCGAAGTTGACGTCCTCTTATCAGTCAGTTTGAACTGTGGTTTGGCTGTTGGTCGGTTGCTTATGTTGCTGACTGTCGCGCGCCCCGTGAGTTGCTTTGTCGATGTCCTTAGCCTGAGTTTTCGTTGCCTCGAAATTCTTGCTGATTTCTACTGCTTTCTTTAAGGTCAGATCAGAGCCTTCCTTTAGCAGCAGAGTCCTTAGCGGCTTCGATGTGCTTTTCAGAACTATTAGATCGCGTAACAGACGATCCTCGAAGCTGAGCTTAACTGCGCTCGGACTTCCGTCGGGCTTGTACTCAACGTTCAAGTCGCAATATTTTGCTGCGCTCTTAAGACGGCTGTAAAAGGAGTCGAATGATTCTCCATCCGCCTGGCTGACTGATAGCAGCTTGTAGGTCTCATGGACGCTGTTGGATGCACCTTGGAATATAGAATTGAGCGCTTCCTTGGTTGCTTCGTAGCTTTGTTCGTAGCCAACGGTTTGCAGCAACTTTCGGATTTTTGGCCCTGCCAGAAGCAGCAATGTGGCTTGCTTCTTGCCGTTCGCTATTCCTTGCACTTGCATGAACAGCTCGACCTCTTGAACGTAGTCGTTCCACTTCTCTGCATTGTTGAGCGGATCCTCATCAGGATCGAAGTGTCCAATGCTGTAGAACTGTGCTGTGGCCATTTTAATACTCGTAGTACATCCTGAGCTTGCTTTCTCGGCTTTTTTAAGCTGTTGTTTTTTCTCACCGCTGCTACCAATGTGGTGTTTGAGTGGCCGTAAACTCTAACGTTTGTTCGGCAGGCGCTTTGTATTTATAATGAATAAAATACTCTATGTTACAAACACTAGAAAATGAAAGGTTGTGTCAGTCTGAGGATATCACAGTACATCTGAGTAAAATTATCGATATCGAATTATTTTAATTGGGCATGGGCAGTGCCAGTGCTTACAAGAAGATTATCGATTTAATATGGTCTACAGTATACACCAGCAAGTCATACAGCGAAATACGAGTAAGTCAGGCTTGTGATTCGGATACTGTATAGGCTAATCAATATAGCTATTTGCTCAATCAGGCTAGTATATTGCAAACAAGAAGCCATAATATAAATTAAGCAAAAACGCACAGTTTAGTTTCTATACAAGCAAATTAGCTTAACGTCCCGTTCAAACAAAGGCTAGCTTGTTGTCGCAGTGGTCATACTCATTGAATTGATATGGATTGGATCGGTTGGTCAAAAAAAAAATCGTGGAACTCCTGCCTGAGGGATAAAGAATCAGCTGGCATTATTTAATCGAAGACGCACACTCTAATCAAATTTGCTAAAGCAGCCTGCGAGAAGCTATTTGAGGCATTTATCATTTTGGTCCAGCAGCGGCCAGAGCAAGTTGATTGACTCGGATAAATTTACCATAAACTGAGCATGTCAGTCAAAAGCCAGATAGCCCCTGTAAAGCTTACACTAGAAGACGTAGAGATCAACGAGGCTGCTGCAGAGCATTCGGACTCAGCTAATCATCGCGACACACTGGATGCCGAGCTGTCAACCCGTCTGGTGTCCCTCGTCCGCAAAGACTCGGCTGAAAAGCTGGCAGCTGAGCTCGAGGCAGCGCGCATCCCAGCTGATAGCCTTCCGCAACAGCGTCTGACCTTCTTCAAGCCCGACGGTGGAGTTGCTGAGGTTTTCCGTCTGCACCACCTGGCCGTTCACTACTCTGCCAAGCGAACTCTCGCATTTCTGATCAGCAAGAGCTTGGGCAGCGGCGGCTGCTGCTGGCAGTCGCTTGGCGCGTTGGACGACTCCGACGGGAGCAACCTGCTGCACACGCTGGCCAAGACTCGCGTTCTGCGGGAGAACCGCGGCTCTGAGCTGTCCAAGACGGAGCTGGAAGGCGTGGACCAGTTCGAGAAATTTGTTTTAGAAGCTCTGGCCGAGGTTGGACTGCCAGACTGCGGCTGTGACAAGGAGTCCGCGACCTGCTGCGGTTTACCAGTTGGAGATGAGTGAGTCAGTCCTTGGGTGCTTTACCAATTTGTAATGCACAGATCTGTAAATCTGCAAATATTTATCAACGTTTGTAATCGTTTGTTAAGAGCTTCGCAGGTTGCTGAAGCCTTGGTCACTCGAATATACACTGGTTTTTAGTTGCTCGCGGTACAAGATCACACCTTCATATCTACACTATCACACAGTGAAAACAGCCACCCACACCCGAAGCATTGTCAATAATCTTTATGTGTATGCAGATGTGCTTGCTCGGCATGAGCTCTAAATATATTTATCATCAGACGTTGAACTGCCCTTTGTTTGACCTTAATTCCTTCTCGCCCGAGTGGCATGAGTCACGTGCGAAAACCAGTAAATAGCTGCTTGACGTAAACAAGTGCCACCTTGCTTCGGGTGTGGGTGGCGGTTTTTAGTGTGTGATAGTGTAAATTGATTATTTAACGAGAAAATGTTTCCTTACAGAAAGCCCAAGTCATTACTGCACGCCCTCTGTCTGATGGAGAACAGTGCCGGCCTGCGGCCACTGGAGTTCGCCATGCAAATCGGGGCCTATAGCACGTTTCAGAGAATTGCCGAAGTTGACAACTACCTGAAGGTTAACGAGCAGGTAATAGGGATTCGGGTGTACAAGAGGTACAACCTGTCCGAATACGATGTGATATGCGGTGTCAGGAGGAACAAAGCTCCAATTCTGATGCTTAATCAGATTCTAATACAGCAAGTTCCGGTACTGCGAAGATCTAATCTGATGCAGCCTGGGAGACTCGTTGACAAGTGGATTCATCAAGTGAACTCGGACATTAGGTGGACTTATATGCTAATTAGTTTCTTCTACATTGTTTTATTCTTTCAGCTCACTCCACTATCCATAAACTTAACAATGATCGTAACAATGACTCAACACGCGTTTGAGCTGGACAAAGGCTTCTATGAGTTCGCCAACAATATCAAGTCTGCCTACTTTTCGAAGTTAAATGACACGAATATTGAAGCCGAAGTGCGGCTGGCCTGCCACCCACACAACCTCGTCAAATACCTCAGTAACGGATCTCGAGGTGACGAGACTTTAAAGACATCGCCGATTTACATTTTTTATCCAAACAATCGAAATATTGTAATGTCGAATATCTATATCAACCAGAACGTTATTGCTATTCTTCTTTGTGTCCAGATTGTTCTGTTATTGCTTGGTACAGTGAAGCTAATAGTAGCCCTGCGATCACCTCTCTACCGCATTGACAGCCGTTTTATCGTCAAGGGGGAACAATTTGTACGAAATGAATTCATTTCTATCTCAATGTTAGGAATGCTGTTGTGCGGCGCGCTACATTTGGCTAGTTCGATGGTTCTGACGCGCTCCATTGACTGTTCAGAGTTTGTCCTTAGCGGGGTGAAAACATATCGAAACACCTGGGCAGTCCACGTCACGGAATGCTCCGCCGTTATGTACATGTTCTTCGCAATGCTCTGCTTCACGGCCGGCTTCGAGCTCAAGTTCAAACGTTTCGCCTTCCTCGGAATCTGCTTTCGCAAGATGTTCAGCCGCTTTCTGGCCGCCGTGCCCCTGTTCTTCATATGGGCCTACTTCGTGTTCGGCACGCTCTTCTTCATGGTCGACTTCGACAAGTCCGAGTTCCAGTCGCAGTTCTCCGTGTTTTACTCCCCGCTGAGGATATTTCTGAACACGGCGAGTTTGACACCGACTCGGCCTTCAACAGCCATTCTGCACACGCTGTTCGTGCTGATAATCACCATCAACATACAGAACTTCCTCATCGCCTACGTGTCCAATGAGTTTAACAGCATAGCGGCCAACTTCGAACTAGTGTACAAACTGACACGTTTTGATCACGCAGTGATCACGGTTCTAGTTTTTGGTGAGCTGCTGAGATATTGGCGTCGGCTTGTTGGTTATTTTATCAAGATAAAATCTAAATACTACTTGGAGACAATAGAAACCGCTTTCGCTGATTAGAACTCACAAAAAAGCTATTTTTATCTTGCGTATCTTGTTTTTTAAATAATCGTCCCAAGGAATGTTTAATCTATAAAAATCTATAAAAATACTCGTAGATAGAATCTATAAAATAATGTCTATAAAATATAAAATAATGTTGGTCGCAAAAAATTGTTTTCGTGTTTATAGAGTAACTAGAAAACAGAGCTAAGTAAAACCGAAAGGTCCAGTATATTTTATTACTCACTGCATTGGCACTAGCATTAGGCTTCGTGATTTGAAGACATCACAAATATAGGTTCAGCCACAATTTAATTCGGTTGCTAGGATAAAACTTGTTCCAACAGCAATTTTAATAGAAAAAGCATAGTACACACACTAAGACTAAGTCTACTAAACAATCAAGAATGAAAAATCAGATTAAAGGTTTTCAAAGAACCAGGTGACAGATGTGACATTAATAACTTAATCATATGTAAGTTACAAATAATGCGAAGATTAATTAAAACGTTTGTACCCCAAACCTACCTACCTACTGGCATTTGCCAAGCGGTCTAAAAGAAACAAGTTCCCAATGATTTGAGCTTTCAGCTATGCGAGGCAACGAGGCAAATCTAATGCCCAGAGAAAAAAAACAAGACAATCAATACAGCACAAAAGAGCAGTTCCTCCTAACAAATAGGTAGCAAAGAAAAAAAATTAAATAGGGTTTGATAGTTTAGCGATGCCCCTGCATGAAAAAACAAAGAAAACTCAGATGGTCGCTGAGATTTTGCAGCAGTGGGGTATGTATTTTGTAACCAGGGAGCTTTTTTGCTAAGTCTTTCCTGTAGAGGCTTATATTGGACGCAGTTTTTTAACGCGAGCTGAATTCACGAATTCACAAATCGCTTCGCTTGCCAGTAGCAGAAAACTCCAGGGCCAGCCTGGCCAGCTCATTGTGAAACTTGTCGCCTTGCTGCACTCTGGCCGATGGCTTGTCAAACTTGAATTCTTCCGGTGTTAAATCGCGACCAGCGTTGCCAAACACGTGCGCCTGATGGGCCTCGACCTGGCCAGTCAGGGCCAGCGAGAAAGATTGAAAGAATAAATAGCTGGTGCCGGACTCGCGTTCAACAACGCAGCCGTAAGTCCCAACCTCGTGGATCTGGGTGATGAGCATGCGCCACTTCTGCAAGCGGTGTTGTAATCATATACTAGAAGCATTGAAAGTAGTAGCTTAAGCAATAAAAATCTGCATGTTTGAGATAACTATAAATTTTACTTACCTCATTGGTACCACCTTGGCAAACATAGGTAAAAGTACATTTGATCCCATCCTAAAATGATAAAAGTAAAGTGTAATTTTACCATAGTACAACATTATATCTAGTCACAATTAGTGACACAAAATAAAGAACTATATAGGCTTATTTTAGTTACAAATTATTTAAAGCAACAAGAATCTAATTTTTAAACCAGATACAGAAGTATTTTCTTGCTTCTTCATTTGTATGTAGTTATTTAAATGATTCTGATTCAACCGATTTAACATCTTTATTGTTGAAAAGTAGGTACAAATATATCTAAAAACTCCTTTAATATTCTTTCAATATTCTTTAAAATACATAGGAAACTTACTTAGTCTAAATTCTTTATTTCACTATTTATTATAAATATCAACATTGCAATACTAGAATAACAAATAAAATAGAATAACTAGTTAATGAAGACTGCATCTGACGTAGGAATAAATAAGCCTAAATGAAGTCATATTCACTATAAGCTAAGATGGTCATTTTTTTACACATTTAATAATTCAATAACTTGACACAGATTTGAAATCACAAATGATGGTATCCAAAAGATTGTCCAATAGGTAATTTACTCAAACAGAATGCACAAAAATTTACCTGTTAAAATAGCTTTTAAGCTCTAAAAGTGATAAGACTGTTCTATAATCAACTCCTTGCTGTTATGTCACACCCCACCCTCTCCCTACCCTCCTTGCTATTAAAGTATTTTAATGTAGGGGCCACATAGGATAGGTCATTAGGTGACTCAGCATAAAAAATCCTTATTTTCTGAGATCAAAGCTTTTATGGGGTTATAAAAATCACAGTTTTTGGTTACTGTAGGTCTATGGCAACTGCTTAATTTCTGCAGTTGCCATTTTGTGATTGATAGAGCTTGGTGCCAGATTGGGATTGATAGAGCTAGGTTTTTCACATATTGTTAATAAGAGCTTTCTTTCATTTAATTTTCAATTGTCTTTTTATGTTATATATTTTACGAATAATCAAGTGCCCATGTGTCTGTGGGCCAAGTCCCCCTCTGAGTACAGTAGCTTTCGTTTTTTGCGTTGAAATCCAGAGGCAAGGAGACCAAGAGGCAAAATAATAAACGAGGCTGGAAACAATATAGCCAGAATTTTTGCTGCGGCTTAATAGCCAGAACATTTTTGGTAGCAGAGCGAAGTTTCAGAATGTCCACAGTTGGAGTAGAGAAAGAATTGGAAGAAGGTGAAAACTCGCCACCGGAAGCAGAGAGCGAGCCCGGAGATGAACGGCGTCTGATTGAGTCAAAGGCACTGAAAACGAAAGCGAAAAGCGCGTTCACAAAAGCCCGGAACCGCCTGCTGACTCTGCTGGCTAAACGAGAAACGAGCTCCGCGGACGTCGAGCAGCACGCAACGACGTTAGAGAAGTTGTTTGAGATCGTATCTGGGAGATTAGAAGAAATTCTAGAGCTCGCCCACGAGGACCTGGTTCTGCGCCGCAGTACGGTCAAGGAGATGGAGACAGCCGAGAAGGACTTCAGTGACGCGGTGAGTCTGGTGTCAGAATTGTTGAGAGATCGACGACGAGGAGAGACAAGCACGATGCCCAAGGTTGATGAGCAGAAGCTGGAAGAAGAGCTACTAAAAAGACAGCTGGAGGATGCGGAGAAAAGGCGGTTGGAGGAGGAAAGATTGAAGAGAGAACAGGTTGAGTTGGAGCAAGAATTCAGGAGGCGTAAAGAGCAGTTGGCAAAAGAACTTCGACAAGTTCGGGACAATGCAAGGCAAACAGAGGAAGAGAGATTGGATGGTCAATGGGGTGCCAGATCGGAAGGGCTGACTACGACAGGAGCAGATGGTTTTATGCAAAGAGATAATGATCAACGCTACGAAGGCCCAGGAAGGAGAATTTCGGCACATCTAGAAGCGAACCAGTCAATGACGCAGAATCCACAAGTAGTCCACCGACTGCATTCTCCCCAACCTGGTGTGCAATCAAGTAGCCAGTCTCAATTTAGTACGCAGCAGGTTGGACAGGACATGTGGCGGCAACTTCAGCGCGTGGCCATCCCAATGTTTGCCGGAGACAAGCTTCAATACGACAGCTGGAAAGCGGCCTTTTATACATGTGTTGATGCGGCTCCGTCAAGTGACGTCTACAAACTGCTTCAGCTGCGACAGTCGCTGCAGGGCGAGGCTTTGAAACTCATTGCGAACATAGGCCATTCAAGCTTTTCCTATAGAGCGGCCCTGGAAAGACTAGAGCGAGAGTATGGTGGTGAAAGGCGTCGCTTGGTGCTTGCTTTGGAAGAGCTCGATAACTTTCGTCCGATAGTAGCAGAGAGTGCGCAACAATTGAAAAAGTTTGCAGATTTATTAGATATAACGGTAATTAACTTGATGGAGGCAGGCCAGGAATCTGAACTCAATAGCAATGGTCTGTTGCACCTTCGGGTACAAAAGAAGCTACCGACAGACACCCTGGCAAGGTACCACCGATGGATTGGAGAAAGCCAACATGAGGACACCCTTCGCAACCTGCATCAGTGGCTGGTACGAGAAGCTGAATATCAGACGGTAGCAATGGAAGCGGTTCGCGGAGTTGCCACAGCGTCAGGATCTAGTTACAGTGGACGGGACACCACCAAGAAGATCCCGAGTTTTAACCGTTTTGAGTCGTCAAGGACTCACTTTGGAGCGGTGTCAAGCAAAATATTAAATTCAAACGCGTTGAAGAGCTGTTGTATCTGTGGTGAAAGTCATGGACCATGGGGATGCCCAAAATTTGCAAAGATGGATACGAACATGCGCTGGCAAGTGGCAAAGGATAAGAGGCTGTGTTTCAACTGTCTAGGGAGCGGCCATTTCGGTTTTAGCTGTCGACGTGCAAAGATATGCGGTGTTGACGGTTGCCAGAGTAGGCACCACAGGTTGCTTCATCAGAATTGGAACAAGAAGGCAGAGCAGACGCTGAGTGACCATAGTGCAACGCCACAGCGGCCGGAAGTGAGGACAGTAACTACGGAACGGGTAAAAAAGAAGGAATGTACAATGATGGCTGAAAGTGCACCTATGACAGCTTTGCGAACTGTACCAGTTGTGGTGACTGCCGGCGGCAAGGAGCTAAGAGTAAATGCTTTGTTGGATGATGCCAGTACCTGGACGTATATAAACGCGGATGTGGCTGCAGAGCTGGGATTGCATGGAAAATTACAAAAAATGAGTGTCAAGGTTCTCAATGGTATGATAGAGACTTTTGATACAGCACCAGTAGAGGTTACAATTCGGAGTTTGGACTCAGATTTTGAAACAAAGATCGTTGCTTTTACTGCAGAGAAGGTGACAGGAGGAATGAAGGCGGTTGATTGGCATCGAATTGCGGGTCACTGGGCGCATCTAAGAGGCATTCCGTTTAAAAGCCTAGGAGACAGCGAGACCATTGATTTGCTCATCGGAGTTGACAACGCTGAACTGCATCTTGCCTGTAAGGAGATCTGCGGACAGCCAGGCGAGCCGATTGCCCGATTGACTCCCATCGGTTGGACTTGTGTTGGCCAGCTAGGAATGCCTGGTTTGGTTGAAGAAGAAGACGAAGAAGCATTCATCTGCCACAGCTGTCAGGACCAGGTCCACGAGAGTTTGCGAAGGTTTTGGGAACTAGACGAGGTCCCACAGGTCGGTCTGCGAGACGGTGCGGGAGGAACGATGACGACCGATGAAGAGCGTGCGATTTCAATGGTGAAAGCCACAATGAAAATGGTGGATGGCCGGTATCAAGTGAAAACGCCATGGAGAGGCGGAGTCCAACTGCCAAACAACCGTGAGATGGCAGAACATCGACTGGTTAGTACAGAAAAACGACTGCAACGATCTAGTGAGCTGGCGGCGGCATATCAAGGTGTGCTGGAAAGTCACCTGGCCAAGGGTTACGTTCAGAAGGTGAATGGTGAGAAGGAGCAGCAAAGAACGGGTTGGTACCTGCCCCATTTTGCTGTGGTAAGAATGGACAAGGAAACGACTAAGACGCGAATTGTGTTCGACGCGTCAGCCAGATGTCAGGGAGTATGCCTGAACGATGCGTTACTTCCTGGCCCTAAGTTACAGAACGACTTGTTTAAAGTGCTGCTAAGATTTCGCAGAGGTCCGATTGCCATTGTATGTGATATCGAAGAAATGTATCTCCGCATTAGACTAGCACCAGAGGATCGTAGATTCTTTCGGTTCCTATGGCGGAACTTAGACAACAAACGAGTGCCGGAGGTATATGAGTTCCAAAGTGTAGTTTTCGGAGTGAATTGTTCACCGTTCTTGGCGCAGTTCGTTACTCAGGAGCATGCCAGAAGCAAGCAGACTGACAGTCCAAGAGCGGCGGAGACGATTCTGCAGTCGACTTACATGGATGATAGTTTGGACTCGACAAACAACGTGACACAAGAAATTATGTTGTACCAGGACTTAACGAGGATGTGGGCAGCTGCAGGGATGCGTGCGAGGAAGTGGTTGTCGAACGCACCAGAAGTGCTGGAGGCAATTCCACTAGAGGAACGAGGAGTGCATGCGCAGTATGTGCTTAACGGCGAGAGTGCGACTGCTTCTGCGTTAGGTGTGACCTGGATGGCGAAAGAAGATATGCTGAAGATCACTGGAGGCGGCAAGGAAGCGGTTGGTTCAATCAGTACTAAACGTCAACTACTAAAAAGAGTAGCAGCGTTGTTTGACCCGTGTGGTTTATTCAGCCCGTTCACTATAAGAGGGAAGATGCTATTGCAAGAGATCTGGCGGCAAGGAATCGGTTGGGACGAAGCGTTGGATTCGAACACGAGCAAAAGGGTAGATCAGTGGATTGCTGAGATCGCGAACTTGAAACTTCTGGAGGTGCCACGCTGTCTGTGGCCAAGACCTGAAGAGAGTGAAGCAGTACTGCACGTCTTCGTGGATGCGTCTCAAGATGCCTACGGAACAGTAATCTACCTGCGGAGCGGCAACAACAGTGCTAAGAATCAGTTGCAGGTTCGCCTTGTAGCGTCAAGATCACGTGTTGCGCCTCTGAACACATGTAGTATCCCGAGATTGGAGTTGATGGCTGCAGGACTGGGGGTTCAGCTGGCAAAGGTTGTCGCCGAGACTCTAGGGATAAGGTTGTCAACGGCAGTGTTTTGGAGCGACAGTGCAAATGTGCTATGGTGGATTCGAGGACAGAGTAGAATTTACAAGCCGTTCGTAGCAAACCGAGTGGCGCTGATCCAAGAGTGCACTGCAGTGAAACAGTGGCGGCACGTTCCAACAGAGCAAAACCCAGCTGACCTTGTGTCACGAGGATGCAGTGCTACGCAGCTAAGTCAGTCGTCGATGTGGCTAACAGGACCATCTTTTCTACAGGCTGGAGAGGATGAGTGGCCTGAGAAGTTGCTTCCAGAAGCAGATAAAGACCTGAAAAAACGTCAAATATCGGAGAATGGCAGTTGTAATAGAACGCCTAAAGACGAAGTGACACTTTTGGTGAATGTAGATAATTCTACCTGGCGTTTGGCTCCCTCACGTTTTTCGAGCTTTCGACGTCTGTGTAAAGTAGCGGCGTGGGTGCAGCGGTTCATACGCAATTGTAGACTGCCCCCGAGTCAACGGCATGATGGCGACCTCACGGCGGAGGAGTTCCAGGAAGTTGAAGAGAGATTGATTATGAAGACTCAGGAGGAAGAATTTGAGACCGAGATAAAACTACTTCGTGCGGGAAAACAAGTGCCAGGGAGTAGCAAGCTGCGATGCCTTCAGCCGGTGTTGGATCTCGATGGATTGTTACGTGTAGATGGGAGGTTAAAGTTCGACCAGCAACTGCCATACCAAGCAAGGCATCCGATCATTTTGCCACGGAGAAGTTGGCTCACAAAGTTGCTCATAAGGCAATATCACGAAGAACAAGGTCATGGTGGGACGAATCAAACTTTGGCAGCGATGTCCGAAAAGTTTTGGTTGATCGGTGGAAGGGAAGCGATTCGTGAGTGGGAAACAGAATGCGCGCACTGCAAGCGACAGCGGACTCGTCCAGAGGTGCAACAGATGGCACCGCTACCAGAAGCTCGGTTGAAGCGGTCTCTCCGAGCGTTCAGTTACTCGGCTGTAGACTTTGGAGGCCCATTTGTGACTATACAAGGACGTGGAAGGAAGCGTCAGAAGAGATATTTGGCGCTTTTTACCTGTTTGGAGACAAGAGCGGTCCACATGGAGATGGCTTATAGCCTGGACACGGACTCATTCTTGAATGCTTTCTATCGCATGCTGAATAGACGAGGAGTGCCGAAGGAAGTTTTTTCGGACAATGGCGGCAACTTTGTCAAAGGCAGACAAGAACTACAAGCATTCATGGCGCTGCCTAGGGACGATTTCCATAAAGCAGCAGCGGAACGCGGCATGATCTGGCATTTTCAGCCCCCCGCGGCTCCGCACTTTGGTGGGGCTCATGAAGTAATGATCCGTGCAGCAAAGAGAGCTGTGCATGCGATTGTAGGCGATGCCGACGTCACAGACGAGGAGTTGCATTCTGCTTTCACGGGAGCAGAAGCGCTTATAAACTCTCGACCGTTGACCTACCAGACTACAAATCCAAAGGACAGTCTCCCGCTGACGCCCAATCATTTTCTACATGGTCAACTTGGCGGGCGTTTCGCACCGGAGGCAGACGCAGAGGTCACGCGAGACCCGAAGCGGCGCTGGCGTCGAGTGCAAGAACTGGTGCGGCACTTTTGGCATTGTTGGCTCCGAGTGGGTGCCTGGCCTGAACGCCAGGACCAAGTGGACAAGCGAGCGAGCGGATCTGGCGGTTGGTGATGTTGTCCTGGTGCTAATGACAAATATGCCGCGTGGACACTGGCCCCTCGGTCGGGTAATCGAGGTGTTCCCGGGACGCGACAGGCTCGTCCGGGTTGTTCGAGTTTGGACCGGCAGTGGCGAGCTACTGTGACCTGTAACTAAATTGTGCTTGCTTGAGCGAAACAGACAGTAACTGAAGGGTGACGGAACTTTGAGTGGATATGTTAAAGTTGACACGAAACTCTGCTGCATGTACGCTCGTACGTATGGTATTTTTTTCTGATAGGGAGTCCTATCAGGGAGGGGGGAATGTTAATAAGAGCTTTCTTTCATTTAATTTTCAATTGTCTTTTTATGTTATATATTTTACGAATAATCAAGTGCCCATGTGTCTGTGGGCCAAGTCCCCCTCTGAGTACAGTAGCTTTCGTTTTTTGCGTTGAAATCCAGAGGCAAGGAGTCCAAGAGGCAAAATAATAAACGAGGCTGGAAACAATATAGCCAGAATTTTTGCTGTGGCTTAATAGCCAGAACACATATTATGTCAAAAACTGCAACCCTTTAGGTGTCACTGTCTTTTTTCTACAATATTTATTAAGTTCAAAAATGTGCTTTTCATTTAATAGATTTTATTCAATCTTATATTGGTTTGAACTCAGATATAGCAAAATTGAAGAAAAAACTGAGCTTTGCTCAGTTATAGCTTTTTTATAATTCCATTTTTATATTTATTGTTAATTTCTTTAGGTTGTCATTTTAAAAGCATACTTCTAAAAAAATTATATCTGTGGTTGTTAACTGAAAAAAAATATTTATATAAATCAAGAGAACTTATGAGTCTTTATATCATAGCTATTTAGGCAAGCTACTAATACCATAGTCAGGAAGGTGGCACAGTGTGCGCTGGAATAAATTTTGGGGGGACAATCTGTGCGCTGTCAAAGCACCATCAAAGCAGCATTTGTGCGTCAAAAGTTCAAAGGACCAATTTGCTACGTTTGTGCTTGTAATCTTGTCTAAATCTTTGCACAGTAGTCACATTTTTGCCTTTTTTGCCTATAATATTACCGATTTTGCACCACTTGTGCAACAAAATGCACCAAAACCCTTTGTGTGTGCTGCGCTTGTGCGCCAATATGCATCAAGATCCTTTGTGTGCACCACGCTTGTGCGCCAAT
>CATNEM010000142.1:180000-462500 GCA_950096795.1 Macrostomum cliftonense
TTACTATCGAACCTTTCTTCTCTACGCAACATTGATGTCAGCATAAAACGATAAAATCGTTAGAGGTTAAAGGGCAATTAATTAACCACTCAACTCAAGGTTGCCTCTAGCGAGAAATCCCGACCGTCCATCGTTTTGTACAGGTTCAGGCAGGTAGCCAAATTGCCAGCGCCCGGTTCGGCGTACACAGCAATCCGGCTGACCCGCACCAGCCAGCCAAACAGCACCGTGACGTAGCGAAAATTTGCGTAGCTTCCGCCGCGAACGTGCGGAATCCAGCCGGACGCGCTGGGCCTCGCCTGAGACGCGTCCCGGCTGGAGTTCGGCGACATGAAGCTGCTGATCTGACAGTCGCTGACCGTGTCATTCATGCCAAGCGACTCGTTGCAGGCTGCGAATTTTAAAACAACTCTGACCTTAAGTCCGTTAATATTTAGTAGTCGTAAGCAAGAATTATCGTCAACCAAGCGTAAAATACCCACCCGTCGCATTTTGATCGTTGGATTCAACTGGGAATTTGATAAATCCGTAGACGCGTAGCCCGCGACCGCTCCAACTATTGCCATTTCTTGGGAAAATCCGATAGGTCATCTCCCATATTATAATTGCTTTCGCTATATTTCTACCGCTGGGAAAGCCTCGTTCGTTTTTTAATTTCAAAATGAAGTTGATTGTTGCCACTTCTTGGAAGAAAATCGTGTTGCTGAACTGCAAAAAGTGTTTTGAATTTTTTTACTTGGCTAATAAAATCACATCAACTAGTTCCTCTCCTATAGAGTCGCCAGTCTAAAACAGCAGTCACGTGGCAAAAAATGGCAACCAATCAACAGCAAGCAATGATTTCGCGAGTCAAATTTATCAGTAATCACCGCTTGCTGTTGATTGGTTGCCATTTTTAGCTACTCCTCGAGCCTAAATGTACACTTCTACTCATAGATTTCCAACTTTTCATCTAAATAAGGGCTAGACTGGCTAAAATAAGCGGAAAAAACTGGTCGGTACGTCTGTCGTTGGGCTGGTGTTGAGGTCTTGTTGAGTTAAAATACTTCTAGCCAAGTAGGTTGGTGTTTGTCCTTGAGACGAACCGGCCACTACTTAGTCTAAAAATAGCAATCAATTAGTCGTGATTCCTCACAATGTGTCAGACACAATCGAAACCGGCCACTACTGAGCCGACAGTCTGTTTACCGTGGGAAATTCTGAAGAAATTTACTCCCATCTATCTATCTATCTATCTATCTATCTATCTATCTATCTATCTATCTATCTATCTATCTATCTATCTATCTATCTATCTATCTATCTATCTATCTATCTATCTATCTATCTATCTATCTATCTATCTATCTATCTATCTATCTATCTATCTATCTATCTATCTATCTATCTATCTATCTATCTATCTATCTATCTATCTATCTATCTATCTATCTATCTATCTATCTATCTATCTATCTATCTATCTATCTATCTATCTATCTATCTATCTATCTATCTATCTATCTATCTATCTATCTATCTATCTATCTATCTATCTATCTATCTATCTATCTATCTATCTATCTATCTATCTATCTATCTATCTATCTATCTATCTATCTATCTATCTATCTATCTATCTATCTATCTATCTATCTATCTATCTATCTATCTATCTATCTATCTATCTATCTATCTATCTATCTATCTATCTATCTATCTATCTATCTATCTATCTATCTATCTATCTATCTATCTATCTATCTATCTATCTATCTATCTATCTATCTATCTATCTATCTATCTATCTATCTATCTATCTATCTATCTATCTATCTATCTATCTATCTATCTATCTATCTATCTATCTATCTATCTATCTATCTATCTATCTATCTATCTATCTATCTATCTATCTATCTATCTATCTATCTATCTATCTATCTATCTATCTATCTATCTATCTATCTATCTATCTATCTATCTATCTATCTATCTATCTATCTATCTATCTATCTATCTATCTATCTATCTATCTATCTATCTATCTATCTATCTATCTATCTATCTATCTATCTATCTATCTATCTATCTATCTATCTATCTATCTATCTATCTATCTATCTATCTATCTATCTATCTATCTATCTATCTATCTATCTATCTATCTATCTATCTATCTATCTATCTATCTATCTATCTATCTATCTATCTATCTATCTATCTATCTATCTATCTATCTATCTATCTATCTATCTATCTATTAAGCTTTATATCTATGTATCTATCGATTTATAAATCCCACTAACCCAATTAGTAGTTAATAGTTCTCACATGAGCGTTCAGATGAGTCCAATTTGTTGCATTCCAATGGGCTCTCAGGTTAAGCCGGTGGATGATAGGCTGGTCTCCTCTTGAGTCAGTAAAACTTTCTACAACGCAGGTGTAGGCTAGCTGGTTTCTCAGAGGTTCGACTCGTATTCCGCCGATGGCAGTGATTTGGAACTGCAGTTTATCCTGCAATAGGTTAGTCAGCGGCTGTTAGTGTTTTTAGCCAACCTTGAATAAGTTATGAAGAACAAAATGTATAATAAAAAATATATTCTTCACCTCAACCTTCACATTCAGACTGCCAACAGAAACCAATCCAAAGTCCAAGTAAACAACATCCATGGTTTCGGAAAAATTGCTGCAAAGGTTCCGGTTTTTTCAATCATTATGCACCAGTTGGAATGCGTACTTTACCTTTTTCAGAATCGAACCTCTTAATGGCGCATCGACCGAAAAGTTGGCAGCGGCAGGCGCCGATATTATCCGCATAGTGACAAAGTCGATCAGGTTGGTGCAGTTTGGCGCAGCGGCAGAAAATCTGACCATTAACCTGCCAGTTTGATTGGGCGTTGCTTCAAAGGATAACTGAATGTAGAAAGCTTGGCCAGGCAGTAGCGACGAGCTGAATTCACCGCCAAGAATACTTGAAACCAATTTCAGATTGAAATTCGACAGCGAAAGTGAAGCGTTCTGAATTTAGGTTTGGGTTTTTTGTGTGTATTACCTAAAACTAATGAAAAGCGGTTGTTAAAAAATTGGTCTAGAAAATAATATTAAAACCTTACCGTAGCGTTTGGTGCACGTAATCCGCTAGGAACCAAGGTCTGCAGAATAAATGTGTAAAACAGCCATTTGACTAACTTTGCAGTTACCTTAGCCATGGCTGCTGGGATTTAGCTATAGCGGAAATCACATTTCCTCTCACTGTTTATACCGTATGAGTTGCCATGGATACGAGGAAAGCAGTTCAGTGGCGAAGCAGATTAAATTTCAATTTAGAATTTCAAGAACAAGAGTGAATAAAACAAATTTAATAAATTAAAGAGAAAATCATGACTGTCACTTAAGATTTGTTTTGCTTACAATCAGCTGACTCGCTTGTAAAAATTAATTTGAGATTGCATTTCAAGTACGCCGATCGGGGTTTAGGAATGAATATGCTCAATCCTGCGCGTATTTGTAGGATGCTGCGGCAGTATTCACAGTTGATTTTCATTATGATGAATACATCTGCCCTCTTTCGGAAAAGTAAATTAAATTAAGTCAGTTTCTTTTCTAGTAAAATTTTTACTGCCTTCGCGGGTTATCTTCAACCTTATTGTTACTATGAGTAGTTACGAGCGTATACTACGTGTAATAATCAAGGAGTCAATCGTTTAGAACCTTGGAAATAAAAAAATGAACAACGAGGCACAATCTACTTACGTATAAGGTATAAGTAGTAGGTGCAGACTTTACAGCTTAAAATTATTAAGGACCTAAGATTTACGATATTTGCGGTTAGAGGAAACGATCAAATTAGAGAAACATAATTGAATCGGTAGTCTAAAATAAACATAAAATATAAAATTACGCAAAAAATTACGAGAGCTCCTTCTTTTCATATAAGCTGCATCATCCAGGAAAGCCGCGAGATGCTTCTATCCAGCTATAGTGTTACTACAAGGGAAAAAATCACCAAAAAACAACATGGCAAGGAAGCCATCATCTTTAGCTAATCCATCCTTAACTGCCAACCATAAATGCTGACATTGCACAAATAAAAGTTTAAACCATGATTAAGCTGGCAGAGGCTACATCCAATGCCGCTCAGATTGTATCGACAAACTTTCTTACTTGGCCAACCAATAGGAAAAGCCGCACAGATTTAATTGAGCCTCAGGGCTTAATCCGGTCAGAATTCGTAGATTAGTAAATTGTGCATTGCGTTGCATCCATAGAAAACTCAGAGCGAACATGCACTCAACTACAAGAATGCTGAGACGTCAACAATTTACGGCGAGAATATTTTATCTGATTCAAATCATTATTTGGGTATTCACAAATCGGATTGCTCTATCTGAGAACATCGCTGATAGAGTTGTCATCAATGGCGACATCACGCTTGGCGGTCTGTTCCCAATCAGCAGAGGCGACTGCAACAGCATTGACACCCAACGAGGCATTCAACGCATGGAGGCGATGATATTCAGCCTCGCCAAGGTCAACAAACAGGATGGACTGTTGCGCTACGGTCGGTACAAGATTCGTCTTGGCGGCCTACTGATGGACTCGTGCTCCCGTGAGGCCACCGCACTGGAGCAAGCTCTGGAGTTTGTGAAAAGTTCGCTTAGCAACCCGTACGACACGACTCTGACCTGCCGTGCGGAGGGCGGCTCAATAGCCCCAGCTCGTAGCCAAGCCAGGCAAAGTCGCATTCTAGGCGTAGTTGGCGGCGCGTACAGCCAAGTGTCCATACAGGTGGCCAACTTGCTCCGTCTGTTCGCCCTGCCTCAGATCAGCTACGCGTCAACTTCCTCGGCTTTGAGCGACAAAACTCGATTCGGTCTGTTCGCTAGAACTGTTCCACCGGACACTGAGCAGGCTAGGGCTCTAGCTGACATTGTTGCCCATTTCAACTGGACATTCGTGTCCACCGTGTTCAGCAAAGGCGACTACGGAGAGGGCGGCATTCAGAGCTTCGAAGTGGAAGCTGAAAAACGAGGAATTTGCACTGCCGAGCGGCTGCTCATCGGCAGCGAGCCGACCGCCTCGGAGCTGGACGAAATTGTTCGACGACTATTGGACCAGCCGAGAGCTGGAACTGTTGTGCTGTTCACCAGGCAGGATCACACGGAGCTGTTTCTTGACGCCGTTAGTCGAGCCAATGTGAGCGCTGGCCGCTTTGTGTGGCTGTCGGCTGACGGATGGGGCAAAAGCTACCGTCCAGTCGCCAACAACTCCAGAGCAGCTAACGGAGCCCTCACTCTAGAGGTGGCCACTAGTGAAATACCGGAGTTTAATCAGTACTTCACGTCACTGCGGCCCAGCCAGCCAAGAACACTTCAATGGACTGATCGAAATGATAGCGCCAAGTATTATAATAGCTTTTTCGATCGGTTCTGGGAACAGAGTTTTCAATGCGTTTTGAAGCGAAACAAAACACCAACTGAGGCACTCCCTGCCGAGCGACCATTCTGCAATGGCAATCTTAGCATCGACGCATACCGTTTTAAACAAGAACCAAAAGTTCAATTTGTTTACGACGCCGTATTTACATTCGCGCACGGCCTGGACAAGGTGATGAAGCTGGTCTGTTCTCCGCAGAAGCTGGACGCCGACACTATTGCCAGCGGAGCGTTTCATCAATGCGTCAGAAACATCACGGAATTTCCCGGGAAGCAGTTGTACGACATTCTTATTGGGCCTGACAACAATTTTATGAGTAAGTGCTTAGGGATAAAGCATTCCAAAAGAATTACAGACTAAAAACCAAGATGCTTTCTTGAGAAGATTTTTTGTTTGTAGTTTCGTGTGTCCTAAAAGCGTAATACCACTGTGCTAGGTTTAGCAAACTGTAGGAGCGCTACAAGCTCAAGGGCCTAGTGTTGATTCATTTTTAATTGAACACTCTGAGCCAACTATAGTTTTAGAAAATGTGTGTGCACCTCTCTCTGCGGATGATGGGGCGGCTTAAGAGCTGGACTGCTTTATAGTGATGAACTTTGAAGTGCTAAGTAGATGTCTCACTAAAATTCTCAACTTGATTCGCAAAGAATTAGGAAAAGCGTACGAGCTAAATTCAGCCTACTACTTTCTGTGAGGACCCCTAGGCACAGTTACCATTGATTTAACTGTCATTAGCAGTCAAAACAAAATTAGACTGCAATCTTTCACTTGGCTGATCGTGCAAATCGAAGTTACCGACACCGCTATAACCTAGCCTATGAGTTACTCACTGATTATTATTATCGACTGATTGAGCACCAGTTAATCCGTTCCAAGTCTGTTTATTTAATCTACAAAGCTAATCAAATCTTATGCGAGTCAGATACATGTAGTGACATCACTGAGTGGCATCTACTAAATGCTAGTACGGTGACTGAGCTTTTATTGATAAGATAGCTTCCAAATGTGTACTTGATGACAGAATTGGATGCTTACTCTTAAGTTTTAAGGTTTTAGAATAGTGTAGAACAGGCGTGGAGACTAGTGTTCTACACTATTCTAAATTCTTTCGACGGACGAAAGTCAACCAAAACATCGCAGATTCGGCGCATCGCCTCGTCAAATTCACACCTGCTGGCGACGGTATCGGAGCCTACAAAGTGTACAACTACCGAGCTGCAGACTACACACCTGTGGGCGAGTGGCGCAAGGACTCCAGCACCGGGAGGCTTCGATGGCTTTCCAACGCTTCGATTCATTGGCCGGGCGGGAGTTCAGCTACGCCAACTTCTCGATGCAGCGAGGACTGCCGACCAGGGCAGCGGAGGCTGTACTCTACGGCGGTGAGCGCTGACGGGTGTTGCATCCAGAAACTCAGTACTGCAGCTCATCCACATTTATGTGATCTCTTCATCGCTGCTCACAAATGTCTCTCAATCCACCAAACCCGGCCAACAAAATCACCAAGATGCCTTAAAAGCCAGCACCTACGGCCTTATTAACAAATCTGAAAAGGAAATTTTACAGCTAGGGTCATAAGGAAAGGCCCACTTAACCCACACAGGGGCGCTCGTTTGGCTCCCGCGAGAAAAAAGGCGATGCACTGAATGACCCAAATAGGGGAAGCGGCACCCCCAGTCGCTTGCTAATGCGTGGCTGCTGCTGGAGCTGCGACGACTGCCTGCCGCATCAGCAAGTGGTGACCACCGGCGACGCCTGCGAGGACTGTCCGGCTGGGGAGGCCCCTGATGATGCTGCTGGACGAACTCGATGTGTACCCTTGAGGGTGAGCTTTCTGACTGATAGATAGATAGATAGATAGATAGATAGATAGATAGATAGATAGATAGATAGATAGATAGATAGATAGATAGATAGATAGATAGATAGATAGATAGATAGATAGATAGATAGATAGATAGATAGATAGATAGATAGATAGATAGATAGATAGATAGATAGATAGATAGATAGATAGATAGATAGATAGATAGATAGATAGATAGATAGATAGATAGATAGATAGATAGATAGATAGATAGATAGATAGATAGATAGATAGATAGATAGATAGATAGATAGATAGATAGATAGATAGATAGATAGATAGATAGATAGATAGATAGATAGATAGATAGATAGATAGATAGATAGATAGATAGATAGATAGATAGATAGATAGATAGATAGATAGATAGATAGATAGATAGATAGATAGATAGATAGATAGATAGATAGATAGATAGATAGATAGATAGATAGATAGATAGATAGATAGATAGATAGATAGATAGATAGATAGATAGATAGATAGATAGATAGATAGATAGATAGATAGATAGATAGATAGATAGATAGATAGATAGATAGATAGATAGATAGATAGATAGATAGATAGATAGATAGATAGATAGATAGATAGATAGATAGATAGATAGATAGATAGATAGATAGATAGATAGATAGATAGATAGATAGATAGATAGATAGATAGATAGATAGATAGATAGATAGATAGATAGATAGATAGATAGATAGATAGATAGATAGATAGATAGATAGATAGATAGATAGATAGATAGATAGATAGATAGATAGATAGATAGATAGATAGATAGATAGATAGATAGATAGATAGATAGATAGATAGATAGATAGATAGATAGATAGATAGATAGATAGATAGATAGATAGATAGATAGATAGATAGATAGATAGATAGATAGATAGATAGATAGATAGATAGATAGATAGATAGATAGATAGATAGATAGATAGATAGATAGATAGTTTATTCTAAATTTTGGCCATTTATGCCACATATTGTAATTTGGCTATATTTAGCCATAAAGATCGTCTAAATTAGCTTATCACTGCGGCTAATCCTGATCCCGCACAAGTTTGTTATAATTAGCTGGAACAGTCGATACACGGAGGACAGAAGCCAGCATCTTGCCATCTTAATCATGTAGCTTTGATCTATTGTTTACCCCGGTGCAGCTGCAGCATCAAGATTGCGGAAGTGCATTTCATGATATTCGATAGACTGCGAATCATTTGCTAATGGGTGAACTTATAACTTCGAATGCCTCTAAATAGGGTAACTGAAAAGCCTACTGATCTATTATCGTAAAATATTGATCCGGTACCGCTTGCATTCGTAGTAGTACTGTTTAAACATAGCTCGTATCCTGTTTACCTGAGAATAGAGGCCGCCTAAAATCAGCATTCGAACCAATTTTACAGATTTCGAGTGTAGTAGAATCGTTTCTATAAAAAATCTGAAAGGTATTTTTTATGTTTCGAAAAAAGTTTTCTACATATAGAATGATTTGAATCAACTGCTTCTTTTACAATATATAGTATAGCTCCGAGTGACTTCCTGCGTGTTCATTTGCAGTTCAATAAGTTGAACATGCAAACTCTAAAAATAGCAGGATCTGAATTGGCTACATCGAGTTCTTTGGTATCCGTAGAGTCTACTAAAAATGACTGCGTAATTAACCTTTGACGAGAACAGATCCGGCACATTCGCTGGTCCAGCTGGCACGCCATCTTGCCCTGCTGTGTCAGCTCTGCGGGCATCTTTGCAGCTTGCTTTGTGGCGGCAACGTTTTTAAAGTAAGAGAGTTTGTCGCTTTTCATTGGCTAGGAGATAGATCAACGGGGCTGATAGAGGGAGTAAGCATCAGGTGGAGAGGAGACTCTTCTGAGTCAGAGTCTGAAGTTCAGAGGTAACGAGACTCTCAAGTTGCACACGGTAGAGTCGCAGTACAGAGGGAAGAGTCTCAAATAGAGAGCCTAAAGTTTGGATGAAGTCTTAAGCAATGATGGTACAGTCTTGAGTACACAATCGGCGAGTTTCACTTGCGAAGGGAGTGATTTCAGGTGCAGGCAAAAAGACTCATTTGCGTAGGGAGTCATTGATAGCTAGGAAGAGTAATAGAGTCAACCGGCGGACATTTCTGATCTCTCGCCGCCCCAGACACAACGAGACTCCAGTGGTGAAGGCCTCGGGTCGCGAGCTGAGCTACCTGCTTCTAGTTGGATGCCTCATCTGCTACCTGACCACATTTGTCCTGCTGGCAAAGCCCAGTGTGGTTGTGTGCGCATTGCAGCGCTGCAGCGTTGGACTCGGTTTCTCCGTCATCTACGCCGCCCTGCTAACCAAGACTAATCGAATTGCTCGAATATTCGAAGCGGCGGGTAGAACAGCTCGACGGCCGAGTTTCATTTCGCCTCGGTCTCAACTGCTAATTGCGTCCGGTCTCATCAGCGTCCAACTGGTGTCGACAGTTTTGTGGCTGTTCGTTAATCCGCCAGCTACTCGAATTCTGCAACCGCATAGGTTCAGTTTTTTACGCAATACTACTGTTTACTCTGCTTATACATGTAGTAGAATATAGCGAGTTTGTGAAGCTTACAAAGTTGTTATACATGTAGCTTGATTTAGACAATTAGTGCTATAACCAGTGTAAAGGTATACCTGGGCCCCACGCTAGGCCTGGAATCTTCGTGCTATCATTGTAATAAACATACCCCTGGACAGAGGTTGATTGATGAATTATACACAATAAAGTTAATGGGGATGTACTGAAAGTTCTGTTTACAGAGCACCTTCTAAGCATCTATACCCATTACCAACCAGGCTTAGCACAACTATTTCCTAATAAACATGGTCCATCAATACTGCTCCTTGGACTGTTCATACTTACAAGACCAGATCTTCTGTCATGACAGTTCGAAAGAAGTGCACACACTATTAATACGAGCGTATATTACGCTCGTATTACCCTTGACAAAAACCCTCTCGGATTAGCTATCGCTACGAAATTGCTCTGGGCATTGAAAGTGGTTCAGACAGAATAAAACTACGTCAAAGTACGACTAGGCATCTCTAGCACATAAACAGTTGCAATTGAATCAATTCAACGCAGGTTGGCAGCAGTTTTGGCTTGTCGCGTGGAACGCCGAGCCTTCATGGCCTCCTTGCTGTACAACGCCTGCCTAATCCTTGTGTGCACCTACTTCGCGGTGAGGACTCGCCGAATACCGGAGAATTTTAACGAGTCCAAGTTTATTGGCTTCACGATGTACACTACCTGTGTGATCTGGCTGGCATTTGTGCCGCTGTACTTTGGCACAGAGTCCTCTGTTGAGGTGGGTAGAATTGGCAACATTTTTTAATGTGTATTTTTGGTAATGGACAATTTTTTATACTCCAGATGCAAATCAGCACCCTATGCATCAGCGTCTCGCTCTCAGCAAGCGTAGCTCTAGTGTGCCTATTCGCGCCTAAGCTGTACATCATCTTCTGGCATCCGGAAAAGAATGTCCGCAAACTGACTGTGCAATCTAATAATTATCGAAGGAACGCTTCTAGTAGTGGCAGTTTTGCCGTTCAGAGTGAGTTTATACATGTTCACCTGAATTTAGGGACCTAAATTAAAGTAGGAAGGTAAGGTCTGAAGAACACAATCCAATCGTAAATGCATTAATGGAGTCGGTGTAAGTATTTTTCGAGCAATTGAGAAATATATGAATGTAACCTCTTTCATGTCTCAACTAAAACGATTTCTTTCTGGTTGTTTCAGACCCGTCAGCAGTTGATCCAGATGCGGCCAGCCACAGCAATCAACACCGTCCGCATCAACGTCGAAGTCAGTGCAGCGATATTGTTCAAAGTGATCTGACAGTCAAAAGTCAGCCACCGTTTCGCCCAGACACTGCTGTACAGTCCCAGATTTCCTATCGAATTAGCTGCGCCATTGTCAACGGCTCGGCAGTGGCAGCTATCGATACACCATACATAGACGAGCAGAAGGAATCAAGCTTGGGTTCAGTGGGACAGTCAATACCCTTGGAGGCGATAGCGAATGCGGGTGCCAACTCAGATTTGAGCAGTGCTGACAGCGAATTTGCCTATGAAGAAGGCTTCGTGTAACGAAATTGAGACTAAAAAACGATGAAATCTTTCCATTTAAAAGTTTTGTATTTTATCGACAGTTAATAATCAACAATAACATGCGTTACAGCGTATATTGCGTATTAATTAATGGTTGGACAATCGTTATCGGTTTTCAAGCATTATTAGCATCGCAGTTGTGAGTACCCAAGCATCAGCAGTATCAGTGAATATATTAGGTGAACCAGTGACCTCTTCGTTATGCTACCATCCACTAGATAGCGCAATGGTAATGTCTATACCACATCTAGATCAATACCACGGGGTTATACCAAATATATAGCTATGGTAATATATATGTATGGTTCGATCGATGGTAAAGTATCGCAGAGGTCCCCAACTAAACGGCAGGGCTTCACATAGTGTCTCCGCTTAAGATTGCTGCAGATCGGCTTGGGATGTAGGCAGAATGTACTAATTATGTAGTACAGGATGTACAGAAGTAGTACAGAATCTGTATGTTATTCTGTATTCAGAATAAGTGATTAACTACATCAAAATACAGAAAAATTCATTAAGACTTTATCAGACCTTGTAATTCCTAACTTTCCACGTTTTTTGTTCAATCAGATCAGTCTTACAGCTGGAAATTCAGTAGCCCAGCGGCACCGTATCCCTCCCATTCTGAGCTGTGATCGGCTCAGCCGATTGTGTTTGATATCCCTGCGTACCGGAATCCGAGCACTCAGTCTGCAAAGCGGTGCCTCCAGTTTCCAGAATCTCGCAGTGGGCCAGACGTCTCAGCATCACGGTGATCGCGGCCAGGATGGACACCGATAAGAGCGCCAGTCCGCACTGAATGAGGAAAAACCCGGAGAAATTCAGGCGATCAATGATCAGGCCGGATAGCAAGGGCGCAGTCAGCATGCCCAGGCCGGCTCCGAACCGGCTCATTGGGAAGGCTACGGAGCCGTCGAGATTCATGACCTCTTCGGCGGTGGCGTACACCATGGTGTTGCCTGTGCCGATTGACACCCCGGACACAAAGCCCAGCACGTACTGGAGCCCCTGTACTTGACGAGTGAAAAACCACAGAAACAGAGTCAGCGTCAGTGTAGCAGCTCCGCCAAGATACACCAAGATGAGTTTGCCGCGAATATGGTCGCCAAGAAGCATTCCGATGACGAACATAAGCGACTCGCCAATTGAATAGCAGAGTTGCACTTTGCTCGCCTTGGTCTTAATCAGAACGGCCCAGTCGGAATCCCCAGCAGGGGTGAATTCATTATCCGATGAATTAAACTTCGGCGTGCTTCGCGAAATCGAATCGTACTCGAAATCGTAGAGGTTCATGGCTAGGCTGTACATCACCATGTTGTGCACCGTGCGCTGTAGAATCCACAGAACAATTGGTGGTCGATCGCGCATTTCTTTCAGCGTGCAGAAGCCAATAGTTCGACGCGGTGGCTTGGGCTGCTCTTGCTTTACCTGATGACTGCCGGAAGCTTTGGTGCCATCACTCCTGGCAGTCTCGGCATCCGACTGCTTGTCCAAATCGTCGTAGTCTAATCGCTTCGGCTCGTACACGAATCCTGCGGCCAACATTTCGATGAGGAATACGACGCCCATGTATCGGAATGCGTCGCGCCAGCCGTACTCGCGGATCCAGTACGCGTACATCGGGCAGAAGATGATGGCGCCGAACGGTCCGCCAGATACGAGCGTAGTTGTGAGCACGTGGAATCGGTGATTACGATCAAAGTACTCGCCGACGATCAGCGCAGCCGAGGTCATGGCCAAAGCGGAGCCAACTCCGTGGATGACAGTGTGAGTTAGGAACAGCCAGCCGGGACTGGGGACGTAGGACGAGGCCAGACAGCTAATGAAGATGAGGACCCCGGCGGCTGTGGAGGCCAGGCCGTAGTGCCGGCCGTAAGTGAGCAGCGCCGTGGCCACGACGGGCATCAGGAAGAAACCCGTGGCGGCGTAGCTGTCACCTTGAAGAAATCAGTCAAATATATCAGCTGAGCTTTATAAGGTCTAATTAAGGAAGTTAGTGAGATACTAAAACTGTGGACCACCCATTCCTGGCTCTGGCCTAACTGGGTACCTTGGGGCCAAGTGCTCTGAGGGACAGGTGTTACCTTTCGACCTTAACAGTGGTATGCGGCCAGTCCGCAGGCCTTGGTGCAGCTTAACGCACCAGCCGCAGTCATGTACCGCGCTGCTGGCAGTTGGCCGGGGTCAAACTCGGCCGCTAGCGGTCGGACCGCGGGGGCTGGCTCCCCCCTCGGTTGCTATCTTTTTGCTGGCTGTGTGGCTAGGGGTTTGCGGTCAGGCAGTCTCTCACTATTTAGCACCCCAATTTTTCAGCGACTCATGGAGAACTTGAGTTCAAACAGCGCGTCCCAGGACACCGCTGCCCAGCCGGTTTCGGCTGGAGACGCGGCAACTGAGGACTCCAGCAGGGGCAACGCTCGGAATCCCAGCGTCCCCAATACCACTGGCCCAGCCACTGCCGCGGCTCAGGACCCACCTGAGCTGCTGGAACTGATGGCTCAAGGGCTAACGCGGTGCAAAGCCCGCGATCGTCTCCGCCTTCGGCTAAAAATTGCGGAGCGGAAAAACAAGGCGGCCGCCTCTGGAGAGGGCAATGCCGACTCTGTGGCATCCGCGGAGAAGGCGGCGCCCAACCTGGGAGCGGAACCCGCCAGCCAACCAATGCCTGGGGCCGCCGAGGCTTCTAGTGAGGCTGCTGCTTCCTCCCAAAGTGGGGCCCCCGCACGTGCGAATTCCACGTCGGAGAAGGGCTCTGCTGAGGGTGGTGGCGGCAAGACCACTAAGCCAAAGCGACCCTACGCTGCGGTGGCTAAGAGGCTGCCGGCCATTGTTATTCAAGGCCGTGACACGCCTCTCACCGCCGACCAGCTCGATCAAATCTGGCGCAAGGTGGATTCCCGCTTGCTCCAGATGACGCTGGCCGGCACCGTCCTGAATGTCGCGAAAACCAGCTTTCAGGACTCAGCCCTCATGATCCAGCCCGCCGATGACCGGTCAAGCCAGCAGTTGCTCACGACGCTGAAGGACCTTGACTGGGGCGAGGAACTGGGTCACCTGCAAATCTACAGGGAGGACGAGCGACCTCGAACTCACCGACACCGAGCCTGGATACCAGCTCGTAGCGCCATCACCAACGCCGACGAGCTGCGACGCGTTATGCTGGCGATTCACCCGGACTTGCCGGCTAACGGTGTCGTAGTTCACCAGGCCATCAAAAAGCCAGGAGGCGATGGTTTCACGGCCATCCTCGGACTCTCAGACAGCTGGATGCTCCGCTGTCCTGACATGTCCTACATCAATGCCGGTCTGACACAGATTCAGCTGTTCAGCTTCGAATCTGACGCCACCCGACCACCGCCACCGGAGAAGCGTGAACCGCTGTGAACCGTTCCAGCGCAGGTGCCCCGGCGCGTCACGACCACTCCGCTAACGTGGACCCTGTGCGAGGCAAAGCCGCCAAGGCCGCTGCGTCAGTCGGGAGTGCGAAGGGCCGGAAACCCGCCCGGAACACGATCCGATCTGGCCTCACCCAGCGCGCTAGTGCGGCGGCTGTTCCGACCATGGGCCGCAAGCCACCTGCCAAGGTCACCGTCGTGGCCCAACCGGAAAGCCAGACTGAGGAGGTGACGGCCGACCCGGCAGCTGCTGCCCCGGCGGATGCCGCCCCGGTAGTTGCTGTCCCGGTAGTTGCTGCCCCAGTCTTGGAACCGATCCGGGAGGAGCCCATGGAAGTGGTGGCCCCGGCTATTACCGCCGAGGAGGAAGCGAGACTCCTCAACGACTCGGCGTAGGCCAGCAGACGGCTGCAAGAACCTCGGGCCCGCCCGTGGTGCACTTCCTGCAGCTCAACCTGCAACACTGCATCGCGGCCTCGACCAACCTGGCGAGAGTTGCTAGCCTCGTCAACCCGGGCATCATTCTGCTGCAGGAGCCCTGGTCGAGGAAAGGTAAGATCCTTAACGTGCCCTCTGGCTTTGACTGCTTTTCCGTTTCTCAGCAACCCAGAGCTGCCGTTTTAGCGAATCCCCATCTCAAAGCCTGGCACAGACCGAACCTCTCCGACCGTGACCTCTGTGTCATTCAATCCACCAACCTCATTCCTAACCGCACGGTGCTCATCGCCTCGATCTATATTCCTGGCGACGGCCCCGCGGTCCCACCCTCCCTCTCTTCCCTGGTGGAGTACTGCTCAGATAATAGATTTGAGCTGCTGGTGGGCGGGGACCTCAACGCCCACCACACCCACTGGGGAAGCAAGAGTATTAACAGCAGAGGCGAGGAACTCCTTGCCTACATCTGCACTACTAGCATGTTGCTCTGCAACTCTGGTGGCACGCCCACCTTTGACAACGGTCGGTGGACTGAGGTTCTGGATGCCACCCTGGCTTCTCAAAACCTGGCCGCTTCGTTCAGAAATTGGGAGGTATGGGATGAGGAATCTCTGTCCGACCACCGCTTTGTCCGCTTCCGACTGCATACTACCAATCCCAACCCTGGTATTGTTTGGAAAAGGAATGTCCGGAATTCTGATTGGACGACGTTTGCAGAATCGCTGCAACGCCAGGTCCGCCAGTTGGAACCGACTATTCCCACCACGTGCCAGGATGTTGACAACCTCGCTGATTCCCTTAGCGAGGCCATTATGGTAGCCCATACAGACTCCTGTCCGCTCAAAGCGTACAAAGGCAAAAAAATCAGCCCCCTGGTGGAATCCTGCGCTCGGAGCTCTCCGGCGAAAAGCGATGCAACTCCAGCGCAGAGCCAGGAAAAGCAAGGACCCAGCGGACCTGTCCGCTTATCAAGACGCTGCCTGCGACTTTAAGCGTGAAATCAGGAAAACGAAGTCCGAAAAGTGGCGCCAATACTGCGCGGAGTTGGAGAGCGCCAAACCAACCTCGCGCATGGTTAAAGCGCTTACTCTCGACAAAATGTCCAAACTCTCAGTGGTTAAAAAGCCGGATGGCCGGCTTGCTGAGAACCCGGGTGAATCGTTGGAGCTCATGCTTACCAACTCTTTCCCCCGGGCTCCTCCGCAGCTTGGTCCGCACCACCACTCCCCGGGTGGTTTTGTCCTAGCTGCGAATGTCATCACCAAAGAGAAAACAACGCGCGCTGTTAGTTCCTTTGCCCCCTTCAAGTCGCCAGGGCCTGACAACATTTACCCTGTGTTCCTTCGGGAAGCAGTGAAGAATGACAGGTTCCTTGGCCTCCTTTGCAAGCTGCTCAAGGCGTGCATCACCCTCGGGTATGTCCCGTCCGCCTGGCAGCAGGCCACTGTCGTCTTCCTTCCCAAACCCGGGAAGGCAGACTACCACTCTGCCAATTCGTTCCGGCCCATCAGCTTGACCTCTTTTTTCCTCAAGCTGCTTGAAAGACTGGTCCTCTGGCGCCTACTTTCTGTTGAGCTGCGGAACTCCCAGCTCTCCTCTAATCAGCACGCCTTTCGTTCTGGCCGCTCCATCGAAAGTGCGCTGCATGCCATTGTCGACAGGCTGGAAAGAGCCGTTCTGGGTACCGGTTACGCGCTCTCCCTCTTCCTCGACATTGATGGTGCTTTTAACAATGTGCTTTTCAATGCCTTTCAGCGCGCCCTGGAATCCCGGGCGACGCACGAGCACCTTACCCGTTGGATCATGTATATGATCTCCAACCGGACTGTCACCTCGCACCTCCTCGGGCATTCGCGCACTATTGATGTCCAGAAAGGTGGGCCGCAAGGTGGAGTCCTTAGCCCGGTCCTCTGGAACCTGGTCATGGATGAGTTGCTCTGCAGCTCTGGTCCAGACCCGGTGCACAAGACTGGCTATGCTGACGATGTCACAGCTATTGTGGCTGGCCCGTCACCTGATGTTCTTCGGGACCTTATGCAAGCCTTCATCCGCCGCGCTGAAATGTGGGCTGGTAGTTGCGGTTTGAAATTCTCTGAATCCAAGACCGTTGCTATCATGTTCACCAGTCGGCGTAACTGGAGGATTGAACCCCTCGTCCTCTATGGCAAGCCTATCGCCATGGAGAAGCAAATTAGATGTCTGGGCGTTACCCTCGATCACAAGTTGAGTTGGACCCCTCACGTCACTAGCAAAACTCGCAAGGCCCTTGCGACGCTTGCGCAGCTTCGCCGTGCATTCGGCGCCACCTGGGGCCTTACCCCCCGCCGTCTCTGGTGGATTTACACTGCCATTGTTAGACCGGCCATTTCCTTCGCCGGCTTCATTTGGAACAGTGCCCTGGAGACCAAAGGGGTTCTGGAGGCTCTTACCAAAGTGCAGGGCCGCGCTTGTCGGGCGATCACGAGCGCGACGCTCTCCACCCCCTTTGCTGGCCTGAACTCCTTCCTGGGGCTTCCTCCTCTGGATCTCTTCATCAGAGGAGAAGCGGCCAAAACTGCCCGCCGCCTGCTTGACGCGGGCGTGACCATCCAGAAGCAGTTCGCCTTCAGGAAACGGAACCTCAGACCGCACGGCGACCTCAGCCTGCGTGACCTCGACGCTGCGGGAGGCCTCTCGGTCCTTTCCGATGGTATCCCATCGACGCTCTGCCCGCAGCCCAGGTTCCTTACCAGCATCCCCCCCCGTCAGGAAGCGCGCAATTACGGTAACTCCCGTGATACCCACTGCTTCACTGACGGCTCTCAAATCAACTCTGTCTCTGGTTTCGGCTACTGCATCGTGTCTGGAGGGAGTACCGCGGCTACCTACTCCCAGTTCACCGGCACGGGCTCTACCGTCTTTCAGAACGAAGTTCTTGCTATCAGCTCCTGTGCCGCGGAGCTCCTGAGCTCGCAAATCTGGGGGAAGAACATCACCTTCCACTCAGACAGCCAAGCGGCGATCCACGCTCTCGGTCGCACCTCTACCTGCTCGCGGACAGTCTTCGACTGCATCTCGCATCTTAACTGCTTAGGTGCATCTAACAAGGTGTCCCTAAGGTGGATCCCCGGGCACTCCGGGCACCCCGGCAACGAGCTGGCCGACAGCCTTGCTAAGGCCGGCTCTTCCGGGTCGCTTTTCGGCCCCATGCCCGCGGCTCCCACCCCTACTGCTGTCGTCACCGCTAGGATCAACCAGTGGGTGACCTCTCTCCACAAGGACTGATGGACGAGAACGCCCGATTGTCGTCAGTCTCGCGAGGCCGTTCCCTGCCCTTCGTAAGTCCCTGCTTAGCCTCAACCGCAGGGACATCAGGGCTGTCACTATGGTCCTCTCTGGCCATGGCTGTTTTGCTAGGCACCGCTACCTGCAGGGTAAAGTCTACAGTGAGGAGTGCCCCTTCTGCCTTTCTGGCGCAGAAAGCGCGGCGCATTTCATTCGTGACTGCCCCGTCTTTACCCAGGACAGGCTTAAGTATCTCGGACCAAACCCGGACCTCTCCGACGTTTGCAGGCCCGAGAATATCTGCCAGCTCGTCCGTTACCTTCGGGCTACCGGGCGAGCAAACATCCACCTCCAGGATCTACCGGAGGAGGACCACGCTGCAGGACCCGGCGCCACCGGATCCCCCTGCACGACACCGCAGCGCTAGCTGCCCGTGGTCGCCAGGGGCTAGCGCAATGGACGGCCACCGCCCAGTCGCTGTATCCGGCCCGGCCGGATGCCCCCTGCAGCTAAGTCAAGTAAGTCAAGAGATACTAAAACTCATTCTTAAGATACATGTATCTCGGGAATTCCTACTAACTATTCCAATCTATTTCTTTAGGGTAGAAAGAGAAGTTGTGGCTTGTAGCTGGACTGAGCAACTGTACACAGCCCACGGATGTACTTCGTATTTTGTGTCGAAAAGTTTTTTCTTTCGGACAACAAAGAACCCTGAAAATTCTTTTTAACGTACGTTCTTTAACGCATAGAAAATCAGCCGATCAGCTCACCGATCATATTTAATTCCAGTTTGGTGCTATTAAACTGTTCGTGCAGTTCACCCAGAAAGATTGAAAAGCAGCGCCGCTTTCCGCCAACAATGATGACGCTGAAGGCTGCGAACACCATGATAAAAATGTTTCGATGCCTGAGAAAAATCGACTCGCACCAGTGGAAACATCCTCTGGCCTTTTCGGCAGCTGTTGCAATTCCTTGTTGCATAGCGCTAGTTCTCTTCACTGGATTATTTCGATTGTCTTTAGACGCTATCAGTTTGACTGTTTAGCTCTCAGTGGTTCAGGCCTTTTTGTTTGAAATCGTGATGTGAAAGAGTAGGAGTAATTTCAATCTTCTCTGATTGGCCATAGCCCTGTAGAGCAGAGAGAGACTACTGCTGAACTTAATTACCGGATGCTGAAAGCGAAGCAAATTGCTGCCAGCTTTTCCCAACTCCTGGCTTTCCCTTGTCGCCAATTTTAACGCAGACTCGCTCAATTTCGGGCGTTTTTCATGGGAGCAATTATCATTGCAATGCACCCCAAGCCCCATGCGTCGACATCCGGTATAGATCGTTGTCGAAAAAAAATTTGTTGTAATCTCTTATTTTTAGCTATGGTAGAAAAATTTTGCTGCATTAGATCAACAGATAAACTGTTCGTTGTATTTCTCATAAACAGGCATTTACTCACAATTAGCTCATGATGTTAGAGCATTGTTTTTGAACCGTAAGATTGTCAGTAAAATCCTAAAATCATATGAACCAAGCCTAAAAAACGATTTCTGGTTGATTTCTACTTCCCAGTTTTCTGCAATTAAGTTTATTAATTAAAATTACAAGAAGTGGACTGTTATTCTGACGGCATTGTGTGCATATTGTAGGCTACATTACGGGCTTTTTTCATACCAAAGTAGCATGGTACGAGCCATATACTAGGAAACCTACTCGAATGACATTGGATTGTTTACAGAAAACAAAAAATTTTCTGACTCATATTGTAGATGCCGACCATCAATGACCAAGCGTTAACAAACGGAAGTCGCTCGTCTGAAAACAGAATCCCACACAGCTGTTGCATATATATTTAGGAGTCACTGTGAAACTGTAAAGATAAATACTGACAACTGATGGGAAATTGTTGGTCATGAGTGATCTTTCACAAGTGAATTAATAGAAAAGGTGAAACGAACGGTCGAGTCTGAATCAGAGAATAAAAAAATGTTCAGCACACATCCAGCCCGTAGCAAAACTGTATGCTTAGCAAGCCATCATCGTTGACAATGCACCACGGCTTATTTTGCAACCCAATAGGCGGTATATAGTACTTCCAGTAAAAGCAGTAGTTATGCTCAATATGCGATCCGATTGCTGAGTTCCAGGGCTCACAAAATTCAAACTCGGTCCGGTTGAATTTTTTGAAGAAAAACCAATCAGGTGAGTCGGGGTTGTAGCAGTCTGAAATTCGTTCGGGCAGCGATGGTGGCACGGTTACTGAGATCGTGCTCCAGATTCATCATAGCAATACGTCGTCTTAAGGTACGTGGAAACTAATATGGAATGGAATCTACAATAAGTCATGGTGCCACTGTCGAAGTTTTTCTTCCAAAAGAGGATTTTAACTTAGATAAAAATTTTCGTACCATATAAAAAATCTTAAATCAAAAGTCGATGCCAACTCACGCTTATTGCTTTCATAGCAGGACTGGTTTCTCTCTGGACAGTCGTGCAATAGTATAGTGCTGCCGAATTCTAAAAACTTGGCCGAATGCCGTACGGCAATGCTTTGCTCTTCTGGATTTCCAGAATAATAGATGCTCTCATTAGCAGAACTGATTAGTGGCAATGCTAGAAATAGAAAAGTTAACAAAATTTTCATTGGTAACATTGTTAATATCGTTTGACTAACAAAACCTTGAGCTCAAATAAAGATTTGGCATGCTTGAGAATTGCTTAGCCTTTGATGAATTTTCCATAGATTAAATAAAGTTAGTTTTTGGCAATATGTTGAAAGGCTATTTAATTTTTTCATCGGTAACGTTGGATGTAGCTATTTTAATCACCGATCTGTGATTTTAATCCTAGAACAAATACTCGTATACAGAAGAAAACTCTGCCCGAGAGTGTCAAGTAGCATATTTTAGAAAGGAAAGTAGCTAATAATATGTGTATTATTTAAAGTAGCTTGTATGCTCTCTGGTGCTTAAAAGCATAGATAAATGTTTGCTATAGCTATCCCTTGCTACATGGCTTAAAACTGCTATTCAATTTTAGACAAAAGACAATAGTTTTGTCTTAAATTGCTTTGTTTCCTCTGTTTTTCTAAGAAATTCGTAGGGCTAGGGTTTGTACTTCCTAAATAATAGGAGCTTTCAGCATCTCGAAGCTGAACACAGCTACACAGCCACTGCGTGCCCTCTCGTTAGGCTTTTTTTCCGTATGTTTCATCTGCTAAACAATTGCAGGGCTTATAATTATAAAGTACTTGAAAATAATAGCCATCTGTCTGCAGGGATCTAGACACCCGAAATTATGACATCAATCAGTTGCTTAGGAAGGCCTCATCGCTAGTTAATAGCTGCATAATAGTTCACTTCAGTGGAACGGGCAAGACTGATTAAGAAAGTGAAAGAGTGGCCTTGCAGTTTGTGATAAAGATCGACCCACTGTAAATTAACTTGACTGGACTGTTAATAGCTCCAGTAAATCCACAGAGTTGCCCCGTTGTGTACGAGTGACAGACCAAGTTTACAACTGTCGTTACTAGTGGTTCTTTTTCTAATTAAAAAAGTTTTGCACACTCAACATCCCATAAGTTCCGAGACTTAGTGCCTCAATATGCTCATACTGAATTACTGGGTACAGTCAAAACTCACCGCTGGTACTACCTATATCAAGTTACAAACTTAATCACTTAGTCTGCCGTTCCATCAAAGCTTTTGTTTTGTGACAGATTTATTGATTTCAGTTGTAAATTGACCGGCATCTTGCACTATTGGGTCAGTAATCCTAGCCTCTAAGGTTATAACTTCCTTACAAACAGAAAAAAATAAAGTAAAACCAGACAAAAAACATTTTCTAGAATCTTCCAGTTGAAAACCAACGATCTAAAATGACATTCAAGTTTGTATTTTGCAATACGACTAACTACTATAGCTTCATTGTCCCCAAAAACTTTCCACTGAAATTGTGACTTACAGTAATGAGTTTGTGATGAAGCCGTTGGCTGGAGTGGTGTGCCAACGGAGCAAAGAAAATACGAGCGTGTTAAAAAAGAAGGTAATCGGCAATTAGGCAATATTTTTAGGAGAAAAAATAGTAAAAGCAGATTTAAATCTACATAGGCATCTATGAATAAATCTAAAAACTCTAGATAAACATTTATGGTTAGTCAAACAATTCATTAGAAACTTTTTCCAGCTGAAAATCCCATCTAATTGTATGCTAGAAGTAAGACACTGTGGCATGCGTCCCATATTTTCATGCACTGCTCTGTCAGGACTGTAATCTATCGCTCTGTTCCGGACGCGCTTCTGCTACTGCATCGGTTGGTGTTGATTGTGTTGCAGCGGCGGCATTGGCGGAAGTGGCGGCGGCGGCGGCGGCGGCAGCGGCAGCGGCCTCAGCCTCCTCGCGCTCCAAATCGTCCCAATTCTGCGCTTCGCTTACGTAATTCAACAGCGGATAGGCCTTCACTAGGAGCGCCAAGGAGACGGCCATCACCCCCGCCAGCAGGATGAAAACGAGCCAGGGCACCACGTGGAGCCCACCGCCGACCAGAGGGCCTCCAAGTAGAGCCAGGCAAATCACGGTGCGGAACACGCCCTGAGCCATGTCGGTCTCGCTCACTGGCACCGCCTTAGTGTACATGCTCTCCGGATAGACTGCCGTGGCTGTCAGGCCCAACACTTGCACGCTGGTGCTCAGAATAATTAAAGTGATGTACACGGCTGGTTTGCTAGTGTCAACGTACACTAACAGAGCGAAGTTAAATAAGTATCCGCCAAGCAGAAGGCAGATGGCGAGGAGCAGTAGGAAACGCTCCTGTTGACGAGCCAAGAAGAGACGGAATGCCACGTATATGAGAATAATCTGTATGCCGCAGCCCAGGTAGACGAGGCTAATATTGAACTCGTCCCAGTGAAACAAGTGGCTCAGCAGAGGCGACAGCACAGATTCAAAGGCCAGCAAGCAAAAGTAACCGGCAAAGGCGATGAAAATCATTGAAAATATATCGATACGAAAGTACATGCGCACTCTATCTGGATCGGTGTACTTTCGCACTGATTCTCTGAGGTCGTCGCAGATTGTTGTGTCAGTTTTCGTCTTTTTGTCCGACTGATCGGTGGTGCCAGGTGAATCTTGAGCATCTGCGGCCTCCGAAGTATCGTGTGGAATGTCCGGGTAGATTAGAATCACGGCGATTGTGTGAATGGCCCACAGGAAGGCCATGAACAGGCCGGGCGAGTTGTACACGTCGATGACAAACTGGTTAACCTCGGCGTGAATTGGGTGCATCAGCATTGTCAGCGCTGGGCCTGTAAGTGTGGTAAAAATTTTCATCGCTTTGAAATTCAGTTTTGGAGAAATTATGCTAGCTAAAAATTATCATCTTCAGGAATTACAGCTTCATAACCGACAAAGTGAATTGTATGTTCGCTTAACTCTCTGGAAAAAAACGTCAGGGGCTTAATAGTAATCAAACCACTAATTCTGTCGCTTTATGGATGTTAAATATCCCATTTATCCGTTTAAGACTATCCGTTTATCCGCTCCTGAGCAAAAAGTCTAAGTGGACTACGAGCGTAGTTATGAAAGCATCGAATATGTTCAGATGATTGAAAGCTAAACCAGCCAAACGACTCCAAGTATTCGCCGATCGTCTTGCTCGAAAACCCCACCAACCAGCGTACCAGAATAACCTACCAGCAATAATTCCAAACTGTTTCACCAGCAGCAGGTGCACCATGTAGGTTGTGCGCTCCTTTTTGCTAGTCACGCGAACCACATCCGCGTAGAGTGGCGGCTCCGCGGCCGACCCGGCTCCGGCGACAAACCGGCCAAAGAAAACAAGCCACGGGGCCGGCGCCGTGAAATAGATGAAATTGCCGCAGATCTCCAATAGATTGGCCACCACTATGAGCAGGCGGACCCTGGCCAGCTGTCGCTGTGACAGCCAACCAAACAGAGGATTGCACACCAACGGCAGCAGATTGAAGCCGGCCAGTGTGGCCCCGTAGAAGTGCGCCCCGGCTGACGAGTGGAATCGGTTGAGATACAGCCAAAGTGTTGGCAGGATGATCACCCGCTCAATGCCAGTGAGCAGGCCCCAGCTGCCGCCGATGATGCCAACGCGTGTCTTGGCCGATAGAGGAAACAAGCCGCGGAACCAGTCGCAGCAGCGGCACCGGCCGCGTGGACAGCACTTGTCGATGTCCTCGTTAGATAGTAGCGATGTGCTCTCCCTGCAGGCGGATGCTGAGTCCACTGGCGGATGCGGCCGCTCTTCGGTCTGGTTTTCCATGTCCTCGACGCAATTAAAGTTCAAACGAACTGTCAAACTTGAATACTGGGTTTTCTTTCAGCATGGATATCCTCTGTTGATTATTTTATTATTCCATGTGGGCTAGAAACAGTGCGCGTTGAGCACGTCAAGATCACCCCATGCCCACTGCTTTAGTCGGCAGGTCTCGTACACTCCACTAGTCCCTAAGTAGGAAGCAACTCTGAGATCGGAAGATTCTCAACACTGCCAGCCTGTTCGCGAAAATCGATAAGCAGTTTGCACTGTAGCTGGCTATGCATGCAGAAGGGTGACTCGGAGGGTGGAGAGAGAGAGAGAGAGAAGATTCCAGTTGGAAGCAAAAGGCGTAACAACTTGCATAGATACTGAGGTAATACCAATAATTTTGGCTTTCTTGGTTGCACAGCTGTTCAGCCTGGTTTTTTAGCTAAGCTTTTACCATTGTAGCGCCCCCCCCCCTGAGTACACCCTAACGCCCACCTGACTTGCGTGCCTGTAAGCTGCGTGACTTCTGCTCTTGTGACTCCTCTGTGTCCGTGGGTCTCTGAGAGACATAATCTATATTAATTGCTTTTAAAGATAATACCAATATTGCAGAAAGCGTTGCTTGTTTTTACTGTCTAATTTGTATAGATCGCTATACTCATGCTACGCAAAAACAAATCACATTAGTATTGGTTTTTCTCGTATCTCTTTCAGTATTTTTTTAAAGTTAGAAATGATGATTTTATAGTATAGTACACTACCTTTCGATCAAATAATTAGCTCTTAGTTCCACACACCTCAATCTTATTCTTCAATATATAAGCATGACTTTCGATGCTTTTTTGGCAGTCCCTACAATCTTGATTGTGCCAAAATTTTATTTTAGACGCATCTCAATAGCCGACTTATTCTTGATTGCAAAAAGTGGAACAAAGAAATTAGCTCAGATGAAGCTTAATGTGGTATTTTAAGACAGAAAAGCTCTTAGTAAGATCAAAATTCAAAATTCAGAAAGGGATATAGAATGCAGAAAAACAGAATGGTGTGCAGTACAAGGTCATTTCTGTTATTTTAATTTACAAGCAGGCCTAAATACTTGATACTTTTACCGGGGAGAATAGGCTGTGATGGTGTTGACTTACATTCGTCTTTTTACGGTTGCTTTTATACGTCTGTCGATTTTTTCGGTTCCTAAATACAATAAAAATTTCAGTTTTATTTAACAAGATTATGCGATAAGTCCCGTAGCAATATTGAACGCCTTATAGATTATAATTCATCACAAAGAGCTTCCATCAAAGCCTTGTATTAGCTATTTCATGCTCCTATTGACTGGGGACGACGCCCAGCTGCTAATACCCCAGCATTTGCATTACACTGGCTGAGCATGTCAAGAAACGATTGACTGACCGAAACAAAGCTTGTAGCTCTGATAGATTTTGGTAATGAATTTATAGCTAGAAAGAAAATGCCAGTCAATAGACAGATGGATCAAATTACGTCGGCCTTTTTAAAATATTAGCTGGATTTATTAATCCGCCTTGAGGATAGGAAAAACACCCGAACTGACTCAACCGAGATTGGGCTTGTCCGAATTTCTATCTGATACAAGTTTTTCTAAGAAAGCCAGGTCAATCTATCAATCTAGCCTCGAGGTGCTAATTTAGGCCGAAGTCGAAGTCACTTGCAGAGCAAGCACAGGCCCAGCAAGCCTCCGCCACGGCTCTCAACGTTGTCAGATGTACCACGCCTCGATGTCTGTCCACGACTTCTTGATGAACCGGCGCCGACCACCGTTTCTTCGACATTGTCGACGCCATCAGGATCAGCCCAAGCCTCGCCAGCACCGCCAGAACCGCCAGGGTCGCCACCAGCTGACTGGGCCGCAGATTTAGCCGCAGCAGCTGCCGCGGCAGCAACTGCAGTTGCCGCTATTGTGGCGCCAGCGCCGCTGCCGCTGCCTGGGCCGCTGCCGCTAGAAGTGCCGAAGTCGAAATCGAATTTGTGCTGCACTGTCCAGTGCGCGATCAGCACAGCCGATTGTAGCTGTTCGATGAGCTCGCGAGTGGCGCGCACCTCAGACGTGAGCGACACCAGATGCTGACTGTCGGGCTCCGAGCCGGGAGTGTGCTCGCCCTCGGGAGTGCCGCTGCCGCCGCTAGTGGCGCCGCCAAGTGCGGAGACGCGACCGCTGCTCATCGAGCTTCGTCTAGACGAGCGCAAGGAGCTGCTTAAGCTGAGAATCGACCGACGCTCGACGTTGTAAAAGTCGGCAATGCCAGTCGCCACGTGCTGATTGATGCTGTCCGGACGCAGGGGAAATCGGCGCACCAAAGCGGCCGTTCGCAGCAAATTATCCAGCGTAGATTCAACAATCTGCACGAAGGTAGTGTACCTGGCCTCCCATTGCTTGCGAGTTGCTGATACTTCGCTTTCTTCGTCGTATGCGCAGTTTTCGCCGCCGGCTGGACCAGCTGAGGCCTGCTGACTCTGCACAGCTGGCACGATGACGTCTTTTGACACGGCGAAGCTGGCCAGAAGCCGCAGTGATAGCGACTGCAGTTGTTCGCGAACTCGCGCGCAATCGGTGGACGTGCCAACTTGCCGAAGGAGCTGTTTGTACTGGGCGAGCACGCGGTTTAGTGAGCGCAACGAACTGTTGAACTGCTCTAGTGAGGTGATGGGACAGACGGTGTTCATGCGCTGGCTTTGGACGGTTCGAAGGGCGACTCGCCAGGGAGCTTTCTTGCCAGGTAGGCTGAGGTGCCCTGTGGAAGGAGTTGACAGTGGCTTGTTCTGCTGCTCGTCTGAACGTCTGTCGAGGCTGACATCATTGTTTTGTGCTATTTTAACTTCAGATTTTTATTGAATTAAGCAATAAACTTTAGCGAAAAATTATTTTTATGCATTTTTGTCAGATAAAGCTGTGAAACATGTGACGCCATATAGTGCAAATGCAGAGCGAATCTGTAGCATTTTTTACCTCATGCAACCTCTTGCAGGTCAACCGCAACAAGCGATGTAAACAATTTACATTGCATTAGAAATGTTTTTACAACACAATAAATACTGTATGCTGAATATCTTAGTGGATATTTAGCAGATAGACCTGAATGTGGTTAAAACGCTAAGCAAGTGACTTAGAAATTATATGTTGATTATAAAATGCTTTTTATCACGGATATCATTGTCGCAGAAGTGATTCAAGTGTGAATGCGCAAAAATGTTGTTTAATATTGTTATTCGCTTTATAAACGTAGTTTAGGACAACATTAAAAGTTTACCGCCGGCTGCTGTGTGACCGTCTGACATAGTTCAGGCTATTCGGTAAAAATAGTATTTTCGTGTTTTTACGAAAATTATAGCGAAAATACGATATATTTTATAATTAATAGGAAAAGGTAATTGGGGAATAAAGCTTTCTTAAAACAAAATCCGTCAGAGACTGAATTCTGCCCAAGAATTGGGTTGAATAGGTATTTTAAATCAAGCTTTCTGATAGGAGTTGCTAGCTATAAATGCATACGAACACATTAAAAAAATAAACTAAGTTCCAGAGAATTTCCATGTGAAATTAAATGAGGTATACTCGTACTAACCGAGATTTTTGTTTAGCGTTGGTTTTCATCCGTAGTCATCAGATCATAAGTAAAAAGTAAAGAATAAAGATGGACTCACCGGTGACTAGACTGTAGATTTCAGCTTGTATTTCTGCTATGGCTAAATAAATGTTTTGCACATAGAGGACCTGTCTGCGAATCAAACATGGAATTAGTTTCCAAGTTAGGCAGAGCAGATTTTTATACTAGATATCTCAGGCATGGGTAGTATGTTGCTATGGCAGCAAAGAGGACAAAGAAGGGTGGATTTTTACAGATAGAGGGAATATGTCTGATTACTTAGATGTCAGCCAGTGGCTCTCATCAGTTCTATGAGAGCCAGTGATGCCAGCAGGAAGCTGACACCATTTTTGTAGCGGAGCAGAGGATCAGGTAAGCCTAGGACAGGAAAAAAGCTCTTTCCGATGGCTAAGTAGGAAGTGGCAAGTCCTATTTGTTGGCTGATCCAACCCGAATATGTCTAGAAGTGGAGCTTGTTCAGTACGCCTGTATTGTGGCAAATTTTGTCAATAAGACTAGTGCTCAAAGCTTGGTCGATACTTAGATTAGTAGGAAATCCTACGAATTGACTTGGATTGAACGAACGGTTTGTACGAGTATCGATGGATGAGTATCTTTAGTAGGTATGCGGATAATCTAGAGGCCTCAGGTAAGTATTTGGGGTATGGAGGATTGGATGAAAGCTCGAATTGGGATTTACAGTTTTGTGTCTTGCATTGATTGCAGAGTAAGTCGCATTTTTTGTCCCACCCTATCCCTCTGCCATCTCTAACTGGATGTCCCCAGTTCAATCATAAACAAGGCTTGGGGAACTGAGCGAGTAGGGGATACGCCAGAGGATGCTTTCGAAAGCACTGCATTTCTTTCCTCCTTGTCGTGGCCGCCCAATGGCGTTTACGGATGCAGATGTGCTCTGAAATGCGAGGAGAGAGAGGAACGGGGAGAGAGACGGGTGGATCGAAAAGAGGTTGAAATGCAGGAAGCAGCAGATATTGACTTTGCCCCTTCGAACCTTAAAACAGCAACGTTCTACCCCCTATCCACAATCCTCAGCTTCTCTCTCTCTCTCTGTCTCACGGATCCTCACATTCCCTTCTCTATCAGCAAGACATCAGGTGCGCAGAATGGCGGTGTGTGGAGCAAGTATAGCTCTGCGAGCACTACAAGAGATGCTGCATGCTCTAGCAAAGGTTTTTGTGCGTTTTTGTGTGTGTGTGTGTGTGTGTTCGTGTGTGTTTGTGTGTGTATGTGTGTGCTGGAGCTCGAGACGACATAAGCAAAGCCTATTTGATAAGTATCTTCTTGTTAAGGCAAGAATCGGCAGAGTTCTGTTTCAATAGTTAGTATAATTGTGGTTAAATGGGAGCTAATGAATTGCAACTTCAAGATTACGAGCGTAGAATTGACTTTGAGATAGAGAAAGCCGTGTTGATAAAACTTCTACTGCCTCAAAACCTGTATAATGCAGTAGTCACTTAACTCAAAAGAGCACTCTGTCCTTATAATATCCCGGTGTTTTGGAAATTTTTACCATTTTGTATTCGTGTACCGTACGGTTCGCTCCCGATATTGAATTTGAGATCCATAAGCGATAAGAGATGCTGGTGTTTCTGTCTTTATCTAAAGACACAGACTGTAAAGGGTCGAGGAATAAATAAAATCATAAAACCCCTATTTTTGCCACAGGTGTCATCAAAACGCAACTGAAGCTACTATCGAGTAGTGACTATCGTTTATACTTTTTGTTTTTAATCGCACTTTAACCCAAAAAAACTCAGAATTTTTTTCTTCATTTGGTCTCAAAAGACGTTTCTTTATTAGACTGCATTCTGGTAAACTGCAACCATTTGATCGCTTCTTCGATCTTTCATAACATTTTGATGTTCAGTACCTTGAATATTACGCTCGTACATTACTTTATCAAGCTATCATGCTATCAACTTGAAAGGCAATTCAAGTAGCTTCACTGGTGACGTTCTTTGGGTTCACGTCAGCTGACGATAAACTTATTTCAAGGGACACAAAGACAGCTTAAAAAACAGCCAATAGCTTTGGAGTGGTGATTTCGTGACTTTCGGCTGTTTTGATTAAAACAGACGCCATATGCTGTCCATTAGGAACAAGAAGGCCAGTGGATTAGTAACTTGCCTCTGACTGCATGACAGTTTGATTGACAGCAGCAAAGTATTGCAGCTGTTACAGGCGAGGAAAATTTTCTATGCGAATTCTTTTTGACAATGAAACTGTAGCATGTGGTGGGCTGACATGACTTACTGTGCGCTGATTTTTAGCTTGGTTCAAACAATTTAAAACGATCATCTGTATTCATCTATTTCGTTTGCCAAGTGAACGTACATCTAATTAAATAACTTTCTCGCTGACTTTTTCGTTGGGTAAAAGCGTACATTATTCCAAACCCATATGCTGCACCCGCGCAGTTGGGGTGGAAAGAACAGGGAGAGAGAGAGATTAGACACGTACAGCAACTGTCAATGTGCACTCAATCGCAAAGAGATTTGGCGGGCAGTGAAGTACTGAAGGTTGCCTGTGTTTCTAAGCCCATGTCTTCTTTGCTAACCAAGCTACACAATTTCTTGGTTGCATATCGGCGCAAAAAGTTGGCGTCAAAAGCTTTGACAGGATAACGTGCCGCTTTTCTACTGACTCAAGTCTGCTTGCTTCGGCTCTTGAGCCACCCTGGGCATTTTGAACGGAAAGCCTAAAGCACTACTTGCACGACGTAACGGCTTAATAGATTAGATTACTCGCCAGGAAAAGGCTAAGTTGTCCAAATTGTAAACCAATTAATGGCAGCCTACGAGAGTCTAGGAGTGCTCCAAAGTTGAGCTAAATTTAGAGAGCTGAGCTCTTTATCCTCTTTCGGCTACTCTAGGCGCTCGGAGTCTAATTGTAAGCCCTGGAGACATTCGAGCTACCCATTCCACGGAAATAAAACGTTGCGGAGTACAGCGGATTCAGGGATAAGTAAATCAAATTTTGCGTCAAAGTTTCTTTGGCTCACATACAAAAATAATTCAAATAATTTGTTTCAAATTCAGCTCTATAAAAGCGATGGCTAAAGAAGCGCAACATTTCGACATCATCAGGCCTTTAGTCACTAGGGAGCAAGCAGTAAAATTGTGCCAAGAGCTTTACAATTTCAATGCTATCACTTGTAAGGAGTTAGTCAGCTACGATGACAGAAATTTTCTTGTAACCGGTAGTTTTATCAATACCGCTAGCGACAATAACGAGGCTTCACAAGAAACAGCCAGTTTTGTGCTGAAGATTGCTAACAGCCTGGAGTCCGAAGGGGACATTCTTGGTAAGGTTATATATTTACTCAGCTAAATAATGCATAATAAACCAAATTGTTATTCTTATGAGAAAAAATCTAATAATGCGCAGAGCAGCAGTGCCGTCTGATGCAGTCAGCTTCCGAGGCCGGATTAAAAGTGCAATCGGTGGTGAAAACTACTTCCGGAGCCATCGTTGCCAAGCAGTTGCTAACCACGCCGGCAGATTCTAGCGGACGCCTGGTGGACAGAAAGCACGCTGTACGAATGCTGACTTACTTGCCAGGCATGCCGCTAGGCGAACTGCCTTTGACCGCCGATACGTTAGAAAGCGTAGCCAGAGAGATCGGCCGAGTTGACTGGCACCTGACGCGTCACTTTCTGACTGATCCGAGAGCCAACGCTGCCGAGCTCAACCTATGGAGCCTGCTGTCAGCCCCCAAGCTAGTGGACTACGTGCAGTACGTTCACGGCGAGGCGCGTCAACGTATGGTGCGAGAAATTGTTGATCGGTTCAGATCGGTTTTAGGACAGATCAATGACCCATCGGCACCTGCTGAGGTACAGTTCACGAAAGGTAGGTTTGAACAGTACAAGAAATAGCAAAGTATGTTGCAAATGCTCTAAGATTTCTTTGAGCCCTGCACAAATCATTCATAGAATAAAAGCTCCCTGTAGTTAGACAAAAAGACTTTAAAAGCTTGCAAATACCCCGCACGCATCAATGATGCAGCATTTATTCACGGCGACCCTAACGAGAGCAACATTTTGGTCGACGGCGAACCGCTCGTATTCTCCGGCCTGCTGGACTGGCAAGACTCGCACACAGCCTACGCCGTATTCGATCTCGCCCTGCTAATCATGTACACGAGCTTTGTGAAGGCCAAGGCCGATCCGACAATTGATCCGTTTTGTTTGGTCGCGCCGCCGCTAATTAGAGGTTACACGTCCGAGTTTCGACTCACCGAATCGGAGCTGCGTCACCTGCCGCTGCTGGTTGCCACCAGATTTGCCCAGTCGCTTACCCTAGGCGCCTATTCGTACGCTAGGGATCCCGGAAATGACTATTTGCTGACCACGGCTTGCAGCTGGAGCACTCTAGACCGACTGTGGAACGGGCACAAGAATAGACTCGAGCAGCTTGGAAGCGAATGGATCGATATGTCACGAGCTTTCAAGGAGTGAGCGCACTATTACTGGGCAAATGTAGTTAGCCATCAATAGCCATAGTAAATTTACTGTACTTCCCTCCAATTCATGTATTTTCTCAATTTTTATTTAAAAATGAATAAAAGGGAAGCTATTGAATAAAATATATCTAGCCATACTTAATCTGTTTGTGGATAGTTTCTTAAAAACGTTATTTTCCTCATTTTATCTCCCGTAGTGCATCTTTATTTAAATATTGATATTTGATTATAGCACTATCGTTAGTAACGCTTCTGTACTTAAAATATAAATATTTCTGCTAGAAATCAATATCGCTTTTTATTTATTTCCTTGTAACTGGTGCATGGTGTCACATTTTTTGCTTAGACAAATACATAAATTAGCTATAAATGCCGCTGTAATTTACACTATCTCCTCATTTGATATGATGGCAGGCTACGTATAGCAGCTACATGTATAATTGGGTTTAATGAAGTGCTTCATGACGATTAGTATTTAAAATATTCAAAATGCTGGATTTCTTTCCTATCTTTGCAATATAGTTCAATGTACCATCTTCAACAATAACCGTTAAAAATCGGACTTCTAATGGGATGCATCGAAACTCATGAGTATTGCATGATTTGGTGTTAATCTGAAATTTGTCATCGAGCCTTTAAGCCATTGGATCAAAGATGCTCGTCAGTGATCTTCTGGCCGTTACAGAAGTTTTTGCAAAACTTATTGACAAAAAGAATGCCTTCAGCATGACCTTCTTCTCAATATAAATGTATTGGGGCGTAGTACAGTCACGTTGCGTATGCATACTTTTAATGAACCTGAGACCGACTGAAATGCTGTAAGACGAAAATGTGACTCTATTCGTTAAATGTCAAAAGTCCCTCCACGGTTTTTTATTATGATCATGGTCCAATCTAAATTTCCGATGCAAGGACCACTTTTCTTAAGTAGTCCTTGGTCCAATGCTGGCAGCGAGAGGCCTAAAAAAATTAGCAATTCAACAACTTGGAACCAGTAGGCTCTGCTATAAAAACTATTACACCGGTCAACTAGAACGCATAAAAGTCGTAGAGAATGGTTAGGTGCTTGACCTCACATGAGCTTTCAGACGATGTTGTGCAAGCAACAGGAAAATTAATACATGTACCTGTACGTGTACACGATACAGTTATGATTGCATGGATATTGACGGGCGACTTGAGACGCCCAATCACGTGCAGCACCGGTCCGAACACCCGACCAAATTTTCTGGTAAACTTCGGTCTGCATATTGGACTTACGAGCGTACAGTATAATTTTAGATGACTAAAGTAAACAAATTTTTGAGGGCAACTATCTTTAAAAAAGTCTTCGCAAGTTTCTCGGAAAGTGGTCCTTGTGAACATCTTAATTTTCTTAATTTTTTCGCTATTTCGCACATATTTAAACTTTAGAAGTTTAAGACCACTTTCAAGTCGTGTTGCCATCAAACCCTAATAAAATTTAAAAAATATTTCAGATAAAAAAGAACAAAGAATTGGCTAGAAAGGCGTTCAAAATATATGATATATTTCTACCTAGTGAAACTGAAAGCACTTGCCGCTATAAGCTTTATAAAGAATGAAGCGCTTCATCAAGGCTAGTGCCATTTCTCGTGAAACTATATAGCTACATGCAGTACGTGTATGCGCACACAAAAGATACAGAAAACATGGATAAAAAAATTCAACGCAACAGAAACCATGAATGCTATCTCTATAGTTGGATTAAAAAGACTACAGAAGCGAGTAAACGGACTAACCGAAAACTTAGAAGGATGTTAACATTAATTTCGACATAGGCGGGAACAAATCTTCACTGGCAATAAAGCAAACACACGGGAATATACACATTAAGTAGCTAATATAATATCATCAAGTTCAAGTCTGCTAGGAAATTTGCTCTTAAAGAATAAACAGAAAAGTATGCACTATAATAAAGGCAACAAAAATTTGCCCCTAGACAGCCTAATAATAATGCGAATCTGAGTGAAATTGCAAACTTAGCGTTGCAGCAGCAGGGCACTAATGATTTGCAAGCAGTGTTGCCATGAGCGAGTTGTCATTCTTAACTCTATTGACAGTTCATGGATTTTTTTAGAAAAGTTAGTAAGGCCATCGCAAGCGTTACGTAATAGCCTGGAAGCACTGCTTTGAAGCAAATGGAAATAACAGCTCACCTGACCCCGGTAAAATGCATTTGACCTTTGAGCTCCCACTCGGGAAATATTCTCTGAATTCTGTCAATGCAGTAGCTGAGCCGGCGCCAGTCGGGACCGCTGATGCTGAAAAATGCCACTCGACACTGCCCCGACAGCTTGGTCGTGTACAAAACCTCCGCGTGGCACTTGAACTGATTCAGCACCTTCAGCATTCGGCGGTCCTCTTTTGTTACCAAGGAGTTTTGCACGGCTGCCGCATCTTTGACTCCAAATACCTGGGTTGCGGGCACTTGTTGGTCAATCAGCTGCTGACAGCGGTCCTTCGAGTTCGACCGCGCAGCGTGTCCTCCGGTGTCGCAGACTTGAACTCGCGACCTCGGCTTGGATGCTGATTGCGCTGTGAGATTATCTTTCAGCTGCGGCTGCAGCTGCTGCTGCTGTGGCTGCTGCTGCGCTTGATTTCCTGAAGAGCGCACTCTGTGAAGATCCAGCGACGAGCTGCGGAACCTGGTTGCTGCACGCGATCGGTGCCGCGACAGCTGCCGATGCTCGCGTTCTCGAGGCGATGCTGGCTCTGCCGGCGACGGGGCCTTCGGTTCGCCAGGGGCCTCCTCATCGAGGGTGGTGACGTCGCCGAATGATGAGCCGTCAAGGCTGCCCGAGCTGGCTTCCGCATCTGTCTCTGCTTCAGCTTCAGCGGCTGGAAAGTTGACCTCATTGCCAGCCGCCGCAGTGACTCCTTCAGTGTGAGCAGTCGGCGGGAACGCTTGCAGGGAAACTCGGGACAGCGAGCAGCTCTTGCCGAGGTTGGAGTTCGGACGAAACGGTGGCGGTCTAATTGGCGGCTTGCAGGGTATGCTGGCTAGAAACCGTTGAATCATGAACGGCACGCTTGGATTCGAGTGTGGCGCTCGAGACACTTGATCAGTGGGAACTGCTGATGCTTGGTCCTTAGGCTCCTGACAACGATTCCTCGAGTTGGGTCGTTCTTGGTGTCCAGCCGGGTCGCGCTGGTGCGCCCGCGACCTCGGCTTCGGCACTGGCGGAGCTGTGAGATTCTCTTTCAGCCTTGGCTGCTGCTGCTTCTGGTAGCCAGTCGATGGCATTGATCGGAGCTCTAGCGACGAACTTCGATGCCTCTGCAATCGTCGAAATGTTCCATCGACATCCATTGAAGCTAGAAGGGGATTGCGAATCTGCGTGGGCGGCAGCAGGCATCGTCGATCAAGACTGTTATGATTCTGCGTCTGAGTTGAAGCCTGCGGCGGCTGCTGCTCCGGGTGCTGCTGATGCTGCTGGTGACCGAAGCGCCGAGGCGCAGTCAGAGCTGCTTCAGGAAATCGTTCATCCCGATACTGCTGCTGCTGTTGTTGATGCAGCAACTCTCTATTGTATCGAGATCTGATTTGATTGATTCTCTGATTGATGGTGGCCATCGTGCTGCAACTTTCAAGTAGTTGTCAAATGCTTTTTTTAGACAATTCAACACAGCCGCCCCGAGGGCTCAGCAGCGCTGAGTCCTGTAATTAAATCGATTGTCTATGGTAAAAACGGCTGAAAACTAACCGCCCATTAAGCAGCTCTGCCCACTATTAATTTGAGCTGGATATATTGAAATTAAATCCCTTCAAGTGGACTTTACCGGTTGAAATTTAACCATAGACAAAATAAGGAGTTTAAGTGAGGCAATGCACGTTTTTTATGAGTTGTATTAACTTATTAAATCTCTTGAGCCTTTGGCTCTAAGGATATAAATAAATACAACCCTGGTCAACAACCATGGATAATCTTCTACATAATTAGTTCAACAATAATTTTTAATTATATAATTTTTTTAAAGAAAGCAGGGAAAAAATTAAGCTTTTAAGTAAAACGGCTAGTTTTTTAGTTTATTTAGACGGTGGTTTAGATTATTTTCGTTGCAATTTAGTTTTTCAAATTTTAAGTTCCTTTTATAAGCATCTTACGACGGGTTAACGGCCACCAAGAGTGCAGGTAAATGACCAAGAGTGCAGATGCTGTATTCATTAGTGATTTTTTTCTATGCTGCAACTCATAGTTTGTTGTACGTGTACTTCAGCACAAACTTTTATCCAGCTAAGTCAAACTGCATTGGATCTATGTGCTGGAATATCATGGAAGAAAGATGTTGGATACATCTACTTCATTTTTTATTTTGAATTGTTGATTTAGCGGAAAATGCTACGTCATCTACCATTCTAAGCAGCATGGGGCATTAAGCAATCAGTCGACTTAGGTCAGTAATTTAATGACTTAAATACTACTGTCGGTAGTGATACGAGCATACTGTAGCTGTACTGGATAACTGGAGACAGTTAGTCTTAGAGGCGGCAGCCTCTAGAAATGTTACTTAGCCACCGAATGCTTACAACTCTTAAGGTTTCAATGTTTTTCCAACTTTTAGCCCTCTGAAGTGTTGTTCCACATAAAGCTCGAACAGAGTTATTGAGACAGTGACAATTTTTTTAATGAATTATCCAGTTTCATACATTTTCATTATAAAATATTATAATACGAAGGAAAAATATTTTCTGCAATGATTTGAGGAAGCAAAATCAATCTTTTCGTAAAGCAAATTTGAATTTGAAAATGCGCAGGAAAAGCGCATACTACACGTTGCAACTGCAATGCCAAGTTACTGTTCAAACATGGTCCGTAAAATAGAACGAAAAAAGCTGTGCCTGTTGATCATGATGTCTATTATTCGGCCGTTTTTTTGACCCCACTCCTTTGCGGGAGAAGATCGAGAACTGGGAAGCTTTCCAAACTAGTCGGACGAAGTTAGCTACAGGCTGCCTGTTGATCCTAGACTGACCCGCAGGCCTCTGGCTACAGTGTCTCTGCCCTGAGTTGAACTTTGGTAACGTTGTCACTAGGGCTATAAGCCTCCACCCGTCCACTCGTCCTGCAGCACAGCAGGCGTATGAAAGGTTCTCCGAGACAGTAAAAGTACATCGGAGGCCGCCACCACCCCGTGCGACTGGGTACGCCAAAAGCGAGCCTAACGAGACAGGCGTCCCAACCGATGCTTCTGGGATCTTTGTACATGCAGGGTTGAGAAACATTGTAGAACATTATGAATCGCTCATCAAAAAATAAGATGCCGACACTACAGTATACTGTAGGTGTGAAGAGGGTATGAGGTGAATTTTTGAAAATTGTTCAGTGCGCAGCTGTAAATCTATTATTTTTTACGAATTGGGTTCAAAAAATTATGATTATTTTGCTATATAATTTTTCCACTTCCAATACCTTAAATACCCGAGCGTTTCGGATTGACTTGAATAAGTGCGGTAGATCTAGTAAAACAATTTTAAATTCTTTGTAAAAAATATATAGAACAAAGAATTTTTACGGGACATGCCGGTAATGGAAAATCAGGCAAAAAATAATCATCATGGATAAAATTTGACCCAAATTTGACCCGGCTGCTGCTCCGGGTGCTGCTGATGCTGCTGGTGACCGAAGCGCCGAGGCGCAGTCAGAGCTGCTTCAGGAAATCGTTCATCCCGATACTGCTGCTGCTGTTGTTGATGCAGCAACTCTCTATTGTATCGAGATCTGATTTGATTGATTCTCTGATTGATGGTGGCCATCGTGCTGCAACTTTCAAGTAGTTGTCAAATGCTTTTTTTAGACAATTCAACACAGCCGCCCCGAGGGCTCAGCAGCGCTGAGTCCTGTAATTAAATCGATTGTCTATGGTAAAAACGGCTGAAAACTAACCGCCCATTAAGCAGCTCTGCCCACTATTAATTTGAGCTGGATATATTGAAATTAAATCCCTTCAAGTGGACTTTACCGGTTGAAATTTAACCATAGACAAAATAAGGAGTTTAAGTGAGGCAATGCACGTTTTTTATGAGTTGTATTAACTTATTAAATCTCTTGAGCCTTTGGCTCTAAGGATATAAATAAATACAACCCTGGTCAACAACCATGGATAATCTTCTACATAATTAGTTCAACAATAATTTTTAATTATATAATTTTTTTAAAGAAAGCAGGGAAAAAATTAAGCTTTTAAGTAAAACGGCTAGTTTTTTAGTTTATTTAGACGGTGGTTTAGATTATTTTCGTTGCAATTTAGTTTTTCAAATTTTAAGTTCCTTTTATAAGCATCTTACGACGGGTTAACGGCCACCAAGAGTGCAGGTAAATGACCAAGAGTGCAGATGCTGTATTCATTAGTGATTTTTTTCTATGCTGCAACTCATAGTTTGTTGTACGTGTACTTCAGCACAAACTTTTATCCAGCTAAGTCAAACTGCATTGGATCTATGTGCTGGAATATCATGGAAGAAAGATGTTGGATACATCTACTTCATTTTTTATTTTGAATTGTTGATTTAGCGGAAAATGCTACGTCATCTACCATTCTAAGCAGCATGGGGCATTAAGCAATCAGTCGACTTAGGTCAGTAATTTAATGACTTAAATACTACTGTCGGTAGTGATACGAGCATACTGTAGCTGTACTGGATAACTGGAGACAGTTAGTCTTAGAGGCGGCAGCCTCTAGAAATGTTACTTAGCCACCGAATGCTTACAACTCTTAAGGTTTCAATGTTTTTCCAACTTTTAGCCCTCTGAAGTGTTGTTCCACATAAAGCTCGAACAGAGTTATTGAGACAGTGACAATTTTTTTAATGAATTATCCAGTTTCATACATTTTCATTATAAAATATTATAATACGAAGGAAAAATATTTTCTGCAATGATTTGAGGAAGCAAAATCAATCTTTTCGTAAAGCAAATTTGAATTTGAAAATGCGCAGGAAAAGCGCATACTACACGTTGCAACTGCAATGCCAAGTTACTGTTCAAACATGGTCCGTAAAATAGAACGAAAAAAGCTGTGCCTGTTGATCATGATGTCTATTATTCGGCCGTTTTTTTGACCCCACTCCTTTGCGGGAGAAGATCGAGAACTGGGAAGCTTTCCAAACTAGTCGGACGAAGTTAGCTACAGGCTGCCTGTTGATCCTAGACTGACCCGCAGGCCTCTGGCTACAGTGTCTCTGCCCTGAGTTGAACTTTGGTAACGTTGTCACTAGGGCTATAAGCCTCCACCCGTCCACTCGTCCTGCAGCACAGCAGGCGTATGAAAGGTTCTCCGAGACAGTAAAAGTACATCGGAGGCCGCCACCACCCCGTGCGACTGGGTACGCCAAAAGCGAGCCTAACGAGACAGGCGTCCCAACCGATGCTTCTGGGATCTTTGTACATGCAGGGTTGAGAAACATTGTAGAACATTATGAATCGCTCATCAAAAAATAAGATGCCGACACTACAGTATACTGTAGGTGTGAAGAGGGTATGAGGTGAATTTTTGAAAATTGTTCAGTGCGCAGCTGTAAATCTATTATTTTTTACGAATTGGGTTCAAAAAATTATGATTATTTTGCTATATAATTTTTCCACTTCCAATACCTTAAATACCCGAGCGTTTCGGATTGACTTGAATAAGTGCGGTAGATCTAGTAAAACAATTTTAAATTCTTTGTAAAAAATATATAGAACAAAGAATTTTTACGGGACATGCCGGTAATGGAAAATCAGGCAAAAAATAATCATCATGGATAAAATTTGACGATTGCTAAAACTCATTTACTTTTTCTGAAACCAATTTTTATCTCAGGTCTTTTAAGGTAGTACCTTGTTTTATTGGGTTTGGATTGGCTTGGCGTCTAGCATGCCTATGTTTGTAATAAGCGTGTGAGCCTCATTTTGTTGTGTGAGCGTTATCTAAGCAATTCAACACCACGTGCTTATGATCAGAATACTTCTTAGGCATATATGTCTTTGCGGTTTCACATTAGCTAGGCTATGCCTAGCTTACTAGCTAATGCTTAAACCATTCCTAATCTTGCGCATAATTATAGCTGTGTAACTGTGTATGTCAAGGGAATCAAGGCAATAAAACTTTTAATGACAAGACAGGCATCATGTAATTGGCTACAATTTGCCACAGTAAAATAATTTCATAATCAGTTGGCCTAAAAAATAAATGTTAGAAAATTCAGGTAATGTAAAAGCAAAAAATGTCAATAACAATATTAAACTTTGGTTACAGGTCAAGTTGGTGACAAGACATTTTGGTGACAGTCATTTCAGTGACAACTTGCTTTGAATTTCTTGTGCTTAACCCAAAATGATATAAATCACTTTTGTTCATTTTAATTTAGGACCAAAACAAATATAATATGGGCTATATTACCTCCAAATAGGCCAAAAGTGGTTCAATACAATCTTATAAACATGGTAAGCTTAGAAAAATTATCACTGTGCTAGAAATAAAAGTAACTTAAGCAAGCAAAAATTAATATTGTTTTTAGCTATATAATAGCTATCATAGGGTCTATTGTTAAAGAAAGTAAAAAGATATAAAATTTGTTAGGCTAAAAAGTTAAAAAATGCAAATCAAGTTGTCACTCAAATAACTATTACCAAAATGTCTTACAGTCACTGACTTAACTTGTAGCCTCCAACTTTTACTAGATAATATCTAAACCATAGTCAGGAAAGTGACCTTTTAGGGAGAAAAATTTCTGCATATGCAAAGGGTCTTGGCACATAAGTGCAACATACACAAAGGGTCTCGGCACATTGGTGCACAACCTGGTGCAAAATCATCAATATATAATTTTCAAAAATTGGCAATATAAAAAAAAGGAAAAATGTGGCTAATTTGTAAAGATTCAGAGGAGATTACAAGCAAAAACATAGCAAGTAGCAATATATAGAAAAGAAATGGTTTGCAGGAGCTTTTTTGGTCCTTCAAACATTTCTCCCAAGTAAGCACACAAATGGCCCATAGACAGTACACAAATAGTCCTCCAAAATTTATTCCCATACACTGTGCCACCTTTCTGACCTCCACCAGTCAAAAAGGTGGACAGTAATGACAGTTAGAAATTTAGATTTTGCCTAGCTATCTTAAAAAATAGCTGGACTTATTAGGAATATGCTATAATGCTTATGCTACATTAATATACTACTTATTATATATACAAGCCTTCAAGTCCTAAGCTAGTATTATAAGAAAGCTAGTAAACTTAGGTTTATAGTCTACTTAATATAGCTATTTTTATATATATTTCAGGTCTAGTATAATTTCATATTAGTTAATATTGTAGATTGAGGCCAAATCTATAATCATTTTTAAATGTATCTAAAGCTTGAATAAATGAAAGATGCTCACATTATTTATTATATTTAAATAAGTCCTTTTGATTTTTATAATTTTAAAATTTAGGTAAAATTGCTTGCTTGATAATAATTGAGTAATAAAAAATTATAAGTGACATAAAGTGAATTTTTATTTATAACTTTTGTGCTAACAAAATTTTGTGCACAAGTTGCCATCTTCAGAGTAAATATGTCTAATTTGTCTATATGAATAACTATGTATATATATGTAAAAAAAATATAATTATAAATTTCAATAAGGCAAATCAATTTTAATGCAGTCCAATTGTGGAAAGAAATAGGTTAGCAAACAAAGTTAGGTGACTTCATACATAGCTAAAATATATTGATTTTGCAGCATATATCCCTGATGACTAGCTGACTATTCTTATATGGTTACTAAGCCTTTATTTATATAGCCTCTAGAATGTTCACTAAGCCTCCCAGTAAAAACTGCACAATTAGCTAAAAATGCATTTGGTCAAATGAATTGGCAAAAATTCAATATTTGAAACTTTATTTACATTTATTTTATGTTTTTAAAAAATTTGACCAATAAATAGTTTATTATAGTGTACTTATGTTCAAACATAAAATGTCGAAAATTTTTGCAAAGCTTCAATATCCTCACACTGTATAGCCAGCAATATATCTATCCATAAGCAACAAGCTATTTTTAGTAAGCTAACTAAATATTGCACTTTTATAATTACATATGATTTGTCAAACTAAACCCAGTTGACTTAAAAACAAATGCATTTCTATTGCCCCCCAGCCATCCGCATGACCAACGCTGATCCATCAAATGACTCCAAGTCGCCGTCACCTGGCGCCCAAGCCAACGCCGCCACCGCCGCCGCCGCCGCCACCCCTTTAGCGATCAAGCCAGACCCGGACGACCCTGTCAATGGCGGCGCCGGCGACGGCAGCAGTAGCGACGACGATGTGCCATTGTCGAAGAAGTTTGGCAATGCAACAGCTTCTGGCCAGAAGAAGCAGAAGACCAGCAAGCGGCGCAACAGCGAATCTCCCTCGCCAGTTAGCAAGAAGAAGTTCAAGACTGAGCCAGCCACGCCACCTGCTAGTCAGAGTCCAGTCAAGACGCCGAAGCAGCAATCCTCGCAGAAGAAGACTAAGAGCAAGATCAAGCAAGAGCCAACTGACAGCGCCAAGAAGCCGGCAACAGCTAAGAAAGAAGACAAGAGAGCCAAAGGCAAAGCCGACGATGCCAAGCGTAGAAAATCTGAGCCGGCTGTTAAGCCGAAACGCGAGCGCAAATCCGAGGAGCCGGCCCCTGAGGTTTGGCGCTGGTGGGAAGAGGAGAAGCCCACAGACGGCAGCAAATGGCGCTTCCTTGAGCACAAAGGCCCGGTGTTTGCGCCCGACTACGAGCCGCTGCCGAAGAATGTGAAATTTTATTACGACGGCGAGCACGTTGTGCTGTCGCCTGAGGCTGAGGAGGTGGCCGGTTTTTATGCTAGAATGCTCGACCACGACTACACGTCGAAGGAGGTATTTAACAATAACTTCTTTCAGGTAAGACGAATGTATTATTCTTGATTTTTCCATTTATTAGAAGTTTAGTTTGTTAAGCTGTTTTAATTACGAGCTACGGTTAGTCTCCCGACGGTCCTTAAGTTGGTCTTCCGCTGTTACTTCAGTTGGTCTCCCGCTGTTACTTCAGTTGGTCTCCCGCTGTTACTTCAGTTGGTCTCCCGTTGTTACTTCAGTTGGTCTCCCGCTGTTACTTCAGTTGGTCTCCCGCTGTTACTTCAGTTGGTCTCCCGCTGTTACTTCAGTTGGTCTCCCGCTGTTACTTCAGTTGGTCTCCCGCTGTTACTTCAGTTGGTCTCCCGCTGTTACTTCAGTTGGTCTCCCGCTGTTACTTCAGTTGGTCTCCCGCTGTTACTTCAGTTGGTCTCCCGCTGTTACTTCAGTTGGTCTCCCGCTGTTACTTCAGTTGGTCTCCCGCTGTTACTTCAGTTGGTCTCCCGCTGTTACTTCAGTTGGTCTCCCGCTGTTACTTCAGTTGGTCTCCCGCCGGTCCTTCATTTATTTATGTAGAAATCCCTTGCTACTTCTGTTTAATTAAAAAGCTAAGCAGAGACACACACGGCTGTTTTCTATTACAGGACTGGCGCTCCGTCATGACTCACGACGAACAAAAGCGGATTAAAAGTTTGGCTAAGTGCAATTTTACCGAAATGCACGAGTATTACAAGCAGCAAGCTGAAGAACGGAAAAATCGCACCAAAGAGGAGAAGCAGAAGCTTAAAGAGGCCAATGAAAAGTTGATGCAGGTGCGTATAGCAATTCAATGCTTATGGTCGACTGTTTAACTACTAAGCAATGACTAAATAATGTTAGATCTATGAGCTAAACTTGATTACCTGTTGACTTTTATGACTGTAATAAGTGGGTAACAACTAAATTTCTAACTACACCATGACCTATGACTTAATTCTTCTCTGCATACTCTTTGCTAATTCTTCTGTTAGCTCTAAAAAACTAAATTTTGACCCACTCTATGAGCTAAATTTATGACTGACTCCCTAACTGTTCTATGAGCTATGACTGACTCGCTAACTGTTATATGAGCTATGACTGACTCGCTAACTGTTATATGAGCTATGACTGACTCGCTAACTGTTCTATAAGCTATGCCTGCCTCGCTTACTGTTATATGAGCTATGACTAACTCGCTAACTGTTATATGAGCTATGACTGACTCGCTAACTGTTATATGAGCTATGACTGACTCGCTAACTATTATATGAGCTATGACTGACTCGCTAGCTGTTATATGAGCTATGTCTGACTCGCTAACTGCTCTATGAGCTATGACTGACTTGCGAACTGTTATATGAGCTATGACTGACTCGCTAACTATTATATGAGCTATGCCTGACTCGCTAACTGTTATATGAGCTATGACTGACTCGCTAACTGTTATATGAGCTATGACTGACTCGCTAACTGTTATATGAGCTATGACTGACTCACTAACTGCTCTTTGAGCTATGACTGACTTGCGAACTGTTATATGAGCTATGACTGACTCGCTAACTGTTATATGAGCTATGACTGACTCGCTAACTGTTATATGAGCTATGACTGACTCGCTAACTGTTATATGAGCTATGACTGACTCGCTAACTTTTATATGAGCTATGACTGACTCGCTAACTTTTATATGAGCTATGACTGACTCGCTAACTGTTATATGAGCTATGCCTGACTCGCTAACTGTTCTATGAGCTATGCCTGACTCGCTAACTGTTATATGAGCTATGACTGACTCACTAACTAGTCTTACCAAGTTTTTAACTGTTTAACGAGCTTTGACTGAACCCCCCCCCCGACAGGAATACGGCCACTGCACTCTAGACGGGCACCGTCAGCGCATCGGCAATTTCAAAATCGAGCCGCCAGGCCTGTTCCGCGGTCGGGGCAGCCACCCCAAAATGGGCAAACTGAAGCGTCGGGTAATGCCGGAAGACGTGATCATCAATTGCAGCAAGGATTCGGTGTTGCCCAAACCGCCGCCGGGTCACCGCTGGAAGGAGGTTCGCCACGACAACACAGTGAGCTGGCTGGCCTGCTGGGTGGAGAACGTGCAGGGAAATTTCAAATACGTCATGCTCAATGCGGCTAGTAGGCTTAAAGGCGAGAAGGACTGGAAGAAGTACGAGACTGCACGCCAGCTGCACAAGGTTGTGGACAAGATTCGAGCCCAGTATAGGGCCGATTTTAAGAGCAAGGAGATGCGACTCAGGCAGCGAGCTGTGGCTCTGTACTTCATTGATAAGCTGGCGCTTAGGTGAGGCTTTTGTGTTTGTTGTCGTTTGCTATTGAATCAGTTACTGTATTCTTGGCGGGTTGCTGCATATATCTCCATTAAAAACTCTATAGCAATGCTGCCTGGCCTTATTACAATGCTAAGTAACCTTATCACGCGGGTCTTTATTACACGGATATCTGGCCTTATCACACGGATATCTGGCCTTAACACACAGATATCTGTCTTTATCATACGGTTATCTGGCTTTATCACACAGATATCTGGCTTTATTACACGGATATCTGGCTTTATCACACGGATATCTGGCCTTATCACAAGGATATCTGTCTTTTTCACACAGATATCTGGCCTTATCACACGGATATCTGGCCTTATCACACAGATATCTGGCCTTATCACACGGATATCTGGCCTTAACACACAGATATCTGTCTTTATCATACGGTTATCTGGCTTTATCACACAGATATCTGGCTTTATTACACGGATATCTGGCTTTATCACACGGATATCTGGCCTTATCACAAGGATATCTGTCTTTTTCACACAGATATCTGGCCTTATCACACGGATATCTGGCCTTATCACACAGATATCTGGCCTTATCACACGGATATCTGGCCTTAACACACAGATATCTGTCTTTATCATACGGTTATCTGGCTTTATCACACAGATATCTGGCTTTATTACACGGATATCTGGCTTTATCACACGGATATCTGGCCTTATCACAAGGATATCTGTCTTTTTCACACAGATATCTGGCCTTATCACACGGATATCTGGCCTTATCACACAGATATCTGGCCTTATCATGCGGATATCTAGCCTTATCACACAGATATCTGGCCTTATCACACGGATATCTGGCCTTAACACACGGATATCTGGCCTTATCACACGGATATCTGTCTTTATCACTCGGGTATCTGTGTGAAATATCATTCTGATATCTGTCTTTATCGAACTAAATCCACTCCTTTGACATTAATATCCACTCCCAAATTTTTTCCCAACAGGGCCGGCAACGAGAAGGACGATGACGAGGCTGACACTGTGGGCTGCTGCTCGCTGCGCTACGAGCACATCAAGCTGCACAAGGAGCACCCGCAGCTCGGCCAGTACGTTGTCGAATTCGACTTTCTTGGCAAAGATTCCATCCGTTATAACAACGCCGTGCCTGTTGAGAAGCGCGTATTTAAGAACGTTCGCCTGTTCATGGAGGGCAAGAAAGAGGGCGACGATCTGTTTGACAGGCTCAACACCAGCATCCTGAATGCCCACCTCAAGGAGCTGATGGAAGGCCTCAGCGCCAAGGTATTCAGGACCTACAACGCCAGCAAGACGCTGGAGGACCAGCTGGAGAAGCTGACAAATCCCAACGATCCGCAGGCCGCTAAAATCCTAGCCTACAATCGGGCCAATCGCGAAGTGGCCATTCTGTGCAATCACCAGCGCGCCGTGCCGAAAACCTTTGAAAAATCGATGGAAAACCTCAGCAAGAAGCTCGAAGACAAGGAGGCCGCCGTTAAGGCCGCTAAGCGCGAGGCTAAGCAGGCTAAGGCGCTAGCTAAGAAGGAGAAATCGGCTAAGAATAAGCAGGTAGGTGAGGCGATAAACACCTGTAGTCCCTAGCTCGGTTTCGTGTGCAGGGTCACATTAATTTGGGGCCTTGCGCACGAATTGGTTTGGCTATGGGCCAGTTGCGCAATTTACGCCCATGAGGGCAACCCCCCTAAGGCATAGAGAGTGTGCATGCCTGGATCTACCACTTTTACACCCTATGTGAGTGCGTGCCTGGATGCCAGCCTGTGTGTGTGTCTATGCCTGCATACCGTATTCAGTGTGACTGAACGCGCTTCAGGAGTCAGCGCAATGGACAGTCATGCCCTGTCGCTGGTTGTGGGACAGTGCCGCCTTATACGTCAAGGACTCAAGGTGCCTACAGCCAGCTCCTGCAGAATTAACTTTATTTAAAGCGCACCGATTTAAAAAATCATAAGCTAGAAATTTTCCAAATCGAAATCTAAGAAAAAGCTAGAGATCGAAATGAAGCAGTACATTACAACGCCTGAGTGAAACTACTGAAGACTTATGGAGTACGGTATTTATAGACGGAAAAGTATGTGCCTATTATTGGCGAAAGTTCGAACAATTGATTTGGTGTTATTTTGATTTAATTAGATTACAGCACTGAGACATTTCAACCTCCTGACACTTTGATCTTGTGATTAGCTATGGGCTAGATGGATTTTTCGACTAAGTGACTTACTTAAGCCTCCAATAAAGGGAACAGTTGACGGATTAAGGATTAAGGGACATATGGGACTCTGATTTTGAGGATAGGGGACCGAGATTTTTGGACAAGGAGAAAGGGAATTATGGACTCAAGACTAGCTGACACGGAACTGAAGTCAGCAGATTGCCTACCAATCCACACTTCTCAATGCTCAAAACCTTGCAGGCCTACGAGAAGAAGAAAAACGCACTGCGCCGTCTAGAAGATCAATTATTGAAGTTGCGCGTCCAGCGCACGGACAAAGACGAGAACAAAGAGATCGCCCTTGGCACGTCCAAGCTGAACTATTTGGACCCGCGCATCTCCGTGGCCTGGTGCCGCCGGTTCGACGTGCCAGTTGAAAAAGTTTATAATAAAACTCAGCGAGAGAAATTCCAGTGGGCCATCGACATGGCCACGGCCAGTTTCCGCTTTCAGGACACCGAGTCAGACAAGGCCACTAACAAGCTGCGCGAGGTTGAGGACGGCGACGAGGCTGATGACGGCGATGAGGCTGACGAATAAGGCGCAAACTGTTTTTTAGCGCTTTTTAGTAGCGTTTTGGTATGTTTAAGCGCAAATTTACTACGAGCTAATTCGTCTGTTCTACTAACAATTGCTTATATAATATTAGTAACGAATAGTATAACTGTTCTGGTTGTTAATTCGGCTGCACTGTTTTATTTATGATTTTATGTGTACGCTTAATCGCTTATAATAAATAATTTAACTTGGCAATAAAAAGCATTCTTCAACAAGTTTTACCGCAGTTTACTGTGTTACTTATGCTTGTTTAAAAAAATTTATTTATACTGCAAAATGTATTGATTTCTTTTTTGGGTTCGATTCTTTTGGTGCTTTGCAAAATTTTTGTTTTTTTTTCAAATGTAACTCTTTATGCATTAGTCAATTAATATACTCGTAGCATTATTTTTGTTAGTTAATTTGTAATAAGCATTTTAGTTCTTGTATTTAGTTTTTAAGAACGCATTTCTACGTAAAATAATTTTGTATGACGTCTTTATCCAGTGTAGTTCATATTTTTGGCTTGTTTTATTCGGCTCAACCGATATTAATGCCGTTATTTTGTTAAAATTAAATCAAATTAATAACTTTTTGTTGCTGCGTTTATAGCTTTAGCTAACTAATCTTAGCCTATTTGATAATAAAGCATATGAATTTCAATATCATTACAATACATATCGTCACTTCACTTTAACAGCTAGCTGACTTCGTTTGCGCTAACAACAACAGCTTTTCACCTCTTTAAATAATATGGCATATTCGTTTAGGGTGCGACTAAACACCTGGCTGCATGGCTCTTTTTGTTATTTTTTTATCACTCGTTAATAACCTGTGATAGTGGACTTACTGTTTAGTGGACTACTTGCTTATTAAAGTAAGTAATCTATCGAATAAATCCTATTCCTAATTCAGTTAATCCTGTAAGAGTCTGGTTTGGTAGATTTCTGCCACCTAAAGTAGATTTCCTAATCACTTAGTAAATAAAGACGTAACGCTCATATTGGATAAGCAAGTAAAGGATATAGTAGGCCATATCCAATTGAGCATTAAGAAAATAAGCATAATACGTTGCACGGTAAGATATTAATACCAATTTTATCGTAGTTTCCAAGCGTAGCTCTATTTATTATAGTTAGTAATTAGTAAACTTACTTGGGTGCAGTTATTCCTCAGACTCTGAGGGAAGACTTCCGAAACGCTTGTATTTATATCCAGTTCTTGGGCACTATCAAACTGCCGTGGAAAACTCCCTTGTTGCTATATAGGAGAATTGTAGCTCGATTTCATCGTATAGCACTACTTTGTAGCTCATAGATGTAATGGAAAATTTTTAAGACTAAGAATTTCTTCCAACTCCATTTCCGCTCCAAGTGTAAAATTCCAACACTTAAGTGTTAGTAACAACTTGGTCTTCGCTCTTAAGGGCGGGTAGGTAATCTATGTCGTGTCAGCTATCTAAGATAACTTGAGTGTCTGAAAATCTACTTCAAGTAAGAAAGCTATCATAATCTTCTGTAGAAATTTATTTGTATAGTTGATAATAATGAACTTACTGCTGCTATCGTGACTAAAACGATCTTCTTTTTCAGCTATCAGCAGTTCAAGTCGCTTCCACTTAATTGAGTCTTCGGACCGTTTTGGGAGACTATTGGTGTATAGATTGCAATGCTGTCACCAAACGATGCAGTTGAGCATTTTGAGCCAACTGAAGAATCTATTGATTTTTGGCGAAGGCGTCTTTCAAACAGCCCCTGCCAATGCGACAGCTGTCGTCAAGACCAAGCAGAAGGCGAATTCTGCTTTCGCAGCCTGGAGCAAGCTACTCAAAAAATAATTGTCGCCCATCTGGAGTTAGTTTCCTGTTCGTCAAGGCAATCTCAAGATGAGCTATTGGAAACAAAGCTCGGTAAAGAGGTGAAATCGTGGTTTGAAGGCAGCAGAAGCGAACCGGATAACGAGCCCAGAACGTCTATTAAATCTACTCTAGAAAGCAGTTTAGAACGATTGCAGAATTCTTGCATCGGAGAACCAATAGAGGTGCGCAAACGCTTGATACTATTCAGCGGCCTGTTTAGTATCAACGAAGCTCTTGTTTCGCTAAGAGAGCCTACCGATAATTGGCCAAAGAAATGCACTATCGCTCAAGATGTTGTTAGTTGGCACTTGTCTGTTGGTAGACGAGGCCATATTGATAAGTGGATGCAAATGTGGCTGCGAAAAGCCGCAGGAATGTTATTCTTTAGTGTTGCTAAGCTCAAAGAAGCCTGCTCTCATCAGAATTTCCTGCTAGCATTCAAGTGGTTTGAGAGAATGATTGAACGTTGCGATAATACTGCGCCAAATAATGGCTCGCGAAAGCTGATTATTCGCAAACCGGACAAAAATATTGTTGCTAATGAGTTTACAATAACAGGTCTAGTTAGCATGGCTGCGTGTCTCTTAGAACTGCGACAGACTGCTCGGGTGCAGAATCTTCTTAGCATTCTTCTTGAGAAGCTGTTTCCCCAAGAAATTGCATCGAATGTCGGACGCTATCTAAAGGCTTACGCTTCTTACCTCCAAGGGGTCTGCCTGTTTGAGGACACCAACCCTCAGCGTTTGGCTATAAGGAAGCCGACTGACGAAAAATCTGAAAACTATTTAAATGAAAAGTACACCAAGGCTGAAAAGTATCTAAACGAAAGTGCTAAAGAGCTGGAATTTTGCGCCCCGAAGTCCTTGCTGCTGGCATCGGTTTACACTGTACGAGGCATCGTCCGCGTTAACATGTTCGCCAGTTTCAACAGCGCCGCTCTTGATGATCTTAGCAAGGCTACTGATTTGGAGTGTGCAGTCGGGCAGCCTAGCGCTACTAATCATCAACTGCTCCAGATACTAAAACTTGGCGCTGAATCGGACAGCCCCAAGGAAGACCTGGACAAGTGGCATGAAGTTTATAAAAAAGCTTCGGTAAATGTTAATTTTGTTATTTAACTGGACTTAAGAGGAAAAAATTAGAAAAATAAACCGCACCAAATTTCAGGAGAATCACGAAAAAGTATCGTTAAAAGTTGACAGCAAAGCTTTTTCTGCTGCAAATCGGAAGAATGCTAATGTCGAAGGGGACTCCGAAGCTACGAATGGAAGTACAGGTGCAAGTGAAGGTGATGCATTTTATTATTCGAATGTAGAAATATATTGGTTTTTTCTGACAAAAGACAAAACTTTATTTATTTTTTTCCAGTTCAAGGGCGAGAGCCATCTGATTCAATCATTTCCCAATTAGAAGAGCCTCTGAGTTCGGTTAATCTTTACCTAGACTGCTACAGAAAAAAGTGCCTTGAATACTTCAAAGATCGACTTAATCGCTGCAAGGAAACCAAAAGCTACATGGCCGAAATACTCTGCCATCTGTTCATATCTAAATATTATTTGTACGCTGGTGCAAAAGCTAAGGTTGAATGCCATCAGGCCAAGGTGTCCAGACTTCTTCAGATGTACTTCGGAATACACCTCTCTGCAGAACGATACTCCTCCATCAGTCTAAAGAGTCTCCAGTCAGATGAGAAATACGCGCAGAAGGGTCCCGCTCTTGCTCTGATATGCAGTTTCTGGATGGCAAACGAAGCAGAAGTTTCTTTGATGACAGTTGTAGCAAAAAATTTAAGTCTATTTTCACCCAGACTCCATACCTCCGATAATAAGTCTTCAAAGCTTATTCGTACAGCGGCCTTTCTTAAGATTTTCTTTTCCTCCAATCACTTTCGTTTGATAGATCCTGCCTTTCGCAAGTGCAAAGCTCTTAATGATCATGCGGCCTTGCTATGCAGGGAACTGAGCGCGGACCCCAGCTTAAGCCAGTCTGTTTTTGTCACTTTTCTAAAAATTTACGTTGGCGAGTTGTCTTACCGTATGTGCCACAAAATCAAAGATAATCAAGACTTTTTGGCGTCCAAGAGGAGAAAGACTTTTGACCAGTTGTCCAGCATCCTGAAGAGGGATCTGTCCACCGCTGATAGTAACGTTGAGCCTTCATCTCTGGCTGTAATGTGCCTCACCGCGCTTGGAGACTACTCAGATGCTGATAGAAAGGGTCCAGCATCATTTGGCATACCAGAGTTGCAGCTTCGTCGCTATCAATTGGCCTACGATTTGTGCAGTGCCGCTGGCCTAGCAGATACAGAAGTGCAAGCCTCCCTGCACCTCTCAGTCGGTTCATTCCTATATTCAAATGCCTGCGCCGATCTCCACCGACCGGCATTCGAGAGCTTCAATGCTGCAATCTACAAGTTTCGTCAGGCTGCCCAAATTTTTGACACTATTTGTGGCGATCATGTTGGTACGGCTATGGCCCAAGGCATGATTGCTGTCCTTTACTTTAACCAAAGGCAGTTGGAAGATCAAGAAAATCTAGCGTTGGAATCATTTTCCAATAGCCTCAGACTTGAGGTATCTCTTTTACGGAACGATCGCATGTCCAGTCCCTGGTTGTGGAAGACAATTGAAGTGGCCAGGAAGTGTCGCTACCTGTTTAATCGTTCCCACTCTGTGAAAATGCATATTTGGGACTTGTTAACAAAGCGACTAGAGGTAAGTCGGAATATTTGTGCTACTGACTCTCGACTTAGAGGAAGCTTTAATGCTTTATTTCTTTAGGGGTTCGAGTTCTGACCGGAAGGTCCTAGATGCGAGCTTTAATTCTAAGAGAATGCTTGTGTCCTCAAGTCAGTCACTTGAATACAACATTACTTCAGTCCACCCAGCTGAGATCGGGTACCAGGGTATATTTAAAACTATTAGAATGTTTAGGTGTCTAATACCAAAATGGTACTTTCTGGTTAGTTAGTTATGCATGAAATTTAATTAAACAGAGTTTTGAAAATTTAATAGGAATTTTTTTTCGCGAATAAGCTTAATCGTGTAGTACTCGTAAAAGCGCATTGAATTATCATTCTATAGATATTTTTGAATGAAAGCTGTGCTAGCTGTTATATGTTAAGCCTGTGTTTTTTGCAGATGATTAGAGATGGAGATTTTCCATCCCTGTTTAATTCTGATAAGGAAGAAGAAAATTGGTCGAAAAATGCGCTTCTTTTTTGGGAAATTTCTGGTGAGTTATTCAGTACATGCTGTAAACATGAGCCTAACTGAAAAATGTCTAGAGCCACTCTGTCGTCAGTCTATCTATCTAAGCCACTATGAGAACCCAAGCATAAAATATATTGAGCAACTGTAGCATAGGCTCCAGCTTGATCATGTTTAAGCGTTGAATATCCTGTCACTATCTGTGTTCAGACCCTCTATTCGACGCTGACGAAGTCTTCTTGGCTGAGACGTCTCGACACCTGCGCGACATGATTTACCCGCGCAACAGCCTCCCCACTGAGACGGAGATTCGTTGCTACGCCCGCTACCTGCAGAGCATGTGGAACTATCACAAAAGGGAATGCGCCCCTAAGGGTGCCGAAAAAGATTCTAAAATAGTTCATTATTTAAAGAAACCGTTTGTGCCACTTATGGCCCAGCTTTCGGGACTAAGAGCCGACTCAGCCTACAGCTGCCCGCTGTACAAATTCTGGATACACCCCAGAACGCACGACTTTCTTGCTGGCCTGAACAATTACACAGTTCAGCTAGCTAAAAGTCGGGAGGCCACGTTTCTTACTCTGCAAGAGAATCACAGGCGGATGATGTCTTGCGCTAAAATTCAAGCCTTTTTAGCGGAGCAGATTGACTACTGAATCGAATTTCTACATATATATCGATAACTGTTTATTGACTTTACAACGAAGTTTTTTTGAATGCTAAATTATTTGTATTCCAGTAAACGTTGATATCAATATAATTTTTTTATCTTTTACAAATCTCAGTTTTAATCGAAATTATGTGATCTTTTTTCATTGTATTATTTTGCTATTTCTAATAGTGCCTGTTTTTACAATAAATACGTTTTATAAAAATTTTTCTCTCCACTACTTGAATCTCAATGTTTATCGTGCCTTATTTTTGCCACCTTTACAATAATGATGTCTTTGTAAGTTTTATTAAATTCGTAACGTGTTGTAGCAGCTTATTTATTTTTTTAGGATTTTTCATTGCTGATTTTAGACTAGTTTTCCGTATATTTTTAATATTTATTTAGCTTGCTATGCGCTTTGTGTTTCACCCTTCGCGTTTCGCCTATTTGTACTAGAAGTATAATATAGATAGTGTTCTTAAGATGTTTTTTTTACTATATTTTTATATGATATTTAACGTGATATAATTTCATTATTAACCAATAAAAAAATAAATTCCTTCGACTTTTTATCGTATAAGAATAAACTTGATCAATTCGAAAGATTTTTTAATTATTAAAAAGTTAGTATTTTACTACTAAGGAACGCTTAGCAAGTCAAAGTAGGCTAAATTAATCAAATTGTAATATTAACCGCTTAGTTCGCTCAGTTATTTTTGAAATTATTATGTGTTTTTTAAACGAAATCACCCTTCGTGTTTCGCCTATTTGTACTAGAAGTATATTATAGATAGTGTTATTAAAATGTTTTCACTATATTCCTAACTCTAACCCTAAATTAATCAAATTTTAATATTAACGGCTTAATTATCTTTGAAAATATAAGATGCAGTTTGTGTTTGAATTGCTTGCTACAGTATCAGTTTTTGTATCGTGTAGGATGACTAAATTCGTGTTAAATTATAATAAATTTTATTTACATTATTAAGTGACCTAATTAATACAAATAATTTTATCGTCATCATGCTGTCTAATTTCCATAACTAATCTTGTTGAATGCAAGAAAAAAAACTATTTATTTTAGCGTGTTTTGTTTTACATGTTATGGTGTTACCATTTCGTAATACCGCTGTGATTTGGTGCGTTTTTCATTATTAATTAGCGATTTTTTAATTAGCTATTGGTTTTCTAGCGATCTCTAGTATTTTTTGTAACAGTAAGTCGATTTTTTAAAAAGTAATTATAAAAGTTCTATTCAGTAAGATATTTTATAGAAGTATATTTTTGTCTCATTTCTTCTGTGCTTTAATTGCAGTCAATAGGTTTTTAATTGCAGTCAATAGGTTTTATAATAATAGCAAAAGTCTCTTCACTTCATGATTCATGATGCCATTTCATATAAAATATTTTAATATTTACCATCCAGTTAGAAACTTAGAATAGAAGATAATAGTAAATTTCATAGACTCTTTAAACGAAAAAAGTTTCTTTTTAGTTAAGAAAAGTAAATTATATTTTTTCAAATCGGTAAGGAGAAATATATTGTCTTTAATTTATTGAATTTCAGTGTCAAAAGATTACTGCCACAGTTTCTAGCCTTAACTTAAGTGGCTGAAAGTAAATCTACAGCCAGGCATGGATGTGAGATTGCGGGATCCCTTCATTAGCTTCTTTCCCTCCAGGAAGGCGCTTAAATACTGGCAAAGTCGTTGGGAAGCTGCAGTTAAGGCCAAATCTGGACTGCTTGCCCAGGGACTTGCCCTAGTTCTTCTTAACAATGAGTACCAGGTTCACGAGAGATTCCGTGAATCAACATTATCATTAAGTTCATTTGAAGAGCTGGTTGGAGAGAGCGCTATGAAGGAGCTGCAGCGAGCGATCAATGCCGGCGACGTGGCCGACAGAGCACTCGGCTATCAAGAGTACAAGGAAGCCATCCTTGCAAAGGTTTTGTCCGCTCAGCCAATTGATCCTGAGGAAAATGCTGAGGAAGAGCGAAAAGGAATGGAAAATTCAATATTGTTTCTTACTACCCTTTATGTTGCGGGCAAGGGCAACCTTGCCTTATCGCGAACGGACACTTCCAACAGCTGGGAATACATGTCGTGGAGCAAGCTGGCCCACTGGCTCGCTGGACAGTACTTGAGAAGTCAGTCCAAGATCGATTCGCGCCTGGCTAACTGCATGAGGATTAATCTGGCCAGATTTATGTTTAACTGCGCCGTGCGCAAAGATATCTACGAATATCACTTCTTAGTGAAGTCGTTTCAGTACTTTGAGGGCATGATCGAGCGAAATATTCAGAAGAAAAAATTGATTCGCCGTTCTGATTCTGAGATTGTTCCTTCTCAGCAGTCTGTTGCTGCAATTCTCAACATGGCTGCTTGCTTCTTGGAGTTGCGTAATCTGAAAAGGGGGCAAGTACTAGTTCAGAAAGCCGAGAATTTGATCGCTTTATCCTCGGAAAGAGGTTCCAGCTCCATGGTATATTTGGAGGCCTATGCTAGGTACGTGAAAGGGTTAATTTATTTTGAAGAGACAAGTCCTCTTCGAGGTGTACTCAACGGAGCAGTTGGAGCATACCTTAGCGCTTCGGAACTAAAACAAAAGTATGAAAGTTCTGCAAAGTTTCTGACGCTTAGCGCCACTGTTCTGAAGGAAAAGTATCCAAGCTCTCCATTGACAGCATCCGCTCTAACGATGCTGGCAGTTGTTTCTGCAAACAATGCTGCTGATTTCACTGATGAAGTTTTGACTCGTCTTAAAGAAGCCTTGGAGTTTGAAAGCCAGCACGAGACTCGAACGGTCACGGCAACTTATTTGTACCAAATGCTGCGCCGCAGTGTCGCTAGTGAACGAAGTTCCACAAAAAAATTTCAGCAATGCCAAGTATTGTTCAAAGCAGCGGTGAGTATTTTACTCAGTATGCTTATGCGTTTATAGTTTCTGCTCCTAAAGTAAAAAGTATGCAAGCAGGCTGTCATCATTTTTTCAGGAAAGTCTCATTGGCTTAAATTATGGAAATACAGCGCCGAATAAGCTAGTCCAGGAGGCTCCTATGGAAATTTATGGTCCTGCTGATGACAATGGTGACGACCTCTCATTGAGTTCTGCACAGAGTTCTGAGCAGTATGAGACCAGTGACATTTTTCGGGCTATCAAATACTCAAGACACTTTTTGGATGGTCGAAGACAAGCCAGTTTGGCGCACTTTAAAAAGCTACTGAGCCTGTGCTGTAAGGATGCTGACTTAACAACTAGAATTCTGTGTTACCTTTTCATTTCTAGGCACCACATAAAGTCGCAGTACTTAAAGAAGGCTGCAAGTAAGAACGACAAAGCTTCTCGTTTGTTGCGCAACATTTTCGGGATCAATTTGGAGTCTTTGAACAAGCTGGATGCCAATAAACTGAGAGATAGTCACCCAGTCATTCACAAAGAACTGTCATTTCTGATTTCCTTCTGGCTGATCAACAATGCCCTGCTGATTCTGGGAGAAGCTGATCTCGCTGGTCAGAAGGAAGCGGCATCAAGAGTTGAGAAGATGATTAATCTTCCCCGCGATCGCAACCTCACTAGTGTTTCGCAATTAGCCGTGTTGGCTACGCAAAAGTTCGCTTACACGTGGAGCAAAGCTAAGCGGCAGTTGAATCATGCCCGCAAAGCACTGAAGAATGCGAAGAGCGTGCTTCAGTGTTTGAAGTCAATTGTAGGCATTGAAGAGACTGAAAGGCCTGCATTTGCCTTCCTAGCCGAGTACATGGCCGATGCTTTCTACAGTTTTAACGACCAGATTTCTTTCGATGACAGATACAAAAACGATCCACAGCTAGTCTTCTCAGTAGTAGATTTTCTCAAGGAAGCTGATGACCTGAAGCAAAATCCTGCTGGCTTGGAAGAATCAACATCTGTTGATTTGGTTCACTTTCTAAACTCGATGTCAATCAATATGCCCGGACTAAGCCGCTACATGCAACGCCTGCCAGTGAATAAAGAAGGCGTTAGAGTCATGGGTAAATTTCAAAACTTGGAGGTTATTCTCACAGTCAGCAATGTGCCAGCGAAGCTAAAGATGCTGCAAAGCGCATACGATACGTGCAAGCTGTCGGATCTTTTCGATACGGAGCTCCATGCGGAAGTGCACTTTCACGCTGGTCTTGAACTCATGAGAGGCGCTTACATGGACCCATTCAAGCCGCACTACCCAAATTTCAATGCAGCCATTCTAAAATTTAGAAAAGCTGCCCGGATATTCGAACGGCTGTACGGTGATGACGCTAGAACTGCACGTTGCTATGCTATTCTGAGTTTGCTTTACTGTCATCAAGTTCAGTTGGAGGATCAGGAATCAAAGTGTTTAAGTTGCCTGGAGAAGTGCGTGAATATTGAAACGCGCCTGGTTGCAAAGGAGTCAAATCCCAGTCCTTGGGTCTGGAAGTGTCTTGAAGTAATTCGCGACGGCAAAGCATATTTCAAGCAATTGTCCGTGCCTTCTGGCAAGAAAAAAAGCTTTCACGCCGAGGATGACCAGTGGACGCAACTTTTTAGAAAGTTTCAAGTAAACTAACCTTTTTTCTGCCATTTAGATCTGTTTAGTTATCATTAACTGTAGAAGACTTGTCAATAGGCTAAGGTTTCTCATCAGGAGAAAAACATAGACTACGGTCCTAACTCTTGAAACAGCTTATTATATTTCGACTACTGAGGATCCCTCTTTGTTGCAGACTGCACTAAAACGTGAGGTGCCGTACTGCACCATGGTACCGGTTTCAAACAATTTCTGTCAGCCTTCTTCATTGCTCGCCGATGAACTGTTCGGTATGCTTTTTTGCATAATCATTTAATGAATTTTTAAGACGAATATGGTCATTAATGCATATTTTCGTTATGGCTGTAGCTGAGCTTAAGGTTTTACTAAGAGCTTTTAAGCTTCTTTGTAAAGGTAATCAGTCGTAACTAAGCAGGTACGCTCGTAATTTGAGTACGATATTAAATTACTCTTTCTTAATTCAGTTTTAAGTAATCAAAACACACTTTAGTTGTTTCAGTCTACAATCATCAAATCCTCCCTTAAACATCGGTAATTTAAAGATGACCTTTCCCTTTGTCCCGAACAAACTTTCCCCGCTTCTCGATGCTTTTTTAATTAAGATACGCGCGTGTTTCACTATATCTTGTGCAGGCGTGGATATTATTCAATCACTAAATTCTAAAAAAACAGTAGCCTAAAATGCTGAAAAATGCAGATCCACTCGAAGAATGGGAAGAGAAGCGAAACCGCAGTCTGAAAGCGATAGCCGTTATGATGTGGGACCGAGAGTTTCCCAAGGACAGTCCGCCATCTGACACAGAGATTCGCTGCTATGCCCAGTACCTGACTAAGTTGTTCAACCGACACTGGCACTTCTGCCCGGTGCCGCAGGGCCTGAAGCCTGAGGAACGCTGCCAGCTAGACAATCTGGAAGGCAGTCCAGACGAAGTTATTCGCAATCATTTCCTAGAAGGTTTGAGCGGTTATTCAACTAGCAGTGCGGAGGATAAAATTCGGATTTTAAAGCGACTGCAGCGCAATCACAATCTGCTGCTGACCAAGTGCAATCAGGCTATACGCTGCCACGACGCTTATCAGGTTGCTTGCTAATGATCAGATCTGCCAAACTAAATATTAATTTTACTATTTTATTGATTTTTTCTATTGGTGAATTCTTATCGTGAAGTTTAATTTTTACAATACATTAGTGGCATCAATTAATCAAACATTATTTTTAATACATTAAGTGATGTGGTTTACAAAATTTTCTTACTACTATTAGTAGCTATTCAATATTATTTCGTACCTGGTTTGAATGCTTTTAATTTGTTTCTTACTTTAATTGCATTAGTTAATCAGTTACCGTCAAGCCGTAAAGACGGTCTCTTACCCGTCGGAAAGCCCGCCTGCATCTGTGCGGTGTGAGTTTCGAATAAGCCTGGAGAGCACCTTTGCTCTGCTATATCCCAGTGCTCAATCTCACCGTACAGATGGAACAGGATAGGGACCGGCAGTAATTTGAGTACCGTCCTTTACTTACGTAAGTCGAGCTTACGTTGTTTCTGATGAGGGGCTGTGAGCGGCACCTGGCGACGATGGCCTTTGTAGCTTTCTAGCCGTGCCCCAGGCGGCCCCGCCCGAACTTATTATAAGGGCGGTGAGACCTGGATGAGTCGTGCAGGTATACCCTCCCTCTGATGAGCAGCGTGGCTCGCAGGATCCATTTTTTGGTGACGCGGTGCTCGAGCTGTGCAATGGTTGATGTTCTTCGCCTCCCCCTATACTGGGCCCATCTAGTGCCGCTCTGCGGTCCGCTTAGCAGCCCCCTGAATCCTGTAGCCCACCCCATAGGTCCGAAAGTGCGTGGGTTGCTGGAGGTCAATCTGCGTGCAGTTCCAGGTCGGGGGAGGGGCAGGCAGTGGGTTGCCCATTTTTTCTATAGCTGAAACGCTCTAGTAATCTCCCTAATAAACTCAAACCCAGTCCAGTAATTTGTCGCTGGTCATCCCGAGTAAATCTCCTGGTGGCTCTGACCCGGGCTAGAGTGCCTCGGCACTGATCCCCTAACCCTGCGTTTTACCAAGTTAATAAGTTTCCAAGAAATAATATTCTTTAAAATTTAGAAGGGATCAAAACCTTATGAATTATTTAGTCTTTTAATAATGTCTATATTACGATTTTTATTTTCAGCCCTATGATGTTTCCAGAGGATTTTTATTTCAATTTAAAAAAACTTTCCATTTTTACTTTCTCCAATCGCTATTTTTCTTGCTCGCTGCACAGTTACTGGACCTTTTTACTTTTCAAATATTTTATATTCGTTTAAACCAGTAAATCATGTTAACAGTTTAATTCTCTATTTTTATGAGTCGCACAAAATGACCTCGTGACTTAATAATATTCAAATATTCATTGTTCCAAATTGACGCACAAGCAATATTATACGCTCGTATATTAATGATATTATAACAATATTTTGCGTCTTAGAATGTAAACCATTAGGTAGATGCACTTTCTGATAAAAAATTAAAACATTCGTAAAATAATTTTAATTGAATAAAATTGGGCTAATAACAATTCTATTTCGTCAACTATTATTGCTTTTAGACTTGACTATTTCTTTTTACACGAATTTTAAAAAAAACCAAAGTTTTTTGTCTGTTGAAATTTGTTAACTTAAGTGATTCAACTATGTTGAGCCCTTGAGTTTTCAGTTCATCCCAAATCAAATAACATATTTACTAAAGGATTAGTGAGCGCACTTATACGAGAGTAGTCAAAATTAATATTTTTTGTATTTATGGTATTTTAACAATTAAATAATAGTTTTTCTCTCATTTCAGCATTGCCGCCGTTAATTTGATAGTCTAATTCTTGGCAAGTGAATTATATCTAAAATTTAAAGATAAAGTGGCTCGCGTTGTTTGTCCAGATTGTACTTTAAGCAGTTTGTTCACCCGTCTTTAAGTCAAGCAATTTGACTTATTGAATGGATTAAATAAGGACGGTGTCATTGCATGTGGCTGATTGACTCCTGACTGATTCTTTTAGCGCTTCTAACTATTCTGTGGAGGCTATCGATAAACAATTATAGGTATGGAACCTACGTCTACCAATAGATTCATTAAAGACGCGGGGAACGTATTTCTTCAATATTTTGCTGACGACAGAAATTTACAATATTGGCTCGGTCGCTTTAAAGACAATGAAAATCTGTCCGAGAGTCAATTTCTTGAAAAGTCACTTCCTACTGTCATGCTTGCCAATCAGTACCAGTTCCGGCAGAATGTCTCCGAAGCTGCACAATACCTGGAAGCATTTGAGAAACTTTCGGGCGAAGCATTCCAACTGCTTTTCTCGGCGCTGAAAAATAGTGGTCACGAAAGAAAATCGGGGGCCATACAGAGAAAAAGCTCTACTGGCAAGCGAATTACAGAAGAGATATCGCCAAGAAAAAGGAAGTTTGAGATGGTCGCGCTTTATCAAAGGTATCTTGACCAAATTATTTCTCATCACTTTCCAGAGGACAGTGAGCAAGCTGAAATCGAAACAGCTATTGATAAGCAGGACTTCTCCAGCGCAATCACCTTTGTTACCACTCACTACGTGGCAGGCAAGGGCAACATTGCACTGCTGCAAGATGATGCTTCCGAGAAACCAGATTGGCTGTCATTTGCCAAATTCGCTCACTGGTTGGCCACGCAGTATTTAAGAGGCCAAAACAGAGTGGACACCCGTCTAGCCAACTCGATGAGGCTAATTATGGCTAGACTCATGTTCAACTGTGCCATGAGAAAAACTGTTTACGAGCACAAGTTCCTCGTGAAGGCGTTTCAGTACTTCGAAGGAGCCATTGAGCGTATAAAGATTCAAAAGCGAAGCTTAATCCGCCGAATCGATTCGAATATAGTACCCAACGAATGGTCGATCACCTCCATTCTGAATATGGCGGCGTGCTTGCTTGAGCTGCGTTTGCCGGAGAAGTCCCGCGATCTGATTAAACAAGCTAGAAATTTGGTTCGACGTTTTCGTTTAGACGAATATGGGTCTGATTCTGAGCAAGCCAGATACTTGGAAGCTTATGCCGACTATGTCGAGGGTGTGAGTCACTTTGAAGACACAAGTCCACTTCGAAGTGGATTAAACTACAGCAACGAAGTTCTTGTTTCAGACATTTTACGACAGAAGTATGAATTCACCAAATCATGCTTGGAAAAGAGTGTTTCTGTACTCAAAGAGAAATTTAGAAGTGAGCCTCTTACAGCCTCTGCTGTCACAATGCTGTCTGTAGTTCTTGTCAACATTTCTGGCGAATTTTCAACAGAAATTTTAGCAATGTTTGAAGACGCTGTGAATCTGGAATGTGCATTGGGAACAGGTAGTGTTACGGGCACATTTCTGCTGCAGATTCTGCACGCTGGTGTCCAGCTCGGATCAGGAATGGAAAGCGCTGATAGGTGTCAACAACTGCTTGACAGAGTTGTAAGAATGCAGTATCATTGTTGCATATGGATCATACACCTGAGCAGTAAAATTTTTAATTATTGTTAGTCATTAACAAGAGAAAAACCTTTCTTATTTTTGCTTAGACCAGAAACAAAACATTTGTCTCGCTAATTTTTAAACTTTAATATCATTTATCCCTTTTCTATTTTTAGAAGCAGCGCATTAAAGAAAGAGGCGCCATTGCTAATGGACAGCATCTAACGGCCGATGTTTTAAATCCTGCTAACAATGATAGCCACGGAGTATGGCCGGCTATCTCCCGTAAAATTGAAGAGTCCAAACCTTTCTTAGATGGCTGCAAAATGGAATCGCTGGTGTATTTTAAGAATTCGCTACGCAAACTGAATGATATCAAGGAAGTTCCCATGAGAGTGTTGTGCGTTTTGTGCGTTTCTAGACACTATGTGTATACGCAGGCAATATCTGCTGCTAGAAACCAGCAGAGCAAAGCTGCTTATTTACTCAGCGTTGGATTCAAGATCGACCTTGACTGCCATCAATTAAATCGAATCGAATTCGAGGAGTTAAGATCGAGATTTCCTGAGGACCACAGGTTTCTCCTCTTTCGTGTTACCTATTGGTTAGTGAATGAAGGCCTAATTCTGGTTGAGCTTGCCTCTGAAGAACATCAGAAGACAAAGGCATCTTCCTACGTTCAAGTAAATCTGAGCAGCTCGTGGGCTGATCAGCTGACTAAAGTGCTGACATACACTTTTACAAGGGTTCGAAATGCATTGTTTGAGACTTTTAAGCCTCGAAACACTTATTGGGATCGAGCTCATGACTGTCTCAATCACGCTAAAGTCCTTATCAAAAAATTAAAGGATGGCATGCAGGATTTCGAGCGGTCCGCCTTTATTTTTTTAGAAGACCATCTAGCCAGTGCGTTTTATCAGCTGGACAAAATGTTATCTGTGGATAGCATGTACAAAACTAACTATAAATTGATGTTTAGCATAACTGAACTGCTAAAAGACGTCGATGAATTATCACAAGGCACGGTGCAGCGCAGTCAGGTTACTCCAGAGGATCCCTCTACGATGGACCTAATATTATGCCTGCATAAAGCTCAAGTAAACTTTCCAGAGCTTGCTCGCCTTGCCGAGCTTTTGCCTCATCAATTCAATGAAACAGAAGAAGAACCAAAAGACTCCTTTAATTTGGATGTTGTCTTTGCCGTCAGCCACCACGTTGGCAAACTAAGGATACTTCAACAGGCGTACGATTTGTGCCAAAAAGCTGGACTTGTTGACACCGAGTTGTACGCTTTCATTCACATGCACGCAGGCATAGAACTATTTCAGCAAGCTTTCAGGGACCCGACCCGGCCTCCATACAGCACTTTGAACGGCGCGATTTTGAAGTTTCGAAAGGCAGCCAGAATTCTAGAGCTACTGCATCCAGACGACGTTAAAACGGCTTTTTGCTACACAATACTCGGTCTTATGTATCGGTATCATGCTCAACTCGAAGATCAACAATATCAGTGCATTCGTTGTCTTGAGAGGTGTTTAAGCGTGGAAAAACGTCTAGTATTGAAGCAAATTACGCCAAGTCCTTGGCTTTGGAAGGGTTTGGAGATTGTTCAGTTTTTTCAGCAGTTTATTCAACAAATTTCGAAGGACTTTTATGACTCCACCTCCTTTATTGAAGACTTGGAAGCGTGGAATGAATTGAATCAGAAGTTTCAAGCAAGTATCCAATAGACTTTGCTTTAAGCAGTTATTGTTGAATGCAAGGATAATAACTATTACAGTGCACTAATTACTTATTTCAGACCGCCCTGTTTCGAAACAAGCCTTTGTTCTACCTGAAAGATTTCGGTGATTCTCCTTTAAACACTTCTGTGCTACTGGCTGACAAAATTCTCATCGGTAAACTTTTGTGCATCTTTTAGTCTAAGAATGTTAAAAATCCTGCCATTTTCCTCAAACTCTGACCTTGCCTTCTCCTATTTTTTCCTGTATTATGTACTAAAAACCTCGGGATTGCAAGAAGCCTCAAACCTTCGGACCATAACTCGGGATGAGGAAAAGCATCACAGTCCCTGATTTACGATTCGAATTCCTGCTGCGCGTATCACTTAACTAGATAGATCTATAACAAATATCATTATCAAATTAAAACAAAGATCGTTACTTACCCTTAATGTTGTGAATTCTAGACTGTATGAACCTCTTTAAGGCTCTTATTTTCCTTAGCTGTTATGCTTATACGCTGGAAGGTGAGGAGAGAATGGAGGGGAGGGCAGGTGCTAGGAGAATAGGGAAGTACAGAAGAAAGGAAGAGGGACAGGTTGGAATCGGCACTTTGCTATGCTCGATTCTTACATCAGTTTATAAAAAAATTAATATTCAGTCAATTGAAAATTCAGTTTTTGCTGTTTATTTTTGCCCTTTTTTTCTCTCCGTACTCAAAATTTGTCACTCCAATAAATCTGCCGCAACTCACATCAGTATGCTTTGCTTTAAAATTTGAATCAAATTTTTGTTAAAAGGAGGCGCGTTTTGAAACCTTATTTAGCTTATCGACCTTATCTTCAGATCCACTAACCGAATGGGAGGAGAAACGGAACAAGAGCCTCAAGGCGATCGCGGTGATGATGTGGGACAGGGAATTTCCTAAAGACAGTCCACCCTCGGACACGGAAGTTCGTTGCTACGCGCAGTACCTAACAAAACTTTTCGATCATCACTTTGCCAGTTGCCCCGATCCCGCTAACAATTCGGACAGCGATTTGTGCGAGCTAGATAAACAAACTGGCAGCGATGTAATCAAGCGAAATGACTTTCTCAGAGGGATGAACATCTATCCGGAAAGCAGCGCTGAAGACAGGTTTGTTATAATTAAGCAGCTGCAGAAGGATCACAATTTATTGTTGACCAAGTGTTCGGCAGCTAGCAGGTACGATGCCAGTTACCAAGTTGCTTATTAGTGATCGAACTGATGTATAACCTCGCATGAGACTTTTCTACTGACATTCGAAGTTTTTATACCACCTTTTTTCTCATATGTTTTTTATCTATTTTTTCCACTAGCTTACTAGCGTAATAGTACGCATGTCACTTTCAATAGCTGAACTTTTCTTAATTTTACTAGCACTATTTTTTTTCTACCGTTCGTTTGTACTAACCACACGCGTTCTCTGTTTTTTGTCTGGTTTGTAATTTTATGTTTTTCTGTATTTTTGTATCTTTTGAAATGGCTTAAAAGGCTTTAGAAGTGGATTTTTTGAAGACTTCTGAAGTTTTTGCACTCTTTTACAAATTTACAATCAAATCCAGAAAGTAAATTAAATAGTAAAAATTTGTACACTTATGAAGCGCTAAAAAACTAAAACCTTCGCATTTTTTTGACTGCAAAATGGATGTGACAAATATTTATAGCAAATATTTTTTCTAAAACTATAGCTTATTTTGTTAGCTTGGTTGCTTTAGGTCTTCGTAAATAATCTATAGAGATCTGGTGACTAAAAAAAAGATTTGAGCAGTTGGTAAAAACCACACTGTGTAACATTTTATGTTACCAATTTTCTATGAATACTTAGGTTCTAGCGTGGAGGGCGAGTGGCTCGACGGTCAAGCGCGTCTGCTTTGTGTGCCACCGGTCCGGGCCCGATCCCGCGTTGTGTTGAGTTATTTTTTTCGATAAAGCGCGTGTTTTCGTGTGCATTGGCACATTAATTTGGGGCCTTGCGCACGGAATAGGTTGATTGGCTCTGGGTCAGTCGTGTAATTTACGCCAATGAGGGCAACCCCCCTCCCCTAAGGCACAAAGAGTGTACATTCCTGGAAATGCCGCTTGTACACCCCGTGTGAGTGCGTGACGCGGTGCAATGCTGGACAGTCTATGCACTGAATTATCGTCTGTGAGTCTATGCCTGCGTAATTACGCTCGTAGTAAACTAAACGTATTTAATATGCCTGCACGCGCTTCAAGAGTCAGCGAAATGGGCAGCAGTGTTGCGGGGGAATGACGACGGCAGGGTGCCTGCAGCCCTCCTCCGAGTATTATTATAATTATTATTATTAGGTTTTAACGTTACACTTTTTATTTAGCTAGGAGCAGATTTTTATGCATCCTAAAAAAACAAATTGCTATCGAATCGACTGTTTTTTATTATTCCTTTAATAATATTTTTTGGATTTTCGTCACATTCAGGTTTTTTAGACTAATTCTTATTTTAAAAATGTAAACGTAAGCATGTGATATTTAAGTAGCTCATTGTTTTCTTTTTTTCTTATTACTAATTTTTACAACTGTCTTAATGTTTTTTTTTATATTTTTACTAGGTTTTGCTTCTGTGAGTTTTTGGATTTTCTAATATTAGACTAACTGAAGTTACCAGAATTATCAGCACCTGTATACGAGCGTACTTTTTAATTAATAATATTTTAATAAATTCGGGTGTCAAAGGCCGCAATTCGAATTCTTACATGCAACACCTCGACTAAGAAAGCGCGCTAGCGGTACAAAAAGGCTTGCCGCCAACATGCAGAGAAACTTTATTTGAATATTTTAATAACAATTATTTTTTAAACAAATATAATCAGTGCTAGTATACGAAAATAGAATAAGAAACAATTTATCAGCATAATTAAACTATAAATTTGAAATAAACTTAATATCGAGGATGCATTGTACCACAATATTGATTTTATTGTCTGCTATACAGCTTTAAAATGAGCTCTTACTTTTTTGATTTACATTTGCCTCAGTAACTGAAGTATTTCAGTTACAATTCTGATAGTTTATTTTATTGTTGTGTCTTTTCGATTTTCTACCGTTTCTTTGTTAGCCATTATTTTTTACACTATTTTTATGGTTACTTTATTTAACTTGCCACCATTAATGAAATTAGATTTTTGCCTAGTTTGTGTGCCACAACTTAATCTCTTTATTTACTTTTTTAAATCTCAGTTTTTTATAGATTGTTTCGAAAAAAAATCAGTAAAACATTAATTCTATCGAGTTTTCTAAAATTGCCCTTTTCTTAAAAGGTTTCTTTGTTTTCCTTAACGATGATTATTTTTAGCTATTTAGGAACTCGTGTAATTATGAAAGCCTTCTTACAGGTATTATTTTACTGATAAGTTAAGAAATCTCATTCTCGAAACGCAATTTTAGTCACACTTAGTCATTTTAGTACTTTTGTTCTTAAGTATAACTGTATTTGCTACTTAAGTTTTAAGCTAAAAATCACTTCTTCTAATTGCTGAATCAAACTAATAGTACGATGCCAAAAATATGCCCTGAGCAAAAGTGATCGGTCAAGAATAGCCTTAAATTAATCTGAATTCACTTTTCCAGGTAAACTGGTTCATTTATGGCCGCCGCTGAGTTAGCATTACAATAAACAGAGTTAGTCAGTGCATGGCAAAACCGAGTCTGATTGCAAACTTGTCATGGACTCAACAGTTTTAGCGATTCTTCTAAAGCCTCCAAGTCAGCCGGCACTGTTAAGCGTTTTCCCCAATGAAGAGCACTTTGCCTATTGGAAGGCTCGCTACAGTGAACTCAAGGCTGTAACTACAGCGCTCACCGAAGCTGGACATTCTCAGCAGGCAGAGGATGTAAATAAACAATTTGGCTTCTTTGCGAAGGCCATTATTCTTATTTTCCTTGGCAACGAGTATTTAAACAGAAACAGGACTGACGAAGCTCAAGCGTACCTGAATATGTTTAAAGAGTTAATTGGTAAGCGAGCCCTTGACAAACTTAACCACGCCGCCTCTCCAAAATCAGATCCAGAAAGCTCTGACACTAGCATTGATGACGAGAGGAAAAATAGAATTTATATTGGCAAACCAAGCGCGAAGTTTCTCATGGCAAAGAGGTATAAGACGGAATATGAAGACGCTATTAACCAGCTGCTTCCAGCACTAGATCGTACGGACGAAGTTTCTAGCACGTTACAGTTCGTTACAATTCATTTTCTCGTCGGCGAGTGTCGACTGATGCTAAGAAGCAAGGTGAATACGAAGGCGCGTAAACTCAAAGAGAGAGTTAAATTTCTTCACTGGATGTGCACTGACTACATACGAAACGCATCCAAAGACTTGAAGATTTTTGTTGATACGACGAGGCACGCTACAGGAATTGTACTTTTAAGCTGTGGAATGCAGCAGGGCTCATTCGAGCATTGGTATCTTGTCAAGGCGTTCCGTTTGTTTGAAGCCATGATTGATTGGAAACCAAGCGGTCAGAAAAAGCTGATTCGCAGAAAAGACACCGAAATTCAAGTTTGCGATGCATCAATCGAAGGCATTCTAAAGTTGGCAGCAATTTTTATTGAACTGCGACAGACCCAGAAAGCAAGGAAATTAATTAATGAAGCTGTCAAACTGATTGATAAGTTCTCAGGAGATTCTCAAGTCAATAGCAAGAATTACTTTGTAGCCTATGCAAATTACCTATTGGGACTAAGCCATTTTGAGGACACGTGTCCTCTAACAAGCCAACTTAATGCAGGTGCCCATGTGCTTGACCGCAATAAATTAATGAAAAGATACAAAAAGGCGAAGAAATGTCTACGCATCTGCTTAGACAATTTAGGTGGACAATTTTCTGAGCTTCAGCTAACTGCTTCTGCGTACGCTTTAATCGGCATCGTTTGTGTTAATGAAGACGCTGATTTTGTTATTGGAGAAAATCGCAGTTTATATTATTTGGAGAAGGCTGTTTCTTTAGAGTCAAAACTTGAGGCCAACACATTGATGGCGGATAACTTGATTCAAATTTTAAAGCAAGGCATTACCGTAGCTACTACGCAGGCAGCTAGGGACAAGTGTAGCGAACTACATCTAGCCGTAAGTTCTAGTTGTGTGACTCTGCTTTTATTGGTTTATGTTCATTTTAACTCTAATTTTTATTTTACAAAGTACAATTCATGTTATTAGCTAGTCCGTAAACTTGCTTGAAATAATGCATTTGCTCAAATTTTTATTTGATAAAGACAGTGTCAACCCTACAGTAATGATAATAACGCGGTATGTAGCTATCCGAGTTAAAGTAAGTTCTCCGCAAATTTGGCGAAGGTTTATACATAACAAAGCTAAAAACTTCTGCTGCAATTAGCTCTTAAGTTAAGAGATTAGCGAGTTTCTGTGAATCATTGCACCCTGCAGCTTTATTTGAGTTTATATCTATAGACATGATTGAATATTTATTAATAAACTCTATTATTTCTTCAAAAATCGCTAAAATTTGTACCTTTTATCACTCTTCTTTGAAAGAAAAACTCAGATGATAAAAAGACGAACAATTGACAATTCATTACTAAAGTTTGGCATGGCTTCAAAACGGTCAATTAATAATAAATCATGTTTAGTTATTGAAATTGACTCATCCAATCCCCAATATTTTGTATAAATATTGTTCATCTAGTATAAAATTAAATTTTAGATCATCTCTGGAAGAGAACCAGATCGAACCATGTCGGAGTCAAGCGACAGCGACTCTCAACGTATCAGCAGTGCAGAGCCCATGGGTATGGCTGCTCCAGACCAAAGCATTTTTGATGCAATTGCCACCTACAGGCAGTTTACAGATGGCTACCGCGCTGCAAGCTTGAATCACTGGAAACAGTGCTTAAAGGACTGTCAGGATAGTAGTAAAATTCTACACCGATTGGCCTATCTGCTGTTTGTGTCGAGGCACCACCTTCGTTCCCAGTACCTTAGAAAAGCTGAATGTCGACAGGCTAAAGTTGCTCGGCTGTGCTTTCTCGCTTTTGGCCTGAAGCTTGAAATCAGTAAAAGCCTTACGATGGAAGCCTTTCGTCGATCCTCTCCTCTTCATCAAAGGGAACTAGCCTTTATAGCTGCATTTTGGACTGTTAACCAGGGCATGTTGTTTCTTGGTTGTGCGCTAGAATATTACCAACAGAAATCAGCTACAGAGGTGGTGCAAATTTGGGATCATAATGAGCCGTTTTATTCGTCGCTCGTTTCTTGGGCATTGTATAACTTTCGATCGAGTAACAAAATTAGTAAAGATTGGCTCAAAGCTAAAGAATATTTCCGCATAGGACGCACTCTTTTTAAGTTGATTAGAAACTCCGCAAGTAACGTTGAAATTCCAGCGCTTATTTTCCTGGAAAATTATTTAGTGGAAGGCTTCTACAGGCTGAGTGACGTCGCAGCATTCGATGATCGTTACAAGGCTAATGTCGATCTTATCACGACTACTGTCGACTTGCTGCAGGACCTTAAACGCTTGAATCGTTTAGACAGAGGCCTCAGTGAGCCAGGAACAGAAGTTGTGTTGCTCCATCTAAACAGCATCTCAGTGAACTTTCCTGCTCTTTTAAATCGTATCTTAAATCGTTCGGCTGGCAAAAGGAAAAAATCAACGGGTCTTGTGTACAGCATTCTGGAGCTAACTGGCATTTTCGAGACGTTCGAATTTCTATTGGACCATTCGCAAGCATCCGACAAGCTTAAGCTCCTCGACGATGCTTATAAACTCTGTCAGAGGAAAGGCCTTGTAGATACCGAGGCCCACGCTTTGATACACATGCAGGCGGGCCTCCAGCTGTTGCGATTTGGTGAAGTGAATCCTTTTAAGCCGCACTACGACAGCTTCAGTGCTGCCATTCTGAAGTTCAGAAAAGCGGCCAGAATTTTGGAACTTACCTGCGGCGAAGACATCAAATTAGCCTACTGCTACACTGTCCTTGGCGTGCTCTACTGCAGCCAAATGCAAATCGACGATCAAGAATTGAGATGCCTTCAGTGTCTTAGAAAATGCGCCAGCATCGAACAAAATCTCTTACTGAATGAAGTTTCACCTAGTCCTTGGCTGTGGAAGTGTCTGGATGTGGCTCGCATGTGCAGAGATCATTTTCGTGCCTTAAGAACAACCGGCTTCATTGCTTCTGACAAAAACGACATTCAAAAGAGTGAAAGCATTGAAGCTCAATGGGAGGGCATATTTGCTCGATTAAACGTACGTTATGGTTATCTATTGGCACAGAGTAGCAATTTTTTAATAATTGTTAATTACAGATATGTAATTAATGTCTTGCTTTTTTTATGAATTAGGCACTTGTGGGTCGGAATACGCCAATCTGCCAGATGAGCACCAATATTTTCGGGTCTGAAGGTTTGCCAAGTCTACTAGCCGAAACTTTTACAGGTGAGATTTTCCGGCAAATTTGATGCTTTGATGTCATACACAGATATTCGATAACGATTTCACAGACCCCTTGGCTGACTGGGAGGAAAATAGAAATCTCAGCTTGAAAGGCGTCGCCAACCTGCTTAGAGACAGAAAGTTTCCAGAGGACTGCTTACCCAGCGATGCCGAGGTGCGAGTCTACGCAACATACCTAAACAAGCTGTTTAGCCAGCACTGGGAGCTATGCCACAATGGGGACAATCCTAACTGCCCGGTCGAACATCTTGGCGTAGTGCGAAACCACTTTCTGTTGGGCATATCTGAGTATTCCACTCGCAGCTTGCCGGAGAAAAACAAAATATTTGTCAGACTGCAAACTAATCACAATTTGTTGCTTAGTCAATGCCAATCAGCGCAACGATTTCATGACAATTTTTAAACTGTCCAACTTTGATATTCATACCGTTTTTGGGCAAGTATTTTGCGCTTTAACTATAATTAGTCTATTTCTTGTATTTTTTAATGGATCTCTGAAAAACTTTTACAACTAAAGCTGTCTTTTATTTCTCCATCGCTGTAATCTCTTCTATACAAAAATTCTTTTTTTACACTATTTTATAGGTTATATTTCAACTTAATACATGTCATTATTGCACTCAATTGTTACTAAATGCATATATTTATGGAAATAGGCTCCATAAAAAGTGGGGAAAAGTGCGACCCTGCTTTTCATCACATTGACAGCTTATTTTGCTGTTCTTGTTGTTTTTTGTTGTTTGTTGGGGATAAGTAAGTAGGTAGGGACATACATAACATACACGCTGTTTGACCTCCAGGGTCTGATCTTCAATATCTGATGCACTAAGTCCCGAAACCAAGCGAATAAAACAACGTGAAACTCTTGACATTTCATTCGGTCACATCCTATACATTCGAGATTTTCTAGATTTTCTTCGACTTTTTATTCGCTCTTTCCCAGCAACTTATATTTTAATTCGATTTATTCGATTCATTCTTTTGAAAGATTTACAAACGTGATCCGCTAATTAAAAAATATATTTATTGATGCTTCGACTGCCTAAAATATACCATTACATTTAAAGTTTTTTCAGTACTTTTTAGTACTTAGTCTTGCCTGCCAAAAAATCTTTGTTTTGCAAAAAACTCACTTCTGTAAACTAGATTGTGCATTATAGGAATATTTTTAAGCAATGACAGAAAGCTTTACAAAACAATATCCTCAATATTTTAATCAGCTACTTATTATTGTAACCAAGCAAACTTTAACTATTATTATTGTGTTCATTTAGCTAATATTTTTGTCATCTAAAGCTATGTTCCTTGTTTAAATTTTCAGTATCAAACTGAATCAATAAAAGAGTGCAATGACGTCCGAACTAATGCAAAGCCTGAACGAAAAGAAGATCTGGCTTCAGATTGTACCGCTAAAAGAAGTGCTCGATTACTGGTTGGATCGTTTGCAGCGAGTTCTCCAATCGAGCTCAGTTGATAGTGAACAGCCAGAATTTTTGCCACTAGCTCTGTGCTACGTGATGCTTGCCCATCAATATATTCTTTTACAGGATATGAACAGTGCAAAGGCTATGCAACAAAAGTTCATGGGCTTATTGGGTCGCGCGGCTGTCGATAAACTTTGGAGTTACATTACTTGCTGCTACAAAGAGGATTTGTCAGACATGCTTAATCAATTTGTGGAACAATTGAATATTAAAGAATCGATATCTGTACTGTACTTTGTTACCATCATTTTTATGACCAACGAAGCCCAAATTTCCCTCTGCGTTCCAAAGCGACCAGATTCCTGGGACTGGTTTTGGCTCGCTGAGAGCTCACGAAGGCTGGCAAAGATCTGTTTGAAGAGAAACGAATTAGGGCCAGAAATGACGGCGTGTGTGCGCTTCAAAGTCGGCAGCCTACTGTTGGATTGCGCCGTAACCAAGGACATCGATGCGCACAAGTACTTGCTCAAGGCTTTCTCACATTATCAGTGTCTTATTGAACGACAAAGGCTCAAAGGATTAACTCGTAGAATTGACGCTGAAATAATCTCAAATGAGCAGTCCATGGTGGCAATTGTTAATATGGCCTCATGCTTCTTGCAGCTTCGCCACATGGACAAGTGTAGCCAGCTTATTAACCAAGCCCGATCGCTACTAAGTAAGTCGCTGATTTTGGACAAACGCCAAGACCAGTACAGGTATTTTAGTGCCTTCGTGGACTATGTGGATGGTGTAAACCAGTTTGAGCGAACTAGTCCATTGCACAGCAAGTTAAACGCCGGCTCAGCAACTTTGTGTGCGACGCAGTTAAATAAATTTTACGACGAAGCTTTTTATAAGCTGACTTGTAGCGCACAGACGCTCAGACAGTTTTTTCCAAATAGTGCCATCTTAGCTTCAGTCCTCACCATGCTTGGCATTGTGACGGCGAACAAATCGGCCGAGTTTAATGAAATTTCACTAGCCTATCTTCAGGAAGCGGTTCAGGTTGAGATAGACCTGTCATTCAGGAGCAACACAAGGCGATACCTGCTGCAAATACTGAGCATCGCATCTGGATTTTTTGAAAGTGACGACACTGATTTTGCTCTCCAATGGAAACGTCTCTACAACGAATTTGTGAGTTAAAATAATTAGTTAGTCAAATGCTGTGTTAAATTTCCTCTGTACTCGCACGTATTTAGCATATCGTAGACATGCTAAGGCATCTCTCATCCATTTTCAGAAGTCGGCGGTGCAACAAAGCGTCTCCGGTGTCAAAGAAGAAGCGTCACCCGCGATGGCAGCCGTGTCTGAAGTGAGTCTCCAGAGTGTCTCAGTTAGCACTTCGTCCAGCCTACAGCTGCTGCCTACTTCAGCTGAATCTGAGCAATTGAATCCTCTGCCTCCATTGGTTGAATTTCGATTCACCGACTGTTATCGGCAAGACTGCTTGAACTACTTCAAGCGACGGTTGCGCGAGTGCGTTGGCAGCGAGTCAACCCTGGCAGCAGCTTTATGCCGCTTGTTTATTGGTAGGTTTCACCTACTGCGTTGCGCAGTGAACCTGGCTCGACAAGAACAAACTGCAGTTCGAGAGCTTCTTTTAGAGAAATTCTCTTTTGACATTGTCAGTCACAGCCACTTTACGCTGAGTCAGTTGCGAAATAAATTGCGCGCCGATGACGCAGAAATGACAGAATCTGTTGCAATCTGCTGCGCGTTTTGGCAAGCCAATCAGGCCAAATTACTGTTGTTGAACTTGCAGCTGGGCAACAATTGGCGACTCAATAGAATCTCTCCAGCTGGAAGCGCAGTGCATTCGGCGCGGACCGGGAGATACATCAAACAACGATGGCACTCGTTTTCCGACTCTGTTTTACTGCGCTTTTGGGCCGACGATTGGAGCTCTGCTCGGCGTTTAATGATGAGCAGCAGGAAGCTGAGCGATGAGCTGCGTCAAAGCTTCAAAGCCAATACCGACTGGTCCCATCTTGGCGCGGTGCTCGACTGCAGCCTGGCCGAGATATGCGTCGATCTTAATCAGCTACTGCCTAGTAAGACCCTTCGAAGTAGGCAAATTGAAAAATGCGCTAAATCGGTTGATACGTCGCTACGAAACTGGCTGGCTGAGAACTTTTCTGACTCGGCTTTGGCACTAGCTGGACACAGAGTCGCCATTCTGGAGGACGAATTTGATGAGCTAAGACCAGATAATAACGAGACGGAAGGAGACGGAAAAGTGTGCGCATCGGATGATGCTAATGTAGAGCTCCGTCCCATGCCGTGCCCACCCCGTAGGCTGCTTTTGTTTCAAAAGGCTTACGATTCGTGCGCCGCTGCGGGACTAATTGACTCGCCTCTGCACGCCTACGTGCAAATATCGGTGGCTGTCATTCTTTACCTAAGCGCCATCAATAATCTCACCAAGCCGGCCTACTCCATGTACAATGCCGCTGTGCTCAAACTTCGTCAAGCGGCTCGAGCTATGGAACTACTTGAACCAATGCATCCCCTCACTGGCGACTGCTACGCTTTGCTTGCCGTCATGTACTATAACATGATGCAGCTAGAGGATCAGGAGCAAAAAGCGATGAGCTGCTTGCGAGCTTGTCTCAGAGTGCAGCGCAGCCTAGTAGCCAACGGATGCGCCACCAGTCGTTGGTCTTGGCGATGTATTGATGTGGCAAGGAAGCTGGCCGTTTATTTTAGCGCGTCGGACAAACAAAGCGAGTGGTCGGATATTGTACGGGAAGCAGATGTAAGTAAATTAGTTCATATACTTATTATTAGGAATAAGTTTAAAGTATTGCGACCAATGGCTAGCGAATAGCGGCAGCGGAACCCTCATGCACTGTAGAGCATTAGGCTGACTAAGTAGAGTTTAACAAGGGCTGAGCAATTTACTAACGCAACATAAACCATTTCAGGCTATACTAGAGATCAGTAAACATGATTCACAAGAGACAAGGATCCAAATGCTAGGCCAAGATGAAAACTGGTCAACACTAAACCCAAATGCCTCACCTGAAGATCGGCGGCCAATCGCAGAAGACTTTCTTGGTAAATAAATATTGGTCTTGGCGGTAAAAAGATCTAAAACATTAGCTAAATCTGACTAATGTTGAACATAAGATCGTGAGCAGAGATAGAGACTTAGAAAAATCGAATAGATACATCATTTCTACGCTTCTATAAGAACCTGTAAAGCAAACATTTACATTTACATTTATGGACGACCCTCAGATCCCATAATAGCCTGGGAGGGCAAGCAGCACCTAAGAGAGACCTGCGAGGCCATGCGCGGTCGAGTCTATCCGAAGGACAACCTGCCAACTTATACGGAGATAATGTGCTACTCGCACTACTTAATGAAGCTATGGAATGAGCATGAGACAATCTGCGACTACGAATGGATGTACGTCTGCGTGCCAAAGTGTCGCATGAAGCGCACCTCAAACGACATGCCTCGACGCAACGACTTTCTCAACGGACTAAACGAATACACCCTGGCTGCTCCGCGTGACAAGCAGAAAATCCTTCGCCGACTGCAGATAAATCATGAACAGATGCTGAGGATGTGCAAGCCGGCTCAGCTGTTCGATGCTGCTTACGGCAGAGAGGAAGAAACCTGATGCAACAAAAACTTTTTTCTTTCCTTGAGAGTCTCAAATTTTAAGATAATAAATAGAAGTAATAACCTTTTACTTTTTGGTGGTGGCAGCTGCGTCTTAAGTTTTCACCAGTAGTGCACAAGTCTCAGGCTGAAAACCTTTACATTTGCACATCGTATGTGTCAGAGGCATATCCTTGAGGTTTAACTGAATCGATAAATGACTATATAAATGCTTATATTTTATTATTTATGAATTGCAATGCATAACCTCAACTTAGTTATTTTAACGTATAGTTCGTTCTACGAGTACTCAAAGTTGAGAAAACGATTGGACGCTTCCTGAGACTTTTTCCGGAATTTTATCTGCCGCCCTCTACTACAGACCCCATTTGTTTATTTAGCGTGATAATTAAATGTATATAAGGGTCTTGAGTTGGACAATTATGTATTTCTTTTATTTTGCTCCTTTTTTGCAGTCTACAAAGAATATTTAGTATCATGCAAAGCGAAGCTTTGAGTAGGGTTAGAATTTTATCATAAAGTTCTGATTTCTGTATGATTTTTAATACAGTTTTCTACAGTCCATCGTCACCTTTTTTCAGCCCTTAATCAGTGCAACATGAGCTCAAGTCAGGATTCCATCCCTCGCTCGGGTACCTGGTTGCAATTAGTACCTGCTGACCCGAGCATTCTCGACTTCTGGACCGAGAGAAACACCAAGTCATCAGTGCCTGCTGACACAACCTGCACCAAAGCGATCAATCTTGTTGTGTTGGCCAATGAGCGGCTAAGGATGCGTTGCATAGATGCAGCGGAGATCTCCAAACTGCAGAACGAATTTCTTAACTTGATCGGCCAACAGGCTGAAAGCCTGCTGTGGTCGTCAGTGCAGTCCAAAGCAAAAGACGAACGCGCCGCTGCCTTTAGAGCCTTTGCTGGCCAGTTCATTGATGAGCAGGGATTCAGACAGATAGGCATGGCTTTCGCTAGCGTCATTTTTCTAGTTAACGAGGCTCATCTGGCCTTGTGCGACGACCAAAGACGGGGAAGTTTTTCCTGGCTAGGACTGACTGAAGGTGCCTACCGATTAGCCAAGTACTTGCTGCGGCTGGGTGACTTGTGGCCCGACCTGGACCCGGTCTTGACTGGCCTCGTCTGCGAATCGGTTGCCAGATTGCTTTTCAACTGTGCCGCTCAGAAAGACATGCGCAGTCGCAGATTTTTGGAGAAAGCGCCAAAGTTTCTCGAATTCTCCATAGAACGGCGCGTGAATCGGAAAAATTTGGTGCGACGCAGCGACTCGGACATTGTGCCAAGTGCACAATCCATTGTCGGGGTGCTGCGCATGGCTGCCTGCTTTGTTCAGCTGCGTCAGACTGGGAAATGCCGCGCACTCTTAGCATCAGCCAGGAAGCTGATTGACTGCTCAGAGCTGATTAACGAATGCTCCAAGCTCTATTTCCTCGCTTTTTCCGACTATATCGAAGCTGTCAGCGAGTTAGAGGAGACCTGTCCACTGAAGACCCATTGGGGGCGAGCCAGCAACCAAAGAAGCGCGCCAACAACTGATGGAATAATAAGCAATAATTTTGAAAGAGCCACGGCGCTTCTTAAAAAAAGTGCCTCGACTTTGAAAGAGCATTTTCCAATAAAATCGCTAACTGCATCTGCTCTTACTCTGCTAGGTGCAGCGACTGCCAACTTGGCTGGAGAATTCACCCCGGAAGTGGTGGCTCACCTCCAGGAGGCCTTGGGCGTTGAGCTTAAGTTGTCGCAGTGCTCCTCTACCATAAATATTTTACTTGAACTTCTTTATAGTGGCTCTGTGGCTACTGCAACCACTAACAAGGCTGTTAGTGATTCTTTGAATGAAATGTACAATACTTTGCTGTCAGTGGCCGTCACCTCTGCTAGCAACTAATTTTATCGCCTAGCTCCCATATGACATCTCGTGCTTTTATTAAGTTTGTTAAGGAATCACGTGCTTTCAATCATAAATATTTTTCTAACTACATGTATCTCAGCAACATTTTTCTAAACCGTGTAACTCAAATATGCTGAGTTTTGTTTTTCTAATACATTTTTATGTAATTTTAATTTTAATCGTGATAAATGGAAAATTTAATACAAAAAGCAGATACATGTAAGCGGGCAAAGAAGTTTCTATATTTCTCAGGATTTCTCAGAAAAAAATCTACATGAACATGATATCATTCGTAACGTAATAAAATTTCCTGTAAAATAATATGTTTTTAAACATTTATTAGGCTGTTAATTTACTGCTACTTGAAATACACAAAAACGGTTGACTTTTTTGTTATTCTTTACAAAATTCTGGATAAGGGTCGTTCTCAAAACTTGGGTCGCTTTTTGTGAAGCAAAAAAAAGTTGCCACAGACTTCAGATGTAAGTGTTTATATAAAGTGTTTATTGATTACATTGCATCGCTAAAACACCTTTTAAACCACAAGATATATAAATATGGGGTTGTTAAAAAGGGTTTGTTTATTTTATTTTCCGGTGGAACTAACGCTGCCTAAAAGAGCAGAAGTTTTTTTCTTTGGGGCAGAATAAGAAACAAAAAAGCTTTTTAGCTTTAAATAATTATTTTATTTTATCTTTTTACGGATTATAAAGAAGCAGAAAGACTGAGTTTTGTTTCACTGCATGAAATTAGTAACAACAAATTATTTGTCTTTGGTTCTCGTTAAACATAATACCTTTTCGGAAAAAATTTCTTGTATATGCATCGATATGCATATGCACGGACACTTAGGCATGGACGCGATGCTTAGTATTAATATAATACTATTAGAAAACTAACACAGCAGTTGCTAAAAAATTAGGCACAAACTCCAGTGGTGAGGCTTCAGGTGTTTATTACTGTGCCCTGATGATGGCTAGAAAAAATGCTAGAATTGGGAATATTTGCGCTCAGAATTTTCTCTTTTTAAATAAATTTTGCGCCAAATTGACCAAAATTGTATACTTGCACATTTTTACGCTTTATGGCGTAAAACAAGTTTCTTATTTTATTGTTGCAATGTCTATATCGAAATAAAATTTGGAACCTACAAAACTGAAGCAGTATCTATGATTATGAATATCAGAGTTGTAAAGAAATTATAAGAAATAAAACAAGGAAACAAAATAAAAAACAATTTTATGGTAGCAGAGAGTGCAAAAATTAAAGAAACAGCAATAATAATATTCTGATTGGGAAGGACCTGTTATAAAAAAGACTTTTAATGCAGACTTTTAATACAGTATTATATATGCATATATGTGGTATAGTGTTGAAACCTTCTGACTAGAAGGTAAAGGATGTAACTGACCATCAACAAGTAAAAAATCGAATATTGATATTGGCAACCGGCGATAGAAAATTTCGAGAAAAAAACTAATTCCGTTTCATTTTTTTATATGTACAAGTGTATGCAAGTTAACTATTTTTTGCAACAAAGATTGTAAATAAAAAGTACAAATCCATTTATAAATTCAGTATCTTAGCAAAGATCGAGCAAGTAGGATATCAAAAAATATACTTTCGATATCAAGGACAGAGTGCATAAAATTATAATCTGCAACAGAATCCAAATGCAATTAATTAACACAATAGTAATAAACTGTGAGCAAATCAAAAACTAGCTGGCAACTGTTATACATTACAAAATATTTTGCGCAGTTCTACTACAAAAGAGCAACAAAACAACTTTTTTAGAAAAAAATTTTTGCATAGATAGAGACTGATAAGATTTGCTAGAGATCTTCAAGGTGCTCTGAGCGATAAATTCTATTGGCACATTGGCGGAAGGTCAAGGTGACCATTTGATGTTGGCGGTGAAAATCAGGGCACTAAACCTACAAATTGATCAGATGATATATATTGAGCGGTTTTGTCGACCCAATAAGAAGCATCCCAGGTCTCCCCAGGAGAATGTGAAAGCGTGAAAGCTGTGAAATCCATAAATCTCATTTTCAGGAAATTTGAACAAATATAAACAAATCAAATTTTTATGTGCTATTGGGACAAGTTTTGAGACTTATAAGCCTCAATAATGCAATCGATGTTCATAAAATATACATGGTGGTTATCGAACTGTATTTTTGTCCACAGTGAAGAGGCGAAAATTCACTTTTATGTCAATAATTTGAATGCGTGCGCGCGTGTAGTACATTTGATGTGAATATTGGGATATATGCATTTGAGTATTTATTACTATTGACAGTCAATAAGAAGTCATTTTTTGTGCACTACATACTACAAGGCTCATGCAGAAACGACTCTAAATGAAAAAAGTGGCTTTTTTGATTTGCTAATTAGCTACTACTTATCTGTATTCGAAATTACAAGGCCACTTTAACTATCATGCTAATACGTAAAAGTTTTATGGGAGAATAGCTAGCAGCAATGGCAGGAGCTGAAATGTGACGTAAATCAACTTCACTTATAATGTGCTTATGTCCTACTTTTTTAGGCTATACTCTGTGGATTACTTTTTAAGTTATAACAGCATTAGTAAAATAGTATGAGTTAACTTGGCACAAAATGATTTTTGTTCTCAGTTGGAGTATAGAGTGATACTAAGCCCTTAGACATTCTTTCTTATAAGACATCATTGTATTTTTTACTGTTAAGAAGCATTTTTATTTGTGAAAATTTTGATTCATTTTTTGCAGAGTATTTTAAAATTATTGTCCAAAAGCATGCCATTTTTTGCTTAGAAATAAGTTCACAGTCACAGAATGAGATTTTATAAATAAATAATGGCGCTGATTTTTTTTTTAATGAAGCTAAATGAAGTAGGAGAAAAAGCATTTTTAATTTGAAGTTGTTTGGTAAAGTCAAAAAAAATTGCTGCCATTTAAATGCACTATATGCTCTTGTACATTGTATTTTAGATAGACAGTAGTACTATGGTGAACCTTTGTTGCCTAAATTTACTGTTATGGGCTATAGGCAGTGTATTATCAGTGATTGTAAGTGTATTATATAAAAATTCAAATGGATTCAGATATTGCTAAGAGACTAATGTGGATGTACTGTAATTTCATACAATGCCTTTCAAGGAGACAGCAAAGCAGAAGAATAAGAGGTGGCAAGAAGCTTATGCAAGGCGTAAGTTTGGCTCTTATGCTGAGTATCTCGACCATCAGCGCCTTGCATCTCAAAGGCGGAGGAATGCAAAGAAGCAGGTGAAGCAGGCAAAGTCTGCCACTTAGATGCTGAACACATCGGTCAGATCCTGCGCTGCTCTGCGACGGGAGAATAGCAAATTGAAGATGTGCAATGCTAGCCTCAGCCAAAAACTGTGGAAGTCGGAAGAGCGCCATGAATGTGATAGAAAGAAGAAGAAAAACCTGCGTCAGCAGTTGTTCCACAGCAAGAAGGCCAAGAAGGCACTGCAGCACCAGCTTGATTGCCACGCACGCTCGGCAGACCAGCTGAAGCAGTCACTGAAAAAAATTAGGCGGTTCAGATTTGCTCGGCAGACTATTAAGGCGGTGTGCGTCGACGTGGCCGAAGCAAACGGACTTGAAGTGCTCAAGCTGCTCGGTTCTTCGAGGAAGGTCTTGAACGCAGTGAAGCCGAATTCTCTTCTTATGGGTCTGAGTAGTCTCAGACCCATAAGAACGTTTGTTCTGATTTAAAAGAAGGAACTCGTGATCGGCGAGCTGCGGCGGCCCGGCGAGGCTTCAAATTAGTTATATGTTATGACTGACTTATTTTAGTGTTTTAGGTATTTTCACAAATAGCAATATTAAAATATTCTAGATATATCATTCCCTAAATTAGGGCTTGATGTGAGTTAGCTATATGAAGAATGTATCCAGGTGTTACCGCTGCCCATGTAGGGTTAACCATCACTTAGCCAAACAAGAAAGCAGGGCCTATTGTTTTTATGTTCTGCTATTAATTGAAATCTGTATATTGTGGGCTCATAAATATTATTAGCTACTAAATCCAAGAGACAATATAGTTCCCAGTTACTTGTTTAGAAAAAAATTGCCATAGGAATTTACTTAGGTAGAGCTTCAAATAGTATATTACTTGTATAATGCATCAGCTGGAACTTGCAATTGCAAGTGTGTCCATAGCCCCTTAATAGTATTTGTGTAGACTATAGACTCTGGTATCTTGTAAATTGACTAAATTGATAATGTGATTTATTTACTATAATATACCCGATGCAAAATACCCAAGTGGTAGGCCTAAAGCTTAGCAATTTGTTTAAGTTTCTCAGAAAGGATTGTTACAGGGTTATATGGATATCCTGCTATCCTATTAGATATGGCTTTTATCACTTTAATAGGCAGAATATCCAATAAAAAATAATTTGATATAGGAAAGTAAATTTATGCCAAATCTGGCTCAGAGCAACAAATTTTCTAATTTATTGTTTCTAGTTTTAAAATATCCTGGGTCAATTAAAGGCCATTTAATATAATGTATTGTAATAACTAATATTGCACATGATATTTTTAATTTTCAAAGTAAAACAATTGGTACATAACATGTTTTTAAGGTCAAAGTGGGCACAGGCAGAATGATGATTCTATTTTATACAACCTAATCTGTAATTCAAAATCATGCCTTTTTAATTAATCCATTAAAAATACATTTTTTAATTTTATATTATAATATTTGATATAATTATTTTCTCATAATAACTGCTCCTTGTATTATCAAAGCTACTAAGATAAATAAAACTTTCACAAAAAGCTAGTGTTCCGCTGCCGTCAATCTCTGGGACTGTAACCGTAACTGTAACTGTAATCAATGGGTAATCACTGTAACTGTCATGACCCATAATTATAGCCCAAAAATCACCGTAATTTGCCGTAACCATAACCGTAACCATAATATAACAAATTATATAGTTTGCAAGAAAGAACCACAATAATAGGTTTTTGATACTCTACCACTGTTATTTTTATTTTATAATTATTTCACTTTTTACTTATTACTTGCTGTAATTATTATGCTCCTAAATGTTAATTTTTTACAATTCACGATTCACAAGACTTTGAGTTGAGTTATGACACTATACATATCAATGTCTATATATGAGTTTAACATATGCTCGTTTTTATTTTTATTTTGTCTATGAACTATGTATATTTGTTGATGTCAAAAAATGATTGCAATGAATCTGTTTAAATTTTCTGAGAATTAAAGACAGTTGTAACTCATGCACTTGTAAATTCTTCTACTTTAAACTACAAGGTAGGTACAAGTTGTCCTTGGGTAGGTTAAATAGTCTACTTAAGGTATTCTTAGGGTATGTAACAAAATTCAATTTGAATTTAGGGTTGGAATTTACCAACTTCCTATAAAATGCTGATTTAAACAAAACTTTCTTAATTAGCAATTGAAATATACATTTTTGCGAATTTTAACAGGTGTAAAAAAAGTTTCCTGATGGAAAAATGATTATGGATAATCCTTAAAAAGTCCTTAATCCGTAACTGTAACCATAAGCTATAAGCATAAAATTTCTCCGTAACCGTAACCATAATGATGGCGGAACACTAATAAAAGCCTACTAAAAGATAATGAAACAGTGCTGCCACCCACAAACTTTAAAAAATTCAACTAGACAAATTGGCATTATTATTCATTTTCTCTTTGAATAAACAACTTTCACTTTTTGTAGATATAATGTTGTTAAAGCCACCATTGTCTTTGTGATTGAAGTTTTATTTTTCACTGTGAACTATTCAGACTCCTAAAGAATCACATTAAATACCTATTAAAAGTAAGCTCAAACTCTCATTCAGAATCAGCTTAAAAATTCATAGTAAGAATCAGTTCCAATTCCTAATAAGCATTTAAAAATCACTTTTAATTCCTAATTAGTGTCCTTTGCATACTACTCAGTATTGTCATATTTCAAGTCTATTTGTATTTTTATTTATTGTTTTTTCACAAAAGATACATTTGAAATGACTTTAAAATAACTCAAAATACTCATATTCCAGAAATATCTGAAGTTGAAAAAAAGTTTAATTGCAATGGTATGTTTAAAGCAAAATTGTGTCTTAGTATCTTGAATTTTTATTTTTTATCAATAAAATTCCCTCAAAAAATCTTGCTCTTTGTATTGTAGGATGTTTCTGAGGTTAATAACACTGAGCAGACTATTAAAGAAGTAAATAGTTTAACTGACACTATAGATTCGGTTAGCACTGACAAAGCAGCTGATCAAGCCACTTTGTGCACTGTTCGCGACAAACTTTGCGATCAACTCTCTGAAGCAGCTGTTAACATTCCTGTGCCAACTGTTGAGAATAATGAGCACACTCATGCTGATAATCATGACGATAATGACACAGTCCCAGCGGAGCCTGAAGTTCAAAGCAATTTGGCTGACAATGAAATTGACATAGTAGCTAATGAGCAAGTAACAGAAGTAGCTAATGAGCAAGTGAACGCTGACAGTCAGTCTATTACTGATCAAACGGATGAGGTGCAGAATGCAGATTCTTGCGATGAGGCTACTAAATCATGCGCTGCTAAAATTTTAGAGGTACATTAAGACCTCTTTATCGACTTTTTTTAAAGTATTCTTTGCTGCAACTGAAAAAATAGAGAATAGTCTCAATACCCCTCGTTAAATTTACGAGAATCGCCCGTTATTTTCGTTCTTAATCCAATCGAAATTGATCGAAATTGATTTCCCTTTCCGCTTCAACTGTAGACACCCGAGGCTGCAGTAAAGGAACAGAAGCCGCGCTTCTGTGTCAAGTGTCGCACTGTAGAAGCGTGTGTGATTTGCAACTCGTGCAGCAATATTGGTAGCTAAAATGCATTTTATGATTAGCCAATTTTTAATTATTAAAATTCAGTTCAATAATAAGCAAACTATAAATATTTTTTTTCAGCCAACTCGCCAATAGATTTGTGCTTCCACTGCTTTGTTGGGTCTCACGATTTTGAATTTGTAAAGCATAGTGTCAGACTATTGTCTCCCAATGTAAGCTGCTGTTCTGATGCATTCTGTGTCTGATTTTTATTCAGCCTTTGTAAATAGAAATTACTGCTGAATCAATTTAATTTTCAAGCTGCTACTGAATTCGGTTCGGTCTGGAGGTGACAGCTCTGCTACATCTGGCTCACTGAAAGCTTTCACCGATCTCATTGATAAAAAAGTGTTCAAAAACAGGTAATTGCAGTCATATGTACTGTCAGCTCATTCTTCAGCTGGCTACCCGTGACCCTTTCTGAGCAATCTTCAGCTGGCTACCCATGATCCTTTCTGAGGATTGTTCAGCTGCTACCCATGATACTTTCTGAGGATTGTTCAGCTGCTACCCATGATACTTTCTGAGGATTGTTCAGCTGCTACCCATGATCCTTTCTGAGGATTGTTCAGCTGCTACCCATGATCCTTTCTGAGGATTGTTCAGCTGCTACCCATGATACTTTCTGAGGATTGTTCAGCTGCTACCCATGATACTTTCTGAGGATTGTTCAGCTGCTACCCATGATCCTTTCTGAGGATTGTTCAGCTGCTACCCATGATCCTTTCTGAGGATTGTTCAGCTGCTACCCATGATCCTTTCTGAGGATTGTTCAGATGCTACCCATGATCCTTTCTGAGGATTGTTCAGCTGCTACCCATGATCCTTTCTGAGGATTGTTCAGCTGCTACCCATGATACTTTCTGAGGATTGTTCAGCTGCTACCCATGATCCTTTCTGAGGATTGTTCAGCTGCTACCCATGATACTTTCTGAGGATTGTTCAGCTGGCTACCCATGATCCTTTCTGAGGATTGTTCAGCTGCTACCCATGATCCTTTCTGAGGATTGTTCAGCTGCTACCCATGATCCTTTCTGAGGATTGTTCAGCTGCTACCCATGATACTTTCTGAGGATTGTTCAGCTGGCTACCCATGATCCTTTCTGAGGATTGTTCAGCTGCTACCCATGATCCTTTCTGAGGATTGTTCAGATGCTACCCATGATCCTTTCTGAGGATTGTTCAGCTGCTACCCATGATCCTTTCTGAGGATTGTTCAGCTGCTACCCATGATCCTTTCTGATCAATCTTCAGCTGGCTACCCATAGAAGAATTTGTATTTAAACAGACAGTCATTTTAATTTTTTAGCTACATCGTTCTCCTAGCCGACTTCAAGCGCCTGACCTCGATATTTCTAAATCGAGCCCAAAGCCTCATTGACAAATTGAACCAGAGAAATTCCACCGTAGCAAACGAGCTACGCGTTGCCTGGCGGGAAAAAGAGGATTCATTAAACTCTGCCCGCGACCAGCTTCAAACCAGCGCGGCCGAGCAGCTCCGCTACGAGAAGTCGCTGTCCGATGCGGTTTCTAAGCTGGAGATATTCGGCGGACAGGGCGATAGCGAGCAGGCTCTGAGTGACGAGGATGGCTCCCAGCTGTTGGAACAAGTGGTCAAAATTTATCAGGTTAGACGGTTAAAAATTTTTTTGACTGAGTGTCTGACTCCCCAGGCTGAGTGTCTGACTCCCCAGGCTGAGTGTCTGACTCCCCAGACTGAGTGTCTGACTCCCCAGACTGAGTGTCTGACTCCCCAGACTGAGTGTCTGACTCCCCAGGCTGAGTGTCTGACTCCCCAGACTGAGTGTCTGAATCCCCAGACTGAGTGTCTGACTCCCCAGACTGAGTGTCTGGCTCCCCAGGCTGGGTGTCTGACTCCCCAGACTGAGTGTCTGACTCCCCAGACTGAGTGTCTGGCTCCCCAGGCTGGGTGTCTGGCTCCCCAGGCTGGGTGTCTGGCTGATGTACCTATTGTTAGATAATTATTTACACAGGCCCAAGCACAAATCCCCATGATTTCCTGCAACCCACGCTCTCCCCAGTCGAAGCCGCAGTGCCAGCAGCCGTCGCTTTCGCCAGACGATTCGCTGCTGCTGCTGCAGCAATGCTCGCCTAGCAACCTGACCGAACTAGTCGAGGCTTTTTCCACCGCCTGCGACAATATCGAGCGCGCCATGTCGGCGCCCTGCCTGCGTCATCCCGTCAGCGCGGCCAGCCTAGTCAGCCGCGGCTCCGCCCTTCTAGCCGACCTGCCGACCGATCTGTCCATCGGCGGCACCTTCAACTGTCAACTGATTGACGGCCGCGTGTCCGGCTACGGCTTGTTCGGCCTCGCCTTGGACTGTCCGCAGCGCTCCATCCTGTTGCGTCACATGGCCGTTGACGTGTCGTTGCGATTGGCTAGCGGTCAGCTGCGCTGTCCCGACTTCGGCGTCGATAATTCTTTGACAATCGGCGAACAAGTGTTGGCTCGTTGCGACGGCTACTGGCGCCGGGGTCGAGTGGCCTATTCGCATGATTCCGGCTTTGCGGCTCCCGCCACTGCCGCCGGGTCCACCTGCTCCTACTGGGGCGTCCAGCTCATCGATATGGCCCGGGTTGAGAAGGTCGCTTCCAACGACATTATTCGATTGGATAGGTTAGCCTGCTTTCTTTGCTTTGTTTATGCGTATCCTGTTTCCCCGTGTGCTTAGCTGGGGTGACTTCTCCCCCTTCCCCGTGTGCTTAGCTGGGGTGACTTCTCCCCCTTCCCCGTGTGCTCAGCTGGGGTGACTTCTCCCCCTTCCCCGTGTGCTTAGCTGGGGTGACTTCTCCCCCTTCCCCGTGTGCTTAGCTGGTGTGACTTCTCCCCCTTCCCCGTGTGCTTAGCTGGGGTGACTTCTCCCCCTTCCCCGTGTGCTTAGCTGGGGTGACTTCTCCCCCTTCCCCGTGTGCTTAGCTGGGGTGACTTCTCCCCCTTCCCCGTGTGGTTAGCTGGTGTGACTTCTCCCCCTTCCCCGTGTGCTTAGCTGGGGTGACTTCTCCCCCTTCCCCGTGTGCTTAGCTGGGGTGACTTCTCCCCCTTCCCCGTGTGCTTAGCTGGGGTGACTTCTCCCCCTTCCCCGTGTGCTTAGCTGGGGTGACTTCTCCCCCTTCCCCGTGTGCTTAGCTGGGGTGACTTCTCCCCCTTCCCCGTGTGCTTAGCTGGGGTGACTTCTCCCCCTTCCCCGTGTGCTTAGCTGGGGTGACTTCTCCCCCTTCCTCGTGTGCTTAGCTGGGGTGACTTCTCCCCCTTCCTCGTGTGCTCAGCTGGTGTGACTTCTCCCCCTTCCTCGTGTGCTCAGCTGGTGTGACTTCTCCCCCTTCCCCGTGTGCTTAGCTGGGGTGACTTCTCCCCCTTCCCCGTGTGCTCAGCTGGTGTGACTTCTCCCCCTTTCCCGTGTGCTCAGCTGGGGTGACTTCTCCCCCATCCCCGTGTGCTCAGCTGGGGTGACTCCTCTCCATTAAAAGCCCACCCGGTCAATAAAAATCCAACAGCAGGCCCGATGGTTACGGCCGCTTCCCGGACATTCCGCCCCTGGCTATCATGGCCTGCCTAGCGGAGCCCGGCAACAAGAGCCTGTTCGATGACAGGTCCTGGCTGGAGCGCTGGCTTGCTGAGCGCAGCGTGAACCCAGTGTCCGACCTGGCTGCTCAGCAGTCGAGACTGAGCGAAGATTATGACGATTTGCCTCACGGGCCGCGAGTTCGAATTCGTATTGTTCGGGAGTTGGAATGTCGTCAAAAGTTGGTGCACCTGGTGCAGCTGTGGCCACGCGATGCCGACGAAAATGATCAAAGCCAGGTTCGTGAATTTTTTGTATTTGCTGAGAAAATGCTTTTTTAGATACTGAAAGCTACTTTTAGAGGTTGTCAAAAACCGGTTTTATTAGTTGTATAAAACAACTTCCATTGGGTGTTCAGAACAGACTTCAGGAGGTGTTCAGAACAGACTTTAGGAGGTGTTCAGAGCAGACTTCAGGTGTTCAGAACAGACTTCAGGAGGTATTCAGAGCAGACTTCAGGAGGTGTTCAGAACAGACTTCAGGGTTTGTTCAGAACAGACTTCAGGGTTTGTTCAGAACAGACTTCAGGGTTTGTTCAGAACAGACTTCAGGGTTTGTTCAGAACAGACTTTAGAGGGTGTTCAAAGCATTTATTAAGGGGTGCTAGGCTTCCAGAACGGTCCTTATACTTGTTGCAAAAAAGAGAGCTTCCAGTGCCCTTGATAGAGAATTTTTTTTTAATTAATATAATACAAAGTATGCATGATAATAAATCTGAATATTTTTTCTCTATTCTTTCAAATAAAATGAACCTCGTTCTTTACGAAGAAAAGTCTTTATTCTCCTTCAGATTACCGCCTGCTCGACTGCGTTTGTCCAAGAGCTCGAGCGTCACAAAGTTAATCAAGCAGTTGCCGCTAAATCTGTCTGTCGGGACATTCGCCTTGGCAACGATCCCAGTGTCAGCTGCTCCCGCGTGCTGTTTAACAGCAGTGAAGGTATGAGTGATTTCAACATCTCTGTGTTTCAAATTCGCTCACAAAGGACCCACACCAGCCCTTGAGAATCGCCCACCCCTCAAATGACCCACACCAGCCCTTGAGAGTCGCCCACCCCTCAAATGACCCACACCAGCCCTTGAGAGTCGCCCACCCCTCAAATGACCCACACCAGCCCTTGAGAATCGCCCACCTCACAAAGACCCACACCAGCCCTTGAGAATCGCCCACCCCTCAAATGACCCACACCAGCCCTTGAGAATCGCCCACCCCTCAAATGACCCACACCAGCCCTTGAGAATCGCCCACCCCTCAAATGACCCACACCAGCCCTTGAGAATCGCCCACCCCTCAAATGACCCACACCAGCCCTTGAGAATCGCCCACTCTACAAACGGACCCACACCAGCCCTTGAGAGTCGCCCACTCTACAAACGGACCCACACCAGCCCTTAAGAATCGCCCACTCTACAAACGGACCCACACCAGCCCTTGAGAATCGCCCACTCTACAAACGGACCCACACCAGCCCTTGAGAGTCGCTCACGTCACAGTTGACTTACACCAGCCCTTAAGAATCGCTCATCTCGCAGGGACCCACACCAGCCCTTGAGAATCGCCAACGCAGCCGCTCAAACTGTCCCACCCGCCACAGAGTCTCAACATCAAGTCGCGGATTTTCGTCGCAATCCGCAGCCAGCCTACGCTGCTAAGCCAAGCAGCCAGGAAGAGCGGCAGCAAAGCACAATCGGCAATAATTATCAACAACAACAGCAACATGAGGAGGGATCGCAAACAGTTGACGAATCGAGCAACGTCTATACGAATAACTCCGTTGCCCCTGGCAACATTCCGGCGGCAAGCTCCGAGCACTATTCGAATGTCAGTCTGCAGCCGGTCGGCTCAACATTCCCGCCCGGTCCGCCAACCTCAGATTGCTGGGAAGCGCCGTTTATTGCCGACTCGGTTGTTATCGCTTTAGGACCGGTTCAGCAGCCGCTGCAGCCACCGCCAATGCCACCGCATCATCAGGCCAACTCTCAGGGCAACTCTACAGCCCCGCGAAAGATAGTTCGACCCCAATTCGATAAAGTTTACCAGCCGCCACGTAATCTGTACCAGCAGCCGCCGCTGCAGCGCTTCAACAGCGACAATCGGCAATATAATTCCAACGCGAAGGACAGGGAACGGGGGCATGGCAACTATGATAATATGTAAGCCGACTTTGTTGCCTGTCAGGAGGTTGATTTTATTGTTTGGCTTCTGACCGGTTTGATGTAGCTGAGGTCCGTGGTTCCTGACCGGGTTGATGTAGCTGAGGTCCTTGGTGTCTGACCAGGTTAATGTAGCTGAGTTCCTTGGTGTCTGACCGGGTTGATGTAGCTGAGTTCCTTGGTGTCTAACCGGGTTGATGTAGCTGAGGTCCTTGGTGTCTGACCAGGTTGATGTAGCTGAGGTCCTTGGTGTCTGACCAGGTTGATGTAGCTGAGGTCCTTGGTGTCTGACCAGGTTAATGTAGCTGAGTTCCTTGGTGTCTGACCGGGTTGATGTAGCTGAGGTCCTTGGTGTCTGACCAGGTTGATGTAGCTGAGGTCCTTGGTATCTGACCGGGTTGATGTAGCTGAGGTCCTTGTTGTCTGACCGGGTTGATGTAGCTGAGGTCCTTGGTGTCTGACCAGGTTGATGTAGCTGAGGTCCTTGGTGTCTGACCGGGTTGATGTAGCTGAGGTCCTTGGTGTCTGACCGGGTTGATGTATCAGAGGTCCTTGGTGTCTAACCGGGTTGATGCAGCTGAGGTCCTTGGTGTCTGACCAGGTTGATGTAGCTGAAGTCCTGGGTGTCTGACCGGGTTGATGTAGCTGAGATCCTTGGTGTCTGACCGGGTTGATGTAGCTGAGGTCCTTGGTGTCTGACCGGGCTGATGTAGCTGAGGTCCTTGGTGTCTGACCGGGCTGATGTAGCTGAGGTCCTTGGTGTCTGACCGGGCTGATGTAGCTGAGGTCCTTGGTGTCTGACCGGGCTGATGTAGCTGAGGTCCTTGGTGTCTGACCGGGCTGATGTAGCTGAGGTCCTTGGTATCTGACCGGGTTGATGTAGCTGAGGTCCTTGGTGTCTGACCGGGTTGATGTAGCTGAGGTCCTTGGTGTCTGACCGGGTTGATGTAGCTGAGGTCCTTGGTGTCTGACCGGGTTGATGTAGCTGAGGTCCTTGGTGTCTGACCGGGTTGATGTAGCTGAGGTCCTTGGTGTCTGACCGGGTTGATGTAGCTGAGGTCCTTGGTGTCTGACCGGGCTGATGTAGCTGAGGTCCTTGGTTCCTGACCGGGTTGACGTCCTCAGATAAGATATCAGCTGTTTGTATAAATCAGATAACTCTTGATTAACCTGCAGTTAATTATTTTGATATTTTTTATATTTTTCAGCTGTTGCCACTTCTGTTTCGGGTATGGCCACATCAGAAAGGACTGCCCAATGGAGCGGTGAGTGTCAACTTAACTAACTGAATTATAGTTTCTTTTTAAAAAGAGCAATAGTACAGGCGCTCTCAATGTGAAGAAACTCGGTTGTAAAATTCCAGCGCTAACCAGGGTTTCACTGGCGGCAGACACCGACAAGGCGGGGCTTTCTATTCTTCTTCGCAGCAGCAGCAGCGGCAGCAATGGCAGGACCCGCAGGCACCCGCCAGGCAACGCTTCGGTAGGCACGCCGGCTGTACGAGTGAACCTGGCGACGTGGCGGCGACCGCTCCGGAGCCGTCGTGGGACGACGAGCCACGCGCCGCTGCTTCCGCCTCCAATGCCAACGTCCAGAGTCGAGGAGGCCGCCACAAGACGGACAGAGATGACGGTGCGGCAAATACTACAACAGCGGGGACAATGTCGGCTGGCGAAGAAGAAGGTCCTCAAGTTATACGTGGCCGCGGTGCTGATGCCTCCGACTCGGCTGGCTTTGTTGAAGGTGACGCCGCCGCTGGTGCCGATGTCGAGATCAAGACCGAATCAAACGGCTCTAAGGGGCCAGAGCGTCAGGCTAGAAACAACAACAACAACAACAACAACAACAACAACAACAACAACAACGAGACAAAGTCCAAGTCTAGGAGCGGCAAACCGCGCAAAGGCGGCGGCGGCGGCGGTCGTAATGTGAGGCGTAAAGGCGGCAATTGAGCTGGAAAACTCTTACAGTTGGTTTGATTTATAAAACTGAAACTTTTCTGGACCCGTAAATTGCTTTGATTTTTTTATTTTTATGTTTTTTTATTCAGCTTTCAAGCCTAATAATTAGACAGTTTGGGCCCCTCTTTTTGTGTTTGCGTGAGTGTGCATTTCCCAAGCTTTGCATTCAGTAATTAGGTGTTTCAATGCTAGCTTATTGTTTACAGCCTTTTTTGGTTCTTTTTTAATAATTAATTTCTTTTTCTTCTCGTATTTTATGAGTTATGTAAGTTGTTGCGTCAGTGTTTGGGTTGTGGGAATATTTTTTCATTGCCAATTTGTTTCAACTCGCGTTTTATTACTAATCGTTGCATAATCAATGCAGCTCCTTATCACACCCCTGCCCAGGCCCTTATCACACCCCTGCCCAGCCCCTTATCACACCCCTGCCCAGGCCCTTATCACACCCCTTATCACACCCCTGCCCAGGCCCTTATCACACCCCTGCCCAGCCCCTTATCACACCCCTGCCCAGGCCCTTATCACACCCCTGCCCAGGCCCTTATCACACCCCTGCCCAGCCCCTTATCACACCCCTGCCCAGGCCCTTATCACACCCCTGCCCAGTCCCTTATCACACCCCTGCCCAGTCCCTTATCACACCCCTGCCCAGGCCCTTATCACACCCCTTATCACACCCCTGCCCAGGCCCTTATCACACCCCTGCCCAGCCCCTTATCACACCCCTGCCCAGGCCCTTATCACACCCCTGCCCAGTCCCTTATCACACCCCTGCCCAGTCCCTTATCACACCCCTGCACAGTCCCTTATTGCACCCCTGCCCAGTCCCTTATCACACCCCTGCCCAGTCCCTTATCACACCCCTGCCCAGTCCCTTATCACACCCCTGCCCAGGCCCTTATCACACCCCTTATCACACCCCTGCCCAGCCCCTTATCACACCCCTGCCCAGGCCCTTATCACACCCCTGCCCAGTCCCTTATCACACCCCTGCCCAGTCCCTTATCACACCCCTGCCCAGCCCCTTATCACACCCCTGCCCAGGCCCTTATCACACCCCTGCCCAGCCCCTTATCACACCCCTGCCCAGGCCCTTATCACACCCCTGCCCAGTCCCTTATCACACCCCTGCCCAGTCCCTTATCACACCCCTGCCCAGTCCCTTATCACACCCCTGCACAGTCCCTTATTGCACCCCTGCCCAGTCCCTTATCACACCCCTGCCCAGTCCCTTATCACACCCCTGCCCAGTCCCTTATCACACCCCTGCACAGTCCCTTATTGCACCCCTGCCCAGTCCCTTATCACACCCCTGCCCAGTCCCTTATCACACCCCTGCCCAGTCCCTTATCACACCCCTGCCCAGCTCCTTATCACACCTCTACTCAGGCTTTTATCACATCTTCCCAACCCAGCAACTTGGGCATTTTCTCGTAAAAAATTAACAAACAGCTTAATGCTCGAGGGTTTTTGGTGCTAAATTTATTTTTTTTAACAGTTTTGAAAATTTTTCAGCATTGTGCAATCACCGATTTAGCTATTCGCTTTCGGTTTTTTGAACTAATAAAAAATCCATCTAACTGTTTTGTTCTTTCCCGTTGTTTGAAAAAAAATTGACGATTTTATTATCGTTTTATTTTTTAATTTTTTTGGCTTGCGTGTTCAAAAACGCTACTGAAAGTAAAATCAAAACAAATCTGATGCAAAATAAAAGCCAACTTTAACTGACACATTTGAGTCTTGAATTGTGTGAACTGCAAGACCAAGTAATACAAATAATTTTCTGATACGATTTATCTTCATATTCAACTATAACACTATGTGATGACACAAGCTATTCCATAATAAATAAATTATATTGATAGATTTAGACACCCGACCTTTCGACCAGAGATGTACAGCCTACGGGCACAGCCGCAGCTACAATAGTTGCGCGGCGCATCCGAGTGCTGTGTACAGCTGCTCAGCCTGAGGGGCCGCAACACCCACACTAAATTTATGGTCAGCTCAAAATTGTCTCCTAGAGTCAGGGCTCGAACCCACGACCTTCCCGGTCATAACTGGCAGGCGCCCTAGCCACTTAGTCTACAACTCCTCTAAGCTAAACCTGCAGGAGGGCTGTAGGCACCTTGACGCTTTAAGCGACATTGTCCCACAACTAGCGACGGCATGACTGTCCATTGCGCTGACTCCTGAAGCGCGTTCAGTCACACTAAATACGGTATGCAGGCATAGACACACACACACACACTGGCCGGCACCCAGTCACGCACTCACATAGGGTGTACAAGCGGTAGTTCCAGGAATGTACACTCTATGCCTTGGGGGGTTGCCCCCATGGGCGTAACACAACTAGCCCATAGCCCAACCAATTCGTGCACAAGGCCCCAAATTAATGTGAGCCTGCTCACGAAACCGCGCTAGGAAAAAAAGCCAACCTACAACGCGGGTTCGAAACCGGACCACTGGCACACAAGGCAGACCGCCGAGCCACTCGCCCCCCTCTACAACTCAGCTATTCCAGCATTTTTGAGATCAGGATGTTACTTGTAGAATTGGTTAGGCACAGATTTTACAACTAACAAAGATACCATGCCTTCTAAACGGTCTTTGTTGCACTATAATTTCTAGCAGACGCGATTCGATTAATTTTTTTCTTTTTTTTATCAAAAAAGTACATGTCAGATTTGATGCATCTTCATCGATTCGGTCAGACAGCTCCGGAAAGCCTACACTAGTGGTGGGTGTGTCATGCACACACCTGATCTCTCGTGTGAATGTCAATAAAAGCTTTAGAAAAAAAACGCTTAGACTTTTTTGCAGCCAATCAATGCAGCAATTTTTTCAGTTTCATAAAGCCGATGCCTGCCGTGCCATATTCCCCCCGTATTTATCTCTCTCAGCCATTTGTTTCTCCTAAAGCTATTGAAACCGGTCTCAGCTCTGTCTGCCATACACACAGGATGGCCAATTTTAGCCGATATAAAAACTCAACCAGCCTGTCAGCTGATTGTCCGCTAAAGCGCGTTTTCGGACGGCTGACTGAAACCGGCGCCTCGTTCTTTGTGCCTTACACGCTGGTCGCCCTGCTAGGCCTGGCCTTGAACTGCTGCCTGCTGCTAGCGGGGTTCAACAAACCCGACAGCCTGTCGAAGCGGCCAACCTTTCGGCGCTTGCTGATCATCCTGACCACTACGGACGTATTTCTGTCCGTTGCCGTTCTGGCTAACGTGTCTTTGTACGTTCGATTTCATCTGGTTTCCCTAGAGACAAGCCAGCCCTCTGTAGCCGGCAATTTCGAGCGTTATTATTCGCCGTACGTGTACTTTGTATGGCCCAGAGACGTGCTGGTTGGCACTGAGATGGCGTGCGCCTTGCTGCTGGCTCTGGACAGGGTCATCGCAGTCATGGCGCCTACTGGGGCCGCACTGTGGACTCCGCGCGCCGTCACGGTCGCCGCCGCCGTCCAGCCGCTGTGGTTGGCCGGCCTGTCAGGCAGTCTGTCGCTGGCGCAGACCTACGCCGAGTCCTGCAGCTTCCGACTGCGAGCTGAAAGCGCTCTGAGGATTGTCAACGTGACCGTTGTGGCCACGCTGAGCCTGGCCTCCATTGTCTGCTACGGCATCATTTTCCTGCGCCTCTGCCGCTGCTCAGGTCGGGGCGCATCGGTGTCTAACAACCCGAGCAGCCAAAGCGGGCAGGCCTTGAAGACCTCGCTAATGCTCGTCAGCTTCACCGTCTCCCAACTGGTCGCTCTAGTGCCCTTCGCCGTGCACTACTACGCCAAGGACGCCACAATGAGCTGCGGACTGTTTCACACCTACCTGCTCGGCTGCGCCATCAATCCCACCATCTTGCTGATCTTCAAACCGGATGTGGCTCGCCAGCTCTGGTCGGACATTCGCTGCCGCGGAATCGGATGTTCGAGCATTGCTCCGAGAGCTTAACTATACCGATTAATTAGGCATTCACATTTCCTCATATGTAAACTTTAGCGGCCATGTTTGAGCGCCGAATATTGTGGCGCAGAGCTTGCATCATCTTGGTGCGGCTTCTTGTAATTTAATTCCCTTTTTTTCAAAAATTCATTTTTCCCTACATTATTGACTCTGCAACTGACTGTGTAGCTACTGAAACTTTTTATGTCTTTACAGAGCAGCTTCTTTAACTAGCTTTTTGTCGTCTTTACTAGAACTGCAATTAGATGATTCGTAGGTTCTGTTGTAGTTTCAAAATTATTAATTTCATCGTGGAAAAATCGCTATACTTACATGTAGAACTTTTGAGGCAAAATTTGTCTATTAATCAAGCTTTATGCGAATAAAATTTCAATGCCTTATCGATTTGTCACCTAATATTAAAGGAATTTAGATTCATAAAGACTCTAAAGCTAAATGCATAATAATACAAAGACTTAGTAATAGGTGAAATAGGCGAACTCGACTCGGGTTTTTTTCCCAGTTTCCACTCCAGATGCTACTTTTAGAATGCCTAATATGGATGGCTTCAATCATTATAAACCGTGATAATTGAGCTGTATTAAGCAATCTATAGCTCACTAGATACTACTAGTAGTAGACGAGAGCGTTGGAAATAGAAAAAGGAAATGCCTATAAGTAACAGCGATGTTTATCTTAATATAATTTGTAGAGATTACAATGAGCAATCTGTCTAAAACTGAATTGATATTGTTTCAATGGGATTGTTGAATTTAATTGGCATTGAAAATTCACTCCGAATTTATCCGACTCAATGCGAGCAAATTTTTATTTTTATTAATTTTCGTACAAATTTGCCGTATGAACGGTTCGAATCTCTATAGCGATGAAGCACAAATACTGCATGGTAATAAGTCGCTGTGTCCAGAAAATTAATATTTTCACTTTCGACAGAAATTTTCAATGCAGTATTAGACAGATATAGTATTATATTTCTTTGTTGGCATTTCGCTGTCGCTTCAATCACAAAATTAAAAAATAAAATATTTATTCTAAAGTGAAATTTCATTTAGACACTGCACTATAAGGCGTCTATAAAAGTACATCAGTCCTGTATGCGGCCCTTATCAGTGAGAGAGTCGATGGCCCTTATCAGTGAGACATACAGGACTGATGTACTTTTATAGACGCCTTATAGTGACGTCATTTGACAGTTCGTGTAAAAGTATCAAACTGAGTAAAAGGTGCAATAAGTAAAGAAAATTAACTGCCAAAAAAATTTGCTTGAGTTTTAACACGTACTTAGGTATACGTATCCAGAAAACCAACAAGCGAATATAATTAAGATGTGAAAATGCTGCAGCAAGTTTCACAAAGTCATCAGCAACAAGTTCTACTTGTAGTAATGCTTAAAGAAGTAGTAATTTTTAGTCTTCATTATCCGATTTGATACACGCGTTTCTAAAAGCTACTTTCTCAATTTGCGATGAGTTGCAGCCTAGTGGATAGTGTTTCCATCTGCCTTATGACTGGAAGGTCGTAGGTTCGAGCCCTAGCTCAAGGAGACAATTTCCAGCCTTGCCCCGCATTGCTTCAGTCCACCCAGCTGAGATCGGGTACCAGTTTGAGCTGGGTAAATTTAGAGTGGGTGTTGCGGCCCCTCCAGCCCGTCAGGACTGAGCAGCTGTACACAGCTCTTGGATGCGCCGCTATCATAACAGTGTGACTTTTCTCGGTCCTCTAGGATTAAAAAAAATCCAACCCACTTTTCTGTGGCTTATAAATCTCTCTTCCCCAGTCCTGTGGACTCTGCAGCTCATTTAATAAATCTAGCTGTATAGATTTGCGCGTGGCTAGCTCGAGACGTGCATTGGGGTTTGGCAAGACTGTGTGGCTACCCCCCCTTACATGCTTGGACGGTTGGGATCGAGGGGTAAGAATTCCATCTCAAATCCCCCCTACCCCCGACAGAGCCAGGGCAGCTGAGTTCCTCTAGCTCTGCGTGAACGCTGTGGATTCTTTCTAACCCCTTCGCTCCCTCTGCCAACCCCTCAGCTGCTCTCTCACTCTTTCTATCTCGCAACGCCGCCTCCCCCCGCTAGCCCGGTGTACACGCAGAGCGGCCCAAGATCCTCCCTACCCCCGAGCTCTAGAACTCAAACACCAGAAAACTCTCCCGGACTCTCCAAAGGCAGCTCTCAAACCCTGAAAGTTGGTTCCCGGACTTTGCTAATCGCCAGCCATCTCAGATGAACTCAACCGAAGCCGCAGCTAAACGGATGGTGCAAATACCACCCGGCTTCAAGGACCTGCTGCAGGAGTTTGCCGTCGCCGTACTGCGCGAAACGCCGTCGGATGTTGTGGAATTCGCGGTGGAATATTTCACCAGACTGCGCGACGGACGGCAGGGGGACAACGACGAGGAAGTAGAGGAGGAACGCGACGAGAAGAACTCGGCGGACGGCGAGGGCGAATCCGATATCGACGAGGAGCCGATGCAGGCGCCGCCGCCGCGTCGGGGACCTCGCCGAGTAGCCGTGGCCGGCGAGAGTTTCGATCCGGAGAAAGAAGACGACGACCCGACCCCGGTGGCGAGCCATCCGAAGACGGAGCAGCAGAGGGAACGACTGGCCGAGGCCGTCAAGCACATCCTGCTGTTCCGCTGCCTGGACGACGACCAAATGCGTGACGTCATCAACGCCATGTTCGAGCGACGATGCGAGCCAGGCGAGAAGGTGATCACTCAGGGCGAGGACGGCGACAATTTCTACGTGATCGAGTCGGGCGTGTACGACATCTACGTCCTCATCAACGGCCAGGACACCAAAGTTGGCCAGTATGACAACAAAGGCTCATTCGGCGAGTTGGCGCTGATGTACAACTCGCCCCGAGCCGCCACCATCCAGTGCGCCACCCCCGGCAGCATCTGGGCGATGGACCGGGACACCTTCCGGCGTCTAGTGCTGAAGAAGGCCTTCCAGAAGCGGGTGATGTACGAGAATCTGATCGACAGCGTGCCGCTGCTCAAGGAGCTCGCCCCCTACGAGCGGATGAGCATTGCGGACGCTTTGAAATCGAAAATCTACGAGGACGGCGATCGGATAATTAAACAGGGCGATCCCGGCAACGAGATGTACTTTATTGAAGACGGCGAAGTTCGAATAACGCGCGCCTCACCGGACGGCGAGAAGGAGCTGTCGCGTCTGCACAAGGGCGACTATTTCGGCGAGCTCGCCCTGCTGACCAAGCAGCCCAGGGCGGCCAACGTCTACGCAGCTGGCGGCCGGTGCAAAGTCGCCGTACTGGACGTCGGCTCGTTTGAACGCCTGCTGGGACCCTGCCTGAGCATCATGCGCCGGTCCATCGACGGCTACCAGCAGCAGCTTGCCGCCATCTTTGGCAGCCCCGACGCTGTGCCCGACCTTCGGGCTTGATCGGGCTTCTCACCTGGCGGATTTGATGGCGTTTGATTGGCTGGCTTGGACGCTTAGGTGACTGCTTCATCTGTTCTGTCTCTATCTGCTGTCTCCCTGTCTGTCTGGTAGGTGACCTGAGCACTCCCCGATCTCCTGTCTCTATCTGCTGTCTCCCTGTCTGTCTGGTAGGTGACCTGAGCACTCCCCGATCTCCTGTCTCTATCTGCTGTCTCCCTGTCTGTCTGGTAGGTGACCTGAGCACTCCCCGATCTCCTGTCTCTATCTGCTGTCTCCCTGTCTGTCTGTTAGGTGACCTGAGCACTCCACGATCTTCGGTATTTTTCTATTGGCAGTCCTAAGTTGTAGTATTTTTTGCAGCATATCGACAAAGTTAGTTAACCGAAAAAATATTTTTCTAGCGTATGGTTTGGTATTTATTTTTTTATTTTTTTTATTTTTTTATATTATTATATTATATTTATATTATATTTATATTATATTATATTTTTTTTATTCTCGATGTTTTCAAAGAAAATCAGATCGTCATAAAACCGACAACTCACCGTAGCTCAGTTTATTACTAATTTAGTCAAATTTATGTCCAATGAATGATAAATGGTTTTTGCATTGTCAGAATTGTAAATTTTACGAATTATAAGACCTTTGGTTTGTCACATGCGAATTAGAGGCGCACTGCTGATCCATTTAAAATATTTTATTTTATCATTCTTCGTTCTACTCTTTCATTCTATCATTTGATTCTATTTCGATGTTTTAAAAACGAAGCTTAAGGCTGAAAGGCACTTTATTGTTGTGCGAGCGTTGTGATAGTATTGATTAGGCATTATCCATTAAAGATAAGCCAGTAACCTTTATCCCTTAAAGCTAGGTAGGCCAGAATTTACCGTGTGTTTTCAATTTCGTGCTGTATGTACAAGCTTTGTTAAATCCTTGCATTAACAAACGTTAAACTATTCCCATGTTAATTGATCGTGATTATAGTTTGAATTGTTAATTTGTTATAATGATGTTGTCAATTTTTCACACCGAAATAAATTAGTAATTATACACAACACGATCATTTGCTGTTCTTATTAGCCGTTCCTTTTCTACACTACGCATGACAGACTCAAAATCAGGAAAATATATTGAACTTCTGTCTGTCTGTGTGTGTCTGTCTGCCTGCATGTCTTTCTGCCTGCCTGTCTGCCTGCCTGCCTGCCTGCCTTTCTGTCTGTCTGTCTGTCTGTCTGTCTGTCTGTCTGTCTGTCTGTCTGTCTATCTGTCTGCCTGTCTGTCTGTCTGTCTGTCTGTCTATCTGTCTGTCTATCTGTCTGTCTATCTGTCTGTCTATCTGTCTGCCTGTCTGTCTGTCTGTCTGTGTGTCTGTTCTGTTCTGTCTGTCTGTCTGTCTGTCTGTCTGTCTGTCTGTCTGTCTGTCTGTCTGTCTGTCTGTCTGTCTGTCTGTCTGTCTGTCTGTCTGTCTGTCTGTCTGTCTGTCTGTCTGTCTGTCTGTCTGTCTGTCTGTCTGTCTGTCTGTCTGTCTGTCTGTATGTCTGTCTGTATGTCTGTCTGTCTGTCTGTCTGTCTGTCTGTCTGTCTGTCTGTCAGTCTGTCTGTCTGTTCACGTATCTGTCTATCTGTCTCCATGTATTTAATCTATTAATAAATTAACCTCACTTCTCTCGCTCCCTGTGTGTTTCTTTCTTTTAGAAGAATTGTTTTGATATAATCTCTCCCACATTCTCTTAATTTCCACTCTTTCTCCTTATAAGTCTCATAATCTACGAGTATATTCCCTGATGATTGCAACCTATTGCTGTTTGCGTACGGATATATTTACCATCTACATTCAAAAAACCCTTATTTATAAAACTACAATACATGCATGTGGTGCTCTCAAGGGATTCTGAACTCTCCTTGGGCTCAGCTGATGGATTTTTTATCCGTGATGAGCAGCCTCGGGAAGCCTGTCTGCAAGCTGAAATGCAAATAAAGTTGGAGCCAGCTTAGCCTGAGCAAATAAATTTCTTTATTCATGGATAAGTATACGGATTTGAGATTTTCCAGTGATAAAGTTTTGCGCGCTCATAACAACTCCCACAAGAGTTTCATAAAGCTAATATTAATGCACAGCTATAGTCACATAAAAATGCATGCGATAAGAATTCACACACCTCACTTTGTGAAGAAATTTATGAAATCTCATAGAAAACTTTTATTTTCTGACCATAATTTTTTTACTTGTCTATACTTTTCTCACTTGCTCTAGCGATATTCTCGTAATGTACACTCCTCCACTCACAACTTATTTATCTGTACTTCTACCAAGTCTACATTTCCTATAATATGTCCATTATTTCTCATATCTGATACGCATTAAGCTTATCTGTTCCACTTTCTTTCCCAATTCTCGCATCTCCACTTCCCAAGTTGCATGTACATGTACTTTGCCTAATTGAGTTAAATTGCTAAAATTCCTTCCCTAAATCTCCCTTTGATGCATCTTTAATTATTTAATTTTTTCGTGTTCACGATTGCAACTAAGTTTTATTACATATATATTAGAAAGCTATATAGAATGTAAGTACACTGAGAGAACTGAAGAGCTACATGTAAGCTATCGGTCCATATCAAAGCTTAAAACCCCGTACTGTAGCAGGCATTGTATGGAGAGCCCTGGCTTGATTTTTGCTAGAATTGCGGTAATAAAACAAGCTACATATAGTACGCAGCGGTGCGGATGACGTGCATGCATTGATCTTGATATAAGAGCCAATTAACTGACCATTTGATACTTTGGCCTCTTTTAACGACTTTTATAGAGTCATTTTAAAGTGGATGACTGTGAAGTGGTACTCTCAATCATTGGTTGGCACGACTTTTAATTACTCACGCCATGCAGGGGCTGCATGCTGTGCACCCAAATGCGACGCTGCCCGACCTTCCTGCCCTGATAGTCTGAGTATTTTTTCCATAGTTTTTGTTTCTTATTTTGAGCACTGAGACGACGCAGTTCGACAAGTAGGTCTTGAGGCAAATATGCTGTAAGATGAGCAAATGTGTACAATGTGTGTAATAATGACATAAATTTTGATAAAATTACCGCACTTGTAGATATTTCTTCCGAAATTTGGGAACATGGCAATCTAAACGGCTAAACGATATTACATGTACATGTACATGTTCATAAATGTGAATACATGTACAATGCGTTTTTTGTGCCAAAATGCGCGCCATGGCACCTTAAAAATGTTTGGCACCCTGAATTTGGACTCAGAGTGCCAAAATTGCACCATGATTTTTTAGTCCTAGGGCCAAAAAATATTATTCAAATTATGAGTAACGAATAACGACCAACAATGCAACGAGTTTTGAGTCCAATCAATCAATTCTATAAGTATTATAATGTAATTGTAAATATTATTATTCTTCTTTTCTATATGACAGGTGAGATGAGAATGCGTGAAGTATCATCATGACTCCTCACTCCTCATAAATCATAATTATAAACATGCATGCAATGCTGCTCATCAGTAAATACATGTAGAGGACCGTGAAACTTGACGAAATTTAAGGTTTCAACCGTTTCGTAATACCATCTGCAAAGCACAAATTGCGTACTGGGAATCCTGTAACTCGCTGACAGTATGTATTCACAAAGTCCACTTAAGTTGATTACTTCTTAGTGCGTTTTGTATGCGATGAATTGTAAGACGGAAGAATTTTCGTTTTTTGTTAAAACTTATTCGTTGTAAAGAAAAATTTTGAAAAAGGGTTCAGATTTAAATTTTCTAATAAGTTATTCACTTGAAACATTTACTTGAAGTCAGAAACAATGAAATCAGAACTCTGGAGCACGATAACTTTTATCTCGTTGGTGAATTATTTCCTGCAAATTTCTACATTCTCCGTGCTCCAGAAGCAGAAACTTAGTTACTCTTCGAATAATAATCTTAATATCGTTAAGGAAATCAGTACATATTAGAGGAGAATAGTATGTACTAACAAATAATAATCATAAAAATGCACCTTATCACCTCACAGACAGACTTATACGTCATTTCAAAATCCTATTTAGGCTACTCTCAACTTCCATAATGTATGATTCATTTATTAAATAACTATAGGCCAACTTAATTTCATACATACAGTGTATGCATATCATGTACAAACAAATAAATATACACATCTATATAGGCCTATATATGCACCTGTTTTTATATTTATAATAAATATAGCAGTAATTTTTTAATTTTGTACATTTTCCTGCATTTTAAAGCATATTTAAACTTAATAATTAAGAACACTTAACATTCTTAACACTTAAGAATGATCAAACTTAGATTTAAAATAGAACAAATATTGAAATATATTTTATTTAGAATTTTGTTTGTAAAGTAGTAAAAGTACACATAGCTATGAATCATATCTAGGCTTGGCCTATGTATTATTTAATTTTTGGTTATCAAAGTACAAATTTATATAACTAATCTTAAATTAGTTATTTGTAATTGAATATAAAAGTATATTCACACATGTGTAAATGGATAGAAAATATGTGCAATGAGCAATAACTGCTACATAGACCTCTTGTTCCATTGAAAAATCACAATATTGCGCTCTCAACTTCCAAAAAAGATTAATTGAACTAGTTAATGGCATCCATACATATTATAAACTTTAAAAATATTCTATTAAGTATATCCATATGTGCACAACTAGGAAAATTTGGTCAGCTGGTATGACTTAGTTGAAACAAAATGTGCAACTTAGTTTTTGCCAAAAGTTCAACAGACCAAAAAAGGTCCAATGAACCACTTCTTGCCTGTATCTTCCTATCTACTACATTTATTTAGTATTCTCCTCCAAATTTCTCACTTAGCTACACCTCCCATCTTACAACTTACCCCCTTTGTTTTGTGACTTACCCCCTCCATTTTGCAACTTACCTATTTGATTTTGTGACATTTTTTCTGATTTTGCAACTTAAATTGCCAAATTTGTGACTATAAGTAGCTATTAAGTACACTTTATGCATCAATTACAACCTAGGTTATTTCTATAGCTAGTGCTACAATTAGCTAGTGCTGCAATTGCTATACCTATACCTAGATTTTTTATCATATATTAATAACTTTGAAAACATTGCCTTTAATTATTAAATCACTAAAGAAACCATTAAGTGTTAAGTATTAGTTCTTAGTTAAAATATTTGTATCATTTTTTCAATAGAATTCACTTAGAAAATATCTAAAAAATTGCGTGGTAGGTCTATTATAAAAATGCTATAGCTTATTAAAACAGTGGCTTTTTAATTTGTAGGTAGACTATATATTTAATCTACCTGCTATGTGTATTGGCAAAAAAATATTGTGTATAAATACTATTGGGGGTCTAGAACTCTACTTTTAGTAGCATGTGAATCTAGCTTTTTTCTAAAAGCATTGGTAAAAATACAGTGTAATGCATACATATTAATTTTTATAGTAACTGTGCTTACTTTTCAGCAACAGTTGCAATGGACAGTTCTAAATCAACATTACTGAGTGAAAAAAAATTATATGCAACCAGTAACATCTCTACTGATGGGGACAGCTCTTCAGTCTGCAAGACTTTATCAAAGCATCAACTTCCTCTTAAGCCATATAATTGGCTGGAGCTTTTTAAGGTAAAGTTGTTGGAATGAGGCAAAGACATCATGCTTTTGTAATTTGTTCTGATGAAATTTAATTTTCATTAATTTAATTTCAGAAAACTCACAGTGATAACAAACAACAATTTACACTATCCACCACCAAAGTGTTTATTGACAACCTGCTCGAGTCAGTAAGTAGCTTTTAATTTTTTCTCGCCAGTGTGTATAACTGCTAACTACCAAAAACATACTTTAACATGCCAAACTATAGATTTTAGGACCGCTCAAAAAATGTGAAATTGGGGATCTTTATTGCAGAATATGATCTGCCTGAATATGATGACATGGGATTTGGGATCTCAATCGCACTTACAGCATGGGATTTGGGTTCGAAATGGCACGTTAAGCATGGGATTTGGAATCTCAATCGCACGTACAACATGGGATTTGAGATCTCAATCGCACGTTAAACATGGGATTTGAGATCTCAATCGCACGTTGAACATGGATTTGGGATTGCAATCGCACCTACAATATGGGATTTGAGCTCTCAATCGCACCTAAAACATGGGATTTGGGATTGCAATCGCACCTACAACATGTGATTTGGAATTGCAATCGCACCTACAATATGGGATTTGAGCTCTCAATCGCACCTAAAACATGGGATTTGGGATTGCAATCGCAACTACAACATGAGATTTTGGAATCTCAATCGCACGTTAAACATGGGATTTGGGATCTCAATATTACCTGCAACATGGGATTTGGGATCTCAATCGCACGTTAGACATCGCATTTGGGATTGCAATCGCACCTACAATATGGGATTTGAGCTCTCAATCGCACCTAAAACATGGGATTTGGGATTGCAATCGCACCTACAACATGTGATTTGGAATTGCAATCGCACCTACAATATGGGATTTGAGCTCTCAATCGCACCTAAAACATGGGATTTGGGATTGCAATCGCAACTACAACATGAGATTTTGGAATCTCAATCGCACGTTAAACATGGGATTTGGGATCTCAATATTACCTGCAACATGGGATTTGGGATCTCAATCGCACGTTAGACATCGCATTTGGGATTGCAATCGCACCTACAATATGGGATTTGAGCTCTCAATTGCACCTAAAACATGGGATTTGGGATTGCAATCGCACCTACAACATGTGATTTGGGATTGCAATCGCACCTACAACTTGGGATTTGGGATTGCAATCGATTTAGGATCTCAATCGCGCCTGCAACATGGGATTTGGGATCTCAATAAAAGTGGGGAAAAACAATCCACCAAATCCCAATTATTTCCAACCCAGACAACCAAATCGGATCTGCGCAGCCACCTAACCAGCCAATTCGGGCCACTGTCCAGCCTCCAAGTGATGAGGCGTCGCCGAACCAGTTCAACCAGCCGGCTAACTGGGAGCGCAGTTGCCGAGTTCGCCTCCTCGCAATCGGCCACGAACTGCCTGGCCGCAGAGCCGCATCAGCTGACTGTGCACGGGCCGCCCTGCCCACTGGCCGAGGACAGTTCCGCAGATCGCAAGCACCGCAGCCACCGCCGCTGCAACCTGCTTCGCATGTCGCCTTTCTACGAACGTCGCGTCGGTGCCACGAATGTTGAGACGGGGGCGGCGGCGGCGGCGGCGGCGGCGGATGCCGGAGAGGGCGAGTCGGCGGAGGCTGTAGCAGCGGGACGGCGTCGCGGCGAGCACGCGGCTCAGTGCGTCATGTCGCGCCTCGACCCGATGGCATTTCGGGCGGTTCTGCAACGGCTGGAGCTGAAGGACTGGTTCCGCCTGCTGGTGAGTTGGTCCGGGATTCTCTGCTTTAGTGGTGGCGCGTGAGGGATTCTGCCCCTTGGTTTAATCCCATGTGGGATTTCTGTGCTGCCAGTTACCCGATGTGGGATTTCTGTGCTGCCAGTTATCCCATGTGGAATCTCTGTGCTGCCAGTTATCCCATGTGGGATCTCTGTGCTGCCAGTTATCCCATGTGGGATCTCTGTGCTGCCAGTTATCCGATATGGGATTTCTGTGCTGCCAGTTATTCCATGTGAGATTTCTGTGCTGCTAGTTATCCCATGTGGGATCTCTGTGCTGCCAGTTATCCCATGAGGGATTTCTGTGCTGCCAGTTATCCCATGAGGCATTTCTGTGCTGCCAGTTATCACATGTGGGATTTCTGTGCTTGAACCAGTTATCCCATGTGGGATCTCTGTGCTTCCAGTTATCCCATGTGGGATTTCTGTGCTGCCAGTTATCCCATGTGGGATCTCTGTGCTTCCAGTTATCCCATGAGGGATTTCTGTGCTGCCAGTTATCTCATGAGGGATTTCTGTGCTGCCAGTTATCCCATGAGGCATTTCTGTGCTGCCAGTTATCACATGTGGGATTTCTGTGCTTGAACCAGTTATCCCATGTGGGATCTCTGTGCTTCCAGTTATCCCATGTGGGATTTCTGTGCTGTCAGTTATCCCATGTGGGATCTCTGTGCTTCCAGTTATCCCATGAGGGATTTCTGTGCTTCCAGTTATCCCATGAGGGATTTCTGTGCTGCCAGTTATCCCATGTGGGATTTCTGTGCTTCCAGTTATCCCACGTGGGATTTCTGTGCTTCCAGTTATCCCATGTGGGATTTCTGTGCTTGAACCAGTTATCACATGTGGGATCTCTGTGCTTCCAGTTATCCTAAGTGGGATGTCTTAAAAAACTACTTCCTATTCGAAATTATTCCCACGCGAGCCCAGGAGGTTTGCAGCTGCAGCAACCAGCGGGTCCGCCTGGCTCTGGGCTCCACCCGGCAGTTCCGCCTTGACAGCTCGCTGTTTCGTCGGGGCTTCCCAAAATTGTCGCCCTGCCTAACTGACGCTCGCTGCATGCGGCTGCTCCGCCAGCTGCCGCCAACCCTGACGTGCCTGACAGTGAGCCTGAGCGATTATCACAAGCGCAGCATCAGCGGCCAGTTGCTAGTTGAGATTGCTCGCCACTTCCCGGAACTGGAGAGTCTGGAACTGGCGCCAGTGCGGCTGACGACAGTCGAATGCTGGTCCGCCGCCCAGGCTGGACTTCGGCGACTGTCCCGACTGCGTCTGCTGCCGCCGCCGCCGGCCCGTCAGCTGGTTGCCATGGCCAGCGATTTTGGCGGCTTGTCCGGCGGCTTTGGTGATCAATTTGATGACGAGTGCGGCGTCTCTGAGGACGGACTGTGGCACCTGTTGAAGGTTGGTTGGCTGAGGCGTGGCCTAACGAGATTACAGTATATAAGACGATATGATTGTATGTAACGATATTACTTATTTAGTAGTAATAGTTGTGTATAACATTAATACATATGATAATAATTTTACTTATGATCCGTCTGATGATATGATTATTATTTGTTTAATGTTAGATTGATATGAGTAGTACTAACAGTAGTAGTATTAGTATTAATAATAATAATAGAAGTAGTATTAGTAGTAGTAGTAATATTAGTAGTAGTAGCAGCAGTATTATTATTAGTAGTAGTGTTATTATTGGTATTATAATAGTATTATGTTTGTCAAAATAAGGGCTACTTGTTGTAGCGATAATAAGTAGTACAGTATTATTATTACTTTTACTGTAGTAGTAATCTGTAATAGTGTAGCAGCAGTAGTAGAAGTTATATTAGCAGACTTTACCACTACCAATAGTCATACTACTATTAGTACTACTACTGATACTCCGACTCATTAGTCAATCATTGCCTTCATCGCCTTCCCCAGACTGTCGGGCGAAACCTTGAGGAGCTTCGCGTCGGAGCTGGAGGTCTCACCGGCAAGTGTTTCAACTTCTTGACGGACCGCCTCACCACCCTGGAATTGTTGGGGCTGGCGTCGCCGAAGCCGTTGTGCCGACTGGCGACCTCCGCCTGCTGCGGGTCGCTGCGTCACCTCGTCATTGTGGCAGCAGCTCGGCCATACAGAGCGTCCTCTGCTGACTGGTCGGACTGGCAGCCGGCTGAACTGTACGGCCGACTGCCGCTGCTCAGCGTCGCCGACTTTGCTAGCCGCGGCGTCGGCTGCTCCTCGCGTCACGTGGAGCTGCCGCCTACTAGGTCGGACTTCTTTGCGCCCGTGGGATCCGCGTCTAATGACGTCGGGCCGGCCAGGCGGGCTGAGCGCTGGCTGTCTGTGCTGAATGCCTTCAGCAACGTCTCCTGCCTGATGCTCACGGACTCGTCTGTGCGTTTTGGTTGGGACTGGTGTGTGGGATCATGGATGGGATTGGTGTGTGGGATCATGGATGGGATTGGTGTGTGGGATCATGAATGGGATTTGGTGTGTGGGATCATGGATGGGATTGGTGTGTGGGATCATGGAAGGGATTGGTGTGCAGGATTATGGATGGGATTAGGGTGTGGGATCATGGGTGGGATTGGTGTGTGAGATCATGAATGGGATTCATGCGTGGGATTATGGATGGGATTAATGTGTGGAATCATGGAAGGGATTTGGTGTGTGGGATCATTGATGGGATTGTGTGTGGGATCATTGATAGATTGGTGTGTGGGATCATGGATATGATTGGTGTGTGGAATCATCGATGACAGTGTGTGGTATTCAGGATGGGATTGGTATCTGAGATCATGGATGGGAATGGTGTGTGGGATCATTAATTGGATTAGTGTGGGATCATGGATGGGATTGGTATGTGGATCACGTAGGTGAGAGATTGATATAATGTTAGGGCGGGATTTGTTAGCTAATTGGTATGAATTATTCAAGCTGAAATCCCACTGATATCCCATCATCCGCAGGTGGACGACAGCTGCCTGCAGGCGATCAGCCAGCGACTGTCTGGCAGCCTCCGCGTGCTCTGCCTGACCCGCTGCAGCCTAATCAGCGCCTCCGGCTTCTCGGCGCTCGCCGACTGTCACCAGCTGCTTCGCCTGCGCGTCTCCTGCACTGAGTTCGACCTCAGGGTGTCGCCGCGGCTGCCACCAGCTGGCCTGGAGGAGCTGGCCGCTGCCTCCTGCCCCCGACTGGGCCAGCCAGTGCTGTCGGAGACTCTGCGGCGTCTGCTGGCTCTGCACCGGCTGGCCAGTCTGGACCTCAGCTACTCCGTTGGCCTGCCCGCCGCTGACGAGTTGACCGACTGTCTGAGACGAACGGACGCCGCGTCCGCTGCGCCTCTAACCGTCTACTGTCGCGGCATCGATGTGTCGCTTGGCCAGGTGGGAAATTTTTCTTGCTGTACTATTGATTTGTGTCTTTCCTGCATAGTTTTTTGGCTTTCCTAGATAGGTTAGTGTCTTTCCTGCATAGTTTTTTGGCTTTCCTGCATAGGTTAGTGTCTTTCCTGCATAGTTTTTTGGCTTTCGTGCATAGGTTAGTGTCTTTCGTGCATAGCTTTGTGTCTTTCCTGCATAGGTTAGTGTCTTTCCTGCATAGGTTAGTGTCTTTCCTGCATAGCTTTGTGTCTTTCCTGCATAGGTTAGTGTCTTTCGTGCATAGGTTAGTTTCTTTCCTGCATAGGTTAGTGTCTTTCGTGCATAGGTTAGTGTCTTTCCTGCATAGGTTAGTGTCTTTCCTGCATAGGTTAGTTTCTTTCCTGCATAGGTTAGCGTCTTTCCTGCATAGGTTAGTGTCTTTCCTGCATAGGTTAGTGTCTTTCCTGCATAGGTTAGTGTCTTTCCTGCATAGGTTAGTGTCTTTCCTGCATAGGTTAGTTTCTTTCCTGCATAGGTTAGCGTCTTTCCTGCATAGTTTTTTGGCTTTCCTGCATAGCTTTGTGTCTTTCCTGCATAGGTTAGTGTCTTTCCCGCATAGGTTTGCGTCTTTCCTGCATAGGTTAGTGTCTTTCCTGCATAGGTTAGTGTCTTTCGTGCATAGGTTAGTTTTTTTCCTGCATAGGTTAGTGTCTTTCCTGCATAGGTTAGTGTCTTTCCTGCATAGGTTAGTGTCTTTCGTGCATAGGTTAGTTTCTTTCCTGCATAGGTTAGCGTCTTTCCTGCATAGTTTTTTTGGCTTTCCTGCATAGCTTTGTGTCTTTCCTGCATAGGTTAGTGTCTTTCCCGCATAGGTTTGCGTCTTTCCTGCATAGGTATGTGTCTTCCCTGCATAGCTGTGTCTTTCCTGCATAGCTTTGTGTCTTTCCTGCATAGGTTAGTGTCTTTCGTGCATAGGTTAGTTTCTTTCCTGCATAGGTTAGTGTCTTTCCTGCATAGGTTAGTGTCTTTCCTGCATAGCTTTGTGTCTTTCCTGCATAGGTTAGTGTCTTTCCCGCATAGGTTTGCGTCTTTCCTGCATAGGTTAGTGTCTTTCCTGCATAGGTTAGTGTCTTTCGTGCATAGGTTAGTTTCTTTCCTGCATAGGTTAGTGTCTTTCCTGCATAGGTTAGTGTCTTTCGTGCATAGGTTAGTGTCTTTCGTGCATAGGTTAGTTTCTTTCCTGCATAGGTTAGTGTCTTTCCTGCATAGGTTAGTGTCTTTCCTGCATAGGTTAGTGTCTTTCGTGCATAGGTTAGTTTCTTTCCTGCATAGGTTAGCGTCTTTCCTGCATAGTTTTTTGGCTTTCCTGCATAGCTTTGTGTCTTTCCTGCATAGGTTAGTGTCTTTCCCGCATAGGTTTGCGTCTTTCCTGCATAGGTTATTGTCTTTCCTGCATAGGTTAGTGTCTTTCGTGCATAGGTTAGTTTCTTTCCTGCATAGGTTAGTGTCTTTCCTGCATAGGTTAGTGTCTTTCCTGCATAGGTTAGTGTCTTTCCTGCATAGGTTAGTTTCTTTCCTGCATAGGTTAGCGTCTTTCCTGCATAGTTTTTTTTTACTTTCCTGCATAGCTTTGTGTCTTTCCTGCATAGGTTAGTGTCTTTCCCGCATAGGTTTGCGTCTTTCCTGCATAGGTATGTGTCTTCCCTGCATAGCTGTGTCTTTCCTGCATAGCTTTGTGTCTTTCCTGCATAGGTTAGTGTCTTTCCTGCATAGGTTAGTGTCTTTCGTGCATAGGTTAGTTTTTTTCCTGCATAGGTTAGTGTCTTTCCTGCATAGGTTAGTGTTTTTCCTGCATAGGTTAGTGTCTTTCGTGCATAGGTTAGTTTCTTTCCTGCATAGGTTAGTGTCTTTCCTGCATAGGTTAGTGTCTTTCCTGCATAGGTTAGTGTCTTTCGTGCATAGGTTAGTTTCTTTCCTGCATAGGTTAGCGTCTTTCCTGCATAGTTTTTTTTTGGCTTTCCTGCATAGCTTTGTGTCTTTCCTGCATAGGTTAGTGTCTTTCCCGCATAGGTTTGCGTCTTTCCTGCATAGGTATGTGTCTTCCCTGCATAGCTGTGTCTTTCCTGCATAGCTTTGTGTCTTTCCTGCATAGGTTAGTGTCTTTCCTGCATAGGTTAGTGTCTTTCGTGCATAGGTTAGTTTTTTTCCTGCATAGGTTAGTGTCTTTCCTGCATAGGTTAGTGTCTTTCCTGCATAGGTTAGTGTCTTTCGTGCATAGGTTAGTTTCTTTCCTGCATAGGTTAGCGTCTTTCCTGCATAGTTTTTTGGCTTTCCTGCATAGCTTTGTGTCTTTCCTGCATAGGTTAGTGTCTTTCCCGCATAGGTTAGTTTTTTTCCTGCATAGGTTAGTGTCTTTCCTGCATAGGTTAGTGTCTTTCCTGCATAGGTTAGTGTCTTTCGTGCATAGGTTAGTTTCTTTCCTGCATAGGTTAGCGTCTTTCCTGCATAGTTTTTTTTGGCTTTCCTGCATAGCTTTGTGTCTTTCCCGCATAGGTTTGCGTCTTTCCTGCATAGGTATGTGTCTTCCCTGCATAGCTGTGTCTTTCCTGCATAGCTTTGTGTCTTTCCTGCATAGGTTAGTGTCTTTCCTGCATAGGTTAGTGTCTTTCGTGCATAGGTTAGTTTTTTTCCTGCATAGGTTAGTGTCTTTCCTGCATAGGTTAGTGTCTTTCCTGCATAGGTCAGTGTCTTTCGTGCATAGGTTAGTTTCTTTCCTGCATAGGTTAGCGTCTTTCCTGCATAGTTTTTTGGCTTTCCTGCATAGCTTTGTGTCTTTCCTGCATAGGTTAGTGTCTTTCCTGCATAGGTTAGTGTCTTTCGTGCATAGGTTAGTTTTTTTCCTGCATAGGTTAGTGTCTTTCCTGCATAGGTTAGTGTCTTTCCTGCATAGGTTAGTGTCTTTCCTGCATAGGTTAGTGTCTTTCGTGCATAGGTTAGTTTCTTTCCTGCATAGGTTAGCGTCTTTCCTGCATAGTTTTTTGGCTTTCCTGCATAGCTTTGTGTCTTTCCTGCATAGGTTAGTGTCTTTCCCGCATAGGTTTGCGTCTTTCCTGCATAGGTATGTGTCTTCCCTGCATAGCTGTGTCTTTCCTGCATAAGTATGTGTCTTTCCTGCAGAGGTTAGTGTCTTTCCTGCAATGATATAGCAGGAATAGCAGTAGAGATAGCTTTGTCTCTACTGCATAGATATAGGTTTGTCTTTCCTGCATGGATTTTGTCTTCTGTGTGCGTGTCGTTTTCTTTGCATAGATTTGTCTTTAATGCAAGGTTGGTAATTGGTATTGTCTGTCTCGTAAGTCATGCCGAATTTCCAACTATTTGCTTAAATATTCAAAGACAATTTTTTTACTTTAATTTTCAGGACCAAGTTGAAGCGTTGCGCCTGTCCCGGCCAATTCGCTTCTGCGACGCTCCATTTCCGTCCGCACCGAGTGTGCCAGCTCGCGACCTCTGGTCCGACTCGGACTGGTCGGCAAACGGCGCCCAGCCGCCGTCGCCGCCGATGCACCTGCCGCACGCGTGGCTGAATCCGCTGGCGCTGGAAGCCTCTCGCCGACGGATTCAGTTCAACGGCGCATTCGAGGGTTTCATTGTGGGCGGATTTGAAGCCGACGACGATTTTGAAGATGTCGAAGACGACGATTATTACGACTATTTTGACGACGACGAAGATTACGCCAATGACGACTTCTCCCAAGACGGCTCGGACGAAGACTTTGGCTACTGATCGACACTTGCATTTCCCTTGATTGGTTTTTGCTTTACGGTTCAGATGTTTAAATTGTTTAATAAAAAAGTAAAACATTTAAACAACAAACAAATTTGTTTTTTAAATAGTTATGATTATTAATACTATCTGTTATGGTTTGTTTGTCTTGCTTAGTTTATTTAGCTTCGCATAAATGCTGAGATACGAGCGATCAACCACCAATAAACATTTCCCATGGCATGCAATGCAAAAAAGTTCTACTTGGACGATCCGATACGATATCATACATTACTAATTGGAAGGTACATAAAAAAGTACGCAGTTTATATTGCGTTACATATGATAAACAGTCACAGCTTTCAGTTGATCAAACGGTCACTTCTTCTTCTGGCCGCCCTTGGCCTGCTCGCCGTCAGCTTTCGCTGGCTGCTGCTTGGCGTCCTTGGCACCACCAGCGGCGGCGGCGTCGGCTGGCTTCTTGTTGTCGGCTTTTTTGGCTGGCATTTCTTGTTATAATTTAAAGCAGTGGCTTTAACGGCTGCAAATAAAGACGAATGACAAATGACGAGGTGAGGATAACAATTGGAAGGCAGAGGAAATCTCTAATAAACTTTCTATCGGATCAGGGAACTTGAGAGATTAGAGAGCAGGAAGCTATCAGTTAATCATATTTTTAGCATTGCACTATATTCGAAACTACGAGTAGCAACCTACTATTGAACAATTGTGATAAAAAGTAATCAAATCAATTATACAACTTTTAGTTTAACAGAGGCGCTGCTTGTATTTAGTATTGATAATAAAAACTACGATTAGCTGAATCATGCAGGATTAACTTGCACTGTACTGTGCAATAGAGTACATCATATTAGTAAGTTAGAAAAATGCCAGTAACCTCACTTAATAAACTTATAGATAAAAACGCCGTCAGAAAACGACCTACATGTATTTATTGTACGATAAAGTACTTTTAGTAAATTGCAAGATACTTTAGGTAGGCGGTACACACCAAATTTTACGGTACAGTCAAAGGAACCAGTCAATCAGCAACCGATCACTTCTTCTTCTGGCCGCCCTTGGCCTGCTCGCCCTCAGCTTTCTCCGGCTGCTGCTTGGCGTCCTTGGCACCAGCGGCGGCAGCGTCGGCTGGCTTCTTGTTGTCGGCTTTCTTGGCTGGCATTGTGGCTGTGTTAGTTGGCTTGCTTAAAGCTGCAAGTGTTATGAGAATGGGTGACGTTATGTTTACGAACGAAATCCAGAATTTGGCATTGAATAGCTATTAAAAAATGTGGGAAAACTACTCGTAGCTATAGAAATGAAGGTCAGAGCGTAGAAAGACTGCTCAAAATAGTGAAAATCTTCTCCTAAATTGATAAAGAATTATAATAAACCTGCTATGCAACAAAATTGACTCAAGTGAACGACAATTTAAAGCGAAAACTGATTAAATCCCCAGCGGTACAGTATTTATTTAGCATAATTGCATCCATGCACTGTACTATGCAGCAAGGCGTACAGGTAGGCCTAAAAATGCTACTGCAGCATTACTAAACCATTAACTATTATCAACCATAATCAATTGAATAGTGCACATATGGTATAAGCAATTTTACAGAACTAGATCCCTTTAGTACGTGCAAAGCTGTAATACGGTACAATGTATGCGACTGTGATAATTATAGTAGCTGTTGAAGATGATCAACCGGTCACTTCTTCTTCTGGCCGCCCTTGGCCTGCTCGCCTTCAGCTTTCGCCGGCTGCTGCTTGGCGTCCTTGCCACCAGCGGCGGCAGCGTCGGCTGGCTTCTTGTTGTCGGCTTTCTTGGCTGGCATTCTGTTTGCTCGCTAATAGCTAAATAGGCGCTTAGAGCTGCAATTAAAGAACATTGTGTGGCATGCGATGCAAACAGGGAGCCATAAATTACGGGATAAAAACTGCCAAGCTAAATGCCAACGTCTGATTTATAGTGCATAAAGGCGTCTATTAAATAGTCGATCGATACTATACTTATTAATTGGGAATACATCTAGAGACTTAACTAATTAATCATAAAAATATTAGAGATAATTGATGAACTACGATCAAAAAGTTTTGGGACTTTTGCGAGGGACTAAATGGAGACATCAAAAGGATCGAAGCTTATAGGATAAGATTAAACACAGTGATCCCCTTAAAACGGAATCGAATCTGAAGAAATAGCACTACATTGGACATACATGTAAGATGATGATAACTCCGAAACCATCGCAGCAAGAGTTGGAAAATATATCCTGTTGACCTTAACTATAACTATGTAAAATGAAAATGATTAAAAGAAAAAGATATTATTTAACTACTAGCCTTTAACTATTGAAACAGTTTACTTTTGCCTTGACCATAAGAATTAATAATCATCACTTATAAACACATTATGTTTAGTACTACGAGTATTTGACGATATTTTTGTTACAGTAAAAATGCTAACTAAAACACCCAATATTCACTTGCAAACTGACACTAAAAACCTAAGCTGATGACGCCACTAGCTCGTATAATAACCAATGAGGCACAGTACAGTATACAGGCGCGCAGTGTGATTACATTATGATTAAGTCGATTAGTTTATTTTATTAAAGTATTAAGTAACAGAAGCTCATTCAGCTGACGAAGTCAGATAATAAACCGGTCACTTCTTCTTCTGGCCGCCCTTGGCCTGATCGCCTTCAGCTTTCGCCGGCTGCTGCTTAGCGTCCTTGCTACCAGCGGCGGCTGCGTCGGCTGGCTTCTTGTTGTCGGCTTTCTTGGCTGGCATTGTAGCTTGTATTGGCTTGCTTAGAGCTGTAAAGTAATGTGTTGATAGAAATGTCAGTTAGGTGAACAGCTGTGTCCATGTAAAACATCAATTTTTAAATAATAATTTTAGATATGAAATGAGTGCACTATTTGAGATTAGACCATAGCAGGTAGAGGAGCAGCAGTATGTCAGACGAGTCGAGATCTGGCTTAACATCAAACTAAATCCTTAATAAACATGAAGAGAAAAATAACACCGCCGGAAACTAGACCTCCTTTATTGAGCTTCAGCGAAGTAACATCATAAATAAATAAGAGCTAACATCGTTTTTATAACTTTACCTATGCGATCAAAAATTTAATTTCTTTTTTTAAAAAGAATGCTAAATTTTTTTATATGAGAATTAGTACACTTGCTGAATGCGGGCACCTAGATATACTGATTAATATACTGCTAGCTAACAACATTATGCTTCTTAAAAGCAGAGCCGAACAACAAAGTTAAAGATGGGAAAATAGTTTGTGTCCCAGCTGCTGATGATTATTCCATCAGCCGGTCACTTCTTCTTCTGGCCGCCCTTGGCCTGCTCGCCTTCAGCTTTCGCCGGCTGCTGCTTGGCGTCCTTGGCACCAGCGGCTGCGGCGTCGGCTGGCTTCTTGTTGTCGGCTTTCTTGGCTGGCATTTTGGCTTGCTGATATTGGAGCTTAGTTTTAGAGCTGCAATAAGGAAGAGAAAGTGGGATGCTGGTCTGAATCTGAGAGCTGGCTTGAAGTGCCTCTAAATCTACTTCAGTTGTGAGAATGTGAGTGTGTAAACAAGCAACAGTGATAAATACAAAAGTATACTTTTAGGAATACTGACTGAATACGAAGCACATTCTTCTCGAAAACTTGTGCATTTGATAGTAAATAAATGTGTCCATTTTTAGTTCTACAAATGTAATTTAAGTCCTAGAATACAGAATTTGCATCGACTAACTTGTTATCTCTCTTCAACAATGACTGTACATCAGCCTCTAACCAGTCACTTATTTTTCTAGCCCCTTCTGTACGTTTAAAAATGACTAACCCTAAAATTTCTTACTCCGATTGTACTTTCTGTCTAGGCCAACCACTATTTTGTAGATTGTACAATCTTTCTATCCCAAGCTCCTATCTCTTTAACACCTGACTGTTTGTGCATCAGGTAACCGCTAACCGTGCAATAGCTAAATTAAGCTGTTCGTGTGAACCTTTTTTTAAGTATCTAAAGCTGGATAGAAATACTGACCAAACTAAGACTTACAAATTTAAGAATAAGAACCAGAATGTCTTAATAAACTTACTGAATAATAAACTGTTAAAAATAAACCATAGCTACACTGTCTGTTACTTAAATGATAGTTTTCTAAGTTGCTTATTATTCTATACAATTAAGTATAATTAGCAAAGTAAAGGATGAAAAGGATTTAAAGCAAAATTCATTCGAAAAAAATACTTATACGGCCCGACACAATATATTTAGAAAAAAAAAAATTACTATGAAATTGACGCTAATCATAGCTGTATATAAACTAATAAAACTGACTGGCTGAAATGCTTGCCAAAGATAAGCTTTGATAAATATTATGGTTATGTACCTATGCCTAACAAAAAGATACTTAAAAACATCGAATAACACGATATATCCTCCTACAGAATACAATCGTCTTCAGACGGAAGTCCACGCTTCAGATTAATCAATAAACCAGTCACTTCTTCTTCTGGCCGCCCTTGGCCTGCTCGCCTTCAGCTTTCGCCGGCTGCTGCTTAGCGTCCTTGCCACCAGCGGCGGCGGCGTCGGCTGGCTTCTTGTTGTCGGCTTTCTTGGCTGGCATTGTGGCTGAGTTTGGCTTGCTTAGAGCTGTAAAGTAATAATTTTATGAGTGAGCAAATGCCATTTATACTACTTAACAAGTAGATTTTCCTAGAAAGATTCAGTAACAATGAGAAACAACGGTCTTAAAGTTATCAGCAATACACATGGATCATGCTTCCAAGATCATCATCTATTAGGACAGCAAAAATCTCTAAGAGGTAGTCAGACGACAATAAGCATTATAATAGAGAAAAAAGGGTTAGACACATTTTAACGTATTGTCTTATTATATGTTACTTAACAATAACTAAAATGCTGTAGGGCAAAATAAAATAAAAAAGTCCAGAAGTCTTTTTATTAACAGGAATAATTAAATTTAGCTGAAACTAGTTTTTTTTAATATTAGGGAAATACCCAGCATGCAAATATGATTACTAACTATTGATGTCTATGGCTGCTAAACTCTTAGTACTTCATATATTAATAAATGTTTACCGCAAGATTCACATTAGTTACTGTAAAATGCTTGCATAATCATACTTTGTTTATAAATATACAGCCTAAACTATTCTTAGACATTACAAAGTACGCATTAGTATAACAGTACATGTTTAATAGTATAGTAAAGCGAAGCTTTCAGGCCCCATAGCGAGCACGCTTGAAATCAAACGATAGATCAACCGATCACTTCTTCTTCTGGCCGCCCTTGGCCTGCTCGCCTTCAGCTTTCGCCGGCTGCTGCTTGGCGTCCTTGGCACCAGCGGCGGCGACGTCGGCTGGCTTCTTGTTGTCGGCTTTCTTGGCTGGCATTGTGGCTTGCTGGTGTTGGAGTTGTGGCTTAGAGCTGCAATTAATTAGAAGAATTAACACTACTGCATGGAGGCTAAAGAAAGATCGAAAATTAATAAAATTGAACTAAAATAAAAAGACTAACAGTACAAGATTTCATTTTCAGCACTAGGAAACAACTTACGCTAGTAACTAACTATGCGAGCCACAATTGTATAATCTGAGTGCAAAATAAAAAATACGTTTTTAGCTTACTAGTAAAATGAAGTAACTTTTAAACTAGAAGTAACGCTGTATTTATCATTACAAAATACAAAGTAGCTATTTTAGGATCAATGCAATAGACTGACTACTGTACCACGCGATTTTTGACACGTTATGGAAAATGCTGGTTGCGTGATTATACATAACCTGGGGATTACTGCACTTTTACATGACACTGTTGCTTACTATACGATGAAGTACTGACTACTGATATGGTACACTAACAAGTACAATGTAAATTATAAGGTACAGCATTAACGGTCAAAGCCTTCAATAGATCAGCCGATCACTTCTTCTTCTGGCCGCCCTTGGCCTGCTCGCCTTCAGCTTTCGCCGGCTGCTGCTTGGCGTCCTTGGCACCAGCGGCGGCGGCGTCGGCTGGCTTCTTGTTGTCGGCTTTCTTGGCTGGCATTCTGGCTGAGTTTGCTGATATTGGAGTTTTGGCTTAGCACTGCAATTTAAATAGAAAAAAACGCTACGTGGCTACTATCAGTAGGATTATTGTGCGCGATTTTACGACAACTGGTGAATTATGTTGTGAAAAAAATGATTGACAGATTCTAGATGCTAACTTTTTTGTTTCGGAAACTCTAAACAGAGCAAGAGAAAAAGGGCACTTGTCTACTTACTTAACACACAAGTGTACTAGAAATTGTCTAAAGAAACCAGAATTGTTGGCATAAAAAAATAAATAAAAAGCTCTCACTGCTTTATAGCGATTTGAAGGATAAACTTATTAGTTTGCAGTAACACTTGTATTTAGTATTATATATTGCCAAATATAATTAAGACAGATAAGGATTAATGCACTGTACTCTGCCACATTTTATTTGACACATAATAACAAATGCTGGTGTACTTACACAATATTAATAGCTGATTTGAGTACTTTCGCATGACTATTGCTTATTATAAGAACAAGTACTGACTACTGCTACGGTACACTAAGTAGTACAATGTAAATATTACGGTACAGCATTAACGGTCAAAGCCTTCAATAGATCAGCCGATCACTTCTTCTTCTGGCCGCCCTTGGCCTGCTCGCCTTCAGCTTTCGCCGGCTGCTGCTTGGCGTCCTTGGCACCAGCGGCGGCGGCGTCAGCTGGCTTCTTGTTGTCGGCTTTCTTGGCTGGCATTGTGGATGATCTGGATTGCTCAGAGCTGCAATTAGGTAACAGGTGAGGCAATTTTAAATATATTAGAAAATCTACAAATACTATAGACTGATTTGAGAGACCATCCAGTGAGACTTAACATCCATTGGTAGTAAAGCAGAAGACCTAGAAGATTAAGTCGTTAAAAAGTAAAAGAAATTAATCAATTATAAAATACTTGTTTGCTTTAGCCTGAAGAATTAGTTACAAAACTTGATCATTGGTTATAGAATAGTGGCGAACCATTGGTGTGGGAATGCTACACATCTAAGGTGACCAATAAAAGCTGAACTGCAACGAATATTGTCTGATAACGTTAGTAAAAAATCAAGTAAATAATAGCAACATCGACAAACTTAGCTAGAGTAACGCAGTGTATTTACTGATGGCAAATATGACTAACTGATTTTTTGATTAATTAAGTAACACGCTGTCACACATGACTGCAAATACTAACTTATAATTTAGACGTAATCAAGTTTCTATCAATATATATTGCATTGTAGTAAAAGGTTTCTGCAGAACATAATTAGATCAGCTGGTTCACTTCTTCTTCTGGCCGCCCTTGGCCTGCTCGCCTTCAGCTTTCGCCGGCTGCTGCTTGGCGTCCTTGCCACCAGCGGCGGCAGCGTCGGCTGGCTTCTTGTTGTCGGCTTTCTTGGCTGGCATTTTAAGTAACTTTGATAGCTGCTTACAGCTGCAAGTGTAGTGGTAACATACTCGTATTAACACGATGTAATTATTAAATATATTGACGCAGCCAAAGAAATTCAGCGGCACCTAATGGAGATATAAGCAAGAAAATATTAGAAGTCATAAACTATCTAACCTACAATATAAATGGGCGGGATTAGAAGGTAAGACATGAGTTGAACGGGGGCGTTTCATTTTCTGGAAACCCAGCACTTTCACCTTATCGAAATTCTACTTTCTCAAAACTTGACTTTCTCGAAACATCAAGGCAAGAAGTGTCAGCCAATTTCACTTTCACATCCATTTTTAAAGTCTTAGATATGCACACATTCAAACAAAAGCATTCTTACATGAAAGTTAGCGAAAGTGAAATTTGCAGAATGTGAAAGCGTCCCATTAGAACGTTAATTTACTAGGATAAGAAGTCCACTAAGAAAGAATAAAATAAAAACAAAAAAAACAAAACTTGAATAAGTTACAAATGTATTTCTAGCTGATGCTACAATAGTAGGTTTCTTACAATTAGACGTAATATAGGACTGTGTACCCGTACAAATAGGTAAGGTAACGTACAAATTACAATAGTTAAAAGCAACAGATTAGAACAAGTAATTGCAAATACAATATGTCAATGCTTTTAGGACTGCAAAAGATACAGTGTGCCCTACAGATGAAATACGCAGATTGTCAAGCTGCTAAATGTCGGATTATCCCATCACTTTTTCTTCTGGCTGCCCTTGGCCTGCTCGCCTTCAGCTTTCGCCGGCTGCTGCTTAGCGTCCTTGCCACCAGCGGCGGCAGCGTCGGCTGGCTTCTTGTTGTCGGCTTTCTTGGCTGGCATTGTGGCTGTGTTGGCTTGCTTAGAGCTGTAAAGTAATAATTTTATGAGTGAGCAAATGCCATTTATACTACTTAGGAAGTAGATTTTCCTAGAAAGATTCGGTAACAATAATAACAACGGGCTTTAAGTTATCAACCCTACACTGGGATCATCCTTTCTTGTATCCAGCTCGTATTAGAACAGCAAGAATCTCTAAGAGGCAGTAAGACGACAAGTATAGCATTATAATAGAGAAAAAAGGGTAAAACACATTTTAACGTATCGTTTTATTACGGCACACTAACTGAAATGCTGTTAGGCAAAATAAAATTTATAAGTCCAGAAGTCTTTTCATTAACAAAAATAATTAAATTTAGCAGAAACTAGTTTTTTTATACTCGTGGTATTAGGTGAATACCCAGCATGAATTGCGGTGCAAATATGATTACTAACTATTGATGTCAATGGCTGCTAAACTAGATGCATTCTTAGTTACTATATTACTAAATAGTATACCACAAGTTTTACATTAGTTACTGTAAAATGCTTGCATAATCATACTTTTGTAATAAATATACAGCCTACACTATTCTTAGACATTACAAAGTACGCATTAGTATAACAGTACATGTTTAATAGTATAGTAAAGCGAAGCTTTCAGGCCCCATAGCGAGCACGCTTGAAATCAAACGATTGATCAACCGGTCACTTCTTCTTCTGGCCGCCCTTGGCCTGCTCGCCTTCAGCTTTCGCCGGCTGCTGCTTGGCGTCCTTGCCACCAGCGGCGGCAGCGTCGGCTGGCTTCTTGTTGTCGGCTTTCTTGGCTGGCATTGTGGCTGTGTTGGCTTGCTTAGAGCTGTAAGTAATAAAATAGGCAGATCGATAAATATACCGCGAAAGGTTGCCGTAGAAAATGGGAAGTATTTTTAAGAATTTGTAGGCTGTTTTTTATTAGGAATTTTACTGAGTTTGCTCAAACTAAACAAATACATTTGCGTTGCTCGTAGCAACTAGGAATATAGTAAAATCGGTGGATCAAAAACTTATTAGATGAGAGAGGATGTCACTGAGTGCTAGAGAGCATTTTTATATGGAAGAAGTTACTAAATGAGGCAGACAGTACAGTAAAATGGGAGAGAACGACAGCTAATAGTACAATTTTAAAACCAAAGATTAAACTACTAGTCTAAAAAATAAATATATAATTCAACTAAGTAGTACTAAATAATTTTCATATACGCAATAATTTTATTGCGAGCAAAAAATACCGTAAAAGTACTAGTAAGTTAAAGCATAGCAGAGCTGCACATCTAAGATTGCGATACACAATAGTACGCTTAGACAATACAGCATTGCGCACAAAGTAGGGTAGTTGTGATAAACAATACGGCGTTAGACTAGGTGTTCAGACTCTGCTGCTGATCATTGAATTCAATTCAACCGGTCACTTCTTCTTCTGGCCGCCCTTGGCCTGCTCGCCTTCAGCTTTCGCCGGCTGCTGCTTAGCGTCCTTGCCACCAGCGGCGGCAGCGTCGGCTGGCTTCTTGTTGTCGGCTTTCTTGGCTGGCATTGTGGTTGAATTTGATAGCTGATCAAAGCTGGAATGCCAATCGGTGAAAATCTATTGTTGATAGTGACAAAAAATTAGTGTTGACTATTTCCTAGAACTCAAGGTAACTCATATTAGCGCTGAATAGTCCTAATGCTTCAAAATTTACAGCTCATACTTCAAAAGTAAAAAAAATCTTGTTGCGTAATTTTTTTCGACCAAAAAGTTGTATTTTAAGTAATAAAGTATTGACTTAGTATATTACTGATCTTAGGTTCGTTAGCTAGTAGTAAGCTAAGCATACTAGTTTTGACATAAATTGCTGGAGTCAGAATACAATAAGCCTGATACTAAATTAGGAAAATGCATGCCTAATTTATAGTCCGTACAGTAAAACTACAGGGTACAGAGGCTTAAGCCTATTATGTAAACACATTTGGCAACACACTATACTGTAGGTACGATAATGGCAATATTAATGCAATAAAATACAATAAAAGCAAAGTCAGTTGACCAATGTTTTGCTTTTAGTGATGACTATAAGTCAATCAGCCGGTCACTTCTTCTTCTGGCCGCCCTTGGCCTGCTCGCCTTCAGCTTTCGCCGGCTGCTGCTTGGCGTCCTTGCCACCAGCGGCGGCGGCGTCGGCTGGCTTCTTGTTGTCGGCTTTCTTGGCTGGCATTTTAGTTTCTGGTATTTAGTTTCGGGTTTAAAGCTGCAATTTTTATAGAATGAAAATATTATCTTTGCATATTGAAGCCAAAGTTAACTAAAATTTTGGTAACTAAGACCTCTACTAAATTTTTTAACTATGCTATTACTTTAGAAGCGAAAAAATCAAAAGTTGCTTGCAGTAAACAAAAAAGCGTTAATTTTTGCTCTCTTCAGCCATACAAAATAGACCTAAAAATAGTGATTGCAAGAAAAGTCTTATCAAACTCGTTGAAAATTTGCTTATTAAAATGGGTCTATTTTGGAATTTTCTAGACAAATTTATTTATTTTACTAGGTACGCTACTATAAGTAGAAAAGAGAGGCTATCAAACATTATGTAATAATCAAATTAGATGGTACTTATTATTTTGGATTCGATAATAAACGAAGTGGCGTTTTACAGTTTTAGTATAGTTCTGTTTACTTCCTATGTAAGCTGTAGCTTTAACGGTACGATATACACAGTTTCCTGTCACTCAGCAGAACACCTGGCTCCGACCCCTATTTCTTCTTGCCGCCGGCAGCCTTATCAGCTTCCGGAGCTTTCCCTGCGCCGGTCTGGGACGAAGCGCCGCCCTGTCCGGCTGTCTGCTTGGCGCCGCTTTGAGCAGCCGCGTCTGACGGCGTCTGGGCCGCTTTTTTCTTTGAGCCTTTGGCTGTCGCGACGAGTTGGGGTAAAACAGATTTACGTGACAGCAAATGTTTAACTGCGCTTCTTTGAATCCTAGAGGTATCCACGAGAAATACAATAGATACATGCGAGGGATATAAAACAGTAGTCTGTGAGAAATTTCCTGAGGACATCTCTGAGGGATTCACTAACGACATCGGGGGGATTCACTAACGACACCTGGGAGGGATTCACTAACGACATGTGATGGATTCACTAACGACACCTGAGGGATTCACTAACGACCTCCCTGTCTGTAGGAGGGATTCACTAACGACACCTGAGGGATTCACTAACGACCTCCCTGTCTGTAGGAGGGATTCACTAACGACACCTGAGAGGGATTCACTAAGGACACCTGAGAGGGATTCACTAACGACACCTGAGAGGGATTCACTAACGACATCTGGGAGGGATTCACTAACGACACCTGGGAGGGATTCACTAACGACATCTGTGAAGGATTCACTAACGACATCTGTGAAGGATTCACTAACGGCATCTCTGAGGGATTCACTAACGACACCTGGGAGGGATTCACTAACGACATCTGTGATGGATTCACTAACGACACCTGAGGGATTCACTAACGACCTCCCTGTCTGTAGGAGGGATTCACTAACGACACCTGAGGGATTCACTAACGACACCTGAGAGGGATTCACTAACGACACCTGAAAGGGATTCACTAACGACACCTGACAGGGATTCACTAACGACATCTGGGAGGGATTCACTAACGACACCTGAGAGGGATTCACTAACGACATCTGGGAGGGATTCACTAACGACATCTCTGAGGGATTCACTAACGACACCTGGGAGGGATTTTCTAACGATATCTGGGAGGGATTCACTAACGACACCTGGGAGGGATTTTCTAACGATATCTGGGAGGGATTCACTAACGACACCTGGGAGGGATTTTCTAACGATATCTGGGAGGGATTCACTGACACCTGGGAAGGATTTTCTAACGATATCTGGAAGGGATTCACAAACGCCATCTCTGAGGGATTCACTAACGACATCTGAGGGATTCACTAACGACACCTGGGAGGGATTCACTAACGACATCTTTGAGGGATTCACTAACGGCATCTGAGGGATTCACTAACGACATCTCTGAGGGATTCACTAACGACACCTGGGAGGGATTCACTAACGACATCTCTGAGGGATTCACAAACGACATCTCTGAGGGATTTACTAACGACATCTCTGAGGGATTCACTAACGACATCTCTGAGGGATTCACTAACGACCTCCCTGTCTGTAGGAGGGATTCACTAACGACACCTGAGAGGGATTCACTAACGACACCTGAGAGGGATTCACTAACGACACCTGAGAGGGATTCACTAACGACACCTGAGAGGGATTCACTAACGACATCTGGGAGGGATTCACTAACGACACCTGAGAGGGATTCACTAACGACATCTGGGAGGGATTCACTAACGACACCTGGGAGGGATTCACTAACGACATCTGTGAAGGATTCACTAACGACATCTGTGAAGGATTCACTAACGGCATCTCTGAGGGATTCACTAACGACACCTGGGAGGGATTCACTAACGACATCTGTGATGGATTCACTAACGACACCTGAGGGATTCACTAACGACCTCCCTGTCTGTAGGAGGGATTCACTAACGACACCTGAGGGATTCACTAACGACCTCCCTGTCTGTAGGAGGGATTCACTAACGACACCTGAGAGGGATTCACTAACGACACCTGAGAGGGATTCACTAACGACACCTGACAGGGATTCACTAACGACATCTGGGAGGGATTCACTAACGACACCTGAGAGGGATTCACTAACGACATCTGGGAGGGATTCACTAACGACATCTCTGAGGGATTCACTAACGACACCTGGGAGGGATTTTCTAACGATATCTGGGAGGGATTCACTAACGACACCTGGGAGGGATTTTCTAACGATATCTGGGAGGGATTCACTAACGACACCTGGGAGGGATTTTCTAACGATATCTGGGAGGGATTCACTGACACCTGGGAAGGATTTTCTAACGATATCTGGGAGGGATTCACAAACGCCATCTCTGAGGGATTCACTAACGACATCTGAGGGATTCACTAACGACACCTGGGAGGGATTCACTAACGACATCTTTGAGGGATTCACTAACGGCATCTGAGGGATTCACTAACGACATCTCTGAGGGATTCACTAACGACATCTCTGAGGGATTTACTAACGACATCTCTGAGGGATTCACAAACGACATCTCTGAGGGATTTACTAACGACATCTCTGAGGGATTCACTAACGACATCTCTGAGGGATTCACTAACGACCTCCCTGTCTGTAGGAGGGATTCACTAACGACATCTCTGAGGGATTCACAAACGACATCTCTGAGGGATTTACTAACGACATCTCTGAGGGATTCACTAACGACATCTCTGAGGGATTCACTAACGACACCTGGGAGGGATTCACTAACGACATCTCTGAGGGATTCACAAACGACATCTCTGAGGGATTCACTAACGACATCTCTGAGGGATTTACTAACGACATCTCTGAGGGATTCACAAACGACATCTCTGAGGGATTCACTAACGGCATCTGAGGGATTCACTAACGACATCTCTGAGGGATTCACTAACGGCATCTGAGGGATTCACTAACGACATCTCTGAGGGATTCACTAACGACATCTGGGAGGGATTTACTAACGACATCTGGGAGGTATTCACTATAGACATGTGGGGCATCCATGACGATCGGTATGTATGAAATTTGATTGTGAATTTTGTGCGACACTAGTCCCGATGTCACTGAGGGGAATACGAAATACGTGCGTAAATACCTACTTACGTACAATATTTTAAGATGCCCAATAGCTGCATACAGTACTGTGGAGACGGCCATAAGCGCTGCGCTGATAAATTGTACATACAGGACTAACGATACAGTAAACTATGACTTACTTGTCTGTACTCTGTAGGTGCGAATCCGAGAACAACATGAGCTACGCAATTAATTAGTACTTATAAGCTACTGTTTTAATAAATGCAGGTGCTATTACATAACATTTAGCCGACGTTCTCGTTCCCTACCCAACCCGTGTCGAACTGTTTTATTTTCGTTGACCAGTAATAATAATAGTACGGTAATTATCTAAAACCAAAACCACTATATAGTTACCGAGTGTTGGCATATGTGTGCACTTGATAATACCGATGAAGATTGAACAATCAATGATGATGAATTGGTTCCGTTTTAAAGACAATAGTTTACATTTGAAATTAAACCACGATTATTTTTGTTAATATAGACTTACAAGGCTTGGCCAGACACGAAGCAGTCAGAGAGGCGTAGCCCCGACTACAGCGCTGCTGACCGAGCTGAGCAACGCTGGCTTCAATTTGCGTAGACGACAGCGTTAGCAAGCCGCGTTGACAACGCCACAGGCGCGCAACCATGACAACGGAAGCGGAGGCTTTCAGACTAGCCTAGATGATAGGTCAAGGTTAAGCCGAACACGGGGCAGAGGTTGCGGGGGCGGGGCGCGAATCGATGGATGCAATGCAAGTAAATTGTCAAATAATATGACAAATAAAGAGCGACAACAAACAACAAAGACCTCCAGAAGCCATTTTTATTGTCACCGAAAAAAAGTACCTAATCTAATAATTTGCTAAACAAATTTTAAGTCCCCATTTTTAATAATTAAAGTTATTAAATTATTTCGTTAATTTATGCGCTAAAACACTAGACAAACTTAAACAACATGGCGCCCTGCCTAACCTGACCCAGTTTGTTCCCCAATTAGAAGTCGAAAAACTTCCTTTTGTTTGCGCACTCTCCCTCACTTCCTCCGTATTGTCTGTTTACAGTTTATTTTATTTTTAAAAAAAGTACATTGTTAACTAAGCAACATTTGAAATTTAAACGGAATAATGTAGAGAGCAAAGTTTGAAATGAAGTCACTATGTTTGAAAGATAAAATTAACACAAACACATTTTATCATCGAAGTTATTGTAAGTAAAGCAAAGTTAAGACTGCCGAGAAAAATTACATAATAAGCAAGCAACTCAACCCAAGCAGACGCCGCGAACAAAAAAATAAAATTTAACATATTAAAGGTATGCAATAACTTCCTGCGGCCGGTGTGTCACTTCTTCCCGGTGATCTTTTTGTTACCCTGACCAATAGGACCGCGTCCAGCCGCCATGGCTTTAGCATCGGCGAGCGCTTTCGCCTCGGCCCGCTGCTTCTCTTTAAAGGCCTTGTCCTCCTCCTCTAGTTCACCACTTTGCTTCTTTGGCTGTTTTAATGGCTTCTTTTTGCCGCCCTCTCTGCCTGACATGGTTGGCTTGGGTTGAACAGGCTAGTAAGCTGAAATTGTTAGCAAGCAGTTTAAAAAACTACGATAGTGCAAAGATTTAATAATAATATTGTCATGGCAAACAGTTATTGCTTAGAAATTTCTATAAGAAAATACATTGGCATATTGCTACTGCATGACAAGAAAACTCAAGAATTAATTCACATTAACAACATAGCTTCACTACATAAGCTGTTAATTATTAGCTATCAAGAAAAAACTACGAGTAATAAAAAATTTGGACTGGAAAAACAACTATTGGCAAAAGTGCAAAAATACTGGTATTACCTATTAGAGAAAAAATTCCCCAATCGAAACCATTTCTATAAAAGTAAATTACTACTTTTTGAATAAATTCAAATTAAAAACAGCCTTAAATTTTAATGATTCATTTTATTTTTCTTAGAGATTATAAGCATAAAAAAGTAATACCAACTAGGTTACTATAATTAAATCATAATTTTAATGCATGTACAAAAAGGTATCAAATTAAGCACAAATACTATGCTTGTAAAAATGAGTCCTTTAAGTTCCATATAAAATATATTTACTTCTTTGAAGCTAAAAATAGTAATTTTATCAAATATTTTATTATATATAAGACTTATATCATTTACCTGCTTATTTAAAATCGTTTGTTTTATTTAAAGTATAAATGTATACTTTGAGTCATTTACACAAGGGTAAAATATATTTGGATTATTTTCTTTGGATATTTTCTATTACAAGCAGAATATAAATTTCAAGATTTTATCATGAAAAATTATATAGTGCATTATTTTATTCATCATTTTAAGGCTTGATTTAGCCTATTTGAAATGCAAAAAAATTATGTTGAACAATTTTTTGCTAAAGTTTGTCGCTTATTACACTAAGCATGTTGATGACCAAATTGGTAAATAGTAAATACCCTAAATAATATGCTTTGGTAATAACTTGAAATGGGTGTTCAATGCAAAAAGAGCATATCAATTCTTTGTTTTTATATAGGAAAGAGGCAAGGCAAGTAATAGATAGGACTAGGAATAAAAGAACTTTTAGATTATAGCTATAGTACTTAGCACTTTACACATTTACAAATAACTTCTAAAAATATATCTTTTTCAAGAATTTGTTAATAATTAATAAACTTTATATTGATAATTGCAGAATGATAGCACAAATAAATTAATAGGTATTAATCTACTGAAACAAATAAATAAATAGAGCTAAGTGGCAGTCTTACATGCAACAGCAAATTCTACCAATTGTAATACAATTATTTAACTTAAAATTTACTTGTTGCTTGAGTCAATTAGCAACATGGCCAATCTTACTCAACTATATTGCTGCCAGGTAGCCCAACACTGCAGTATGGTAACTATATAGTATTAGACTAGGATTGTACCTCAAGGTTTGGCCACTAACTAGCAAATAATAAAGTAACCACTAATAGCTTTGAGGCCTACCCTTTCTAGGTCTCTACCATTAAACTATTGGACTTAGGCAGCATGACCTTCACCTTCAATTATTGTTAAGGACTTAGCCCCAAGGTCTACAATTTCAGGGTTGTCAGGAGTCCCACACCCAAATAATACTCAACACTGATCAGCCAAAAAACTAGCAACTAGAGAAAGATAAAAAATGTGCTTCCAAGTCCATTAGCTGGGAGCTATAGCAACAATGGGGGCTATTTATACATGATACTGTACAAACATAGACAAGAACTTTCACAAGTACAACATTTCACAATGTAGAGATTGCTTAGTATCTACTTATACAAGCAGAACACTTTGCAATATAAACACTGCCTAGCATCTACTTTTATAAGCATGACACTTCACAATGAAAATACAATTAATTTTTTTAATATGAATTTTTAGCATCCTAAAACAAAGTAGATTACAGCTAGATATAGATAGTTTTTGCTTTAACCCTTTCTATAACTTATTCAAAACATTGAGCTGGTTATTTTGATATCTGAGGCTTTTAGTTTTCCCTTACAATATATACTACTATCTTTAAAAAACAGCAAAACTAGACAACATATTGACTGTTAAAACCTAGGTTTTTGTGTGCTAAAATGCATGCCAAGGCACCTTAAAAAGTTTTTGGCACTGTGAATTTGGACCTAGAATGCAAAATGGCACAATTTGTTAGATGAAAAAACCCATGTTAACATTACAAGCATACATATAGTTTCTATGTCTAACAATAGTAACAGTACACTATTATAATAATGCAAAATACTATGTTGGTCAACATATTTGGGTAAAAAATTATGTTAAGCTTTGAAATTATATTAAATAAATACCTTGACTCCTAAAATAAGAAAAGCAAATTACACAAAAAACTACAGAATTGATAAGCAATATATTTTTATATTTTAGGTAAGTAGAGGTGTCTTCTTGCTTTCCTATGCTGATCCTTGCTTGCTATAATGATTGTAAATTACAGTTTTAAATAAAATATTACATTTACAACAAAACAAAATTTATATACCTTTTGTGCTCATAAGTTTTAGGCATCAATAGAATCTAAAAATAAATTCTATATTTTTTAAAATGACAGATAGAATTATAGAAAATCCTATTGATAAAAAAGAAGGGTCTAAAACCCTTGATTGAAACAAAAATATTAGTAAAAATTGTAAAACTTTTTAAAGTTAATCAAATTAAGAAATTAGTTTTTTTAATTAAAACTAAAAAAATTAATTTGACTAAGAAAAAAAACACATTATCAAGTAAAAAATTAAATTATCTAATGCATTGCACTATCTTCCTAATTTTTTAGAAATTGTAACTAGTTGTGTCAATATTAAACATTTTTCTATTTTTGTAACCATATTATTGCCAAATTATATATAATGGTAATTAGCAAAAGTTATTGATCTTGATATGATACAATAACAAATAAGTTTTGTTGATTAATGTAGTATTTTCAGTAATATATATCACATATAGGTGTGACCTTGGGAATCATTTGGCTATTACAATTGACAACACATACATGCATATTGGTATTGGTTCATTGCTATCACATGATGGTCATTTTGTCTAATAGTGACTTACATATGTAACTATTAGAAATAGCCAGGTAATTCCAAAGATTGTGCATATATGATACGTATTAACATGGTATAAAATTTCAAGTTCTAGGTGCATCTTATGCTTTGCTATAATAAAACAAAAATAATGTATCACTTATTTGATTTTTCTTCCTTGATTTGGTTGACAATGCTTGAAAAAAGGCTACTGCATCATATACCAATAAGATATACGTTTAGAATCCTATAGCCAATGTTTTATCTAATTAAGCCATGTTCTTCAAGATATTAGGAAATTGTTTCTAGTCATTTTGTTTACAATTTGTTTGTCTGCTAGGCAAAGTTGCAAACTATTTGTGTCTTCTATGCAACTAATGGGAATAAACTAAATTTAATCAAAGTTTTATAAAGGGACTGCTTTTAGACAGAAAAAAGGCATTATTTTTAATGTGTTAAATATTGGCTATGAGGTCTTATAAGTGATATTTGCACTCATTAATAGTTTTAATAGACAACAGGTGCATTGGTATACTTTGCCTGGATGTCATGGTATTATTATGCCATTCTTATTGCATTTATTTAATTTCGAAAGATCAATCTATACTTTAGTATACTATGCCTCTAAAAAATTAAAATAACAAATAAATTTTCATTGTTTCTATTGGTTACAGTCAATAGACTGTCTTTAAAGATTAGAAAACCAGATAACTTGGTAGAAAAAATGACTAGTATTTTTAGGAAACTAGACTCCCTATAATATACAAGTACAAGTTACAAAAAAAAGTTTTTATTGGGGAAAAATCAAAGAAAGAATTAAATACAAAGGAGTATTAGCCTATTTTAGTCAATTAAGCCACTCTACTATGTTTGATTTTGAAGACTTGGGTTATCTGTTAGATGCAGGATATGATTTTGTATCCTGTCCCACTTTTATGAAGCACTTTTTAAGAGACAAGGATACAGATACAAAATAGCATCCTAGGTCACATTTTAAGATAAAATTAAGAAAGACAAAATGCTATAACTATTAATACCTTTAGGGCAAAGAATAATCAACTGAATAAGAGATCTAAAAACCAAAAAGACCATACCATTTTTGTTTTTTTACAATTATAGAATATATCTAGAGGTGTCAATCATTTTGTCTAACTGTCAAGTTGTCTACTTAATATACTTAATCAATAATATTATTAACAATACTTTAGTATATAAAGTGATTTTTTTAGTTTTTAAGACTTGATTGTGATCTACTAACCTTAACCAATAGGAGCAAGCCAAATTTAATAGTTAATTTCATTATTTAGGAAATAAGGAATTCTAAAGATTGATTTTAAAATACTAAAAGAATGATATTATGATAGCAAAAGTCTAGACTAGGTATACCAATGCACTTGTAGTCTTTCAAAATTTACAATTTATATGAATGTCACTTTTAGAGCCATAATAAATAAAAACCATTACTTTTGCCTATGACAAATTACATATATGGCCACTGTGCTCCTAAGTGATGAATTGCATATACAGTTGCCGTGCCCCTAAGTACAGCATATAAATTAAAGGAACCTAGTTGCCTAGATACTAGGTCTATGCCATAGTCAGGAAGATGGCCTTTTACCCTGAAAATTCAGGCATACAGGAGCAAATTTTTGGACTTTTGCGGCATATGCGGCGTAAATACAAGGGGCCAGAAGGGGGTAGATACATATGCAGCGTATGCTGGCATATGTCGCATATGCTGGTGTGTGCTGCTGCTGCATTGCTAGCATAAATATGTTTTTGCCATGCTTGATAAATGTATTCATGTACAGCTTCTTTACATGTAAAGCCTTCTGCTATAGATATTGTATTGGCCTGTCCATTTTGGCAGCAATTTAAAAAATGAGTTGGCAATTTTTTTCATTCTGCTTGTTTGTTATTACTCGTTATCTGCTTTCTAAGAAAATTTGTATAAATTTTAAAGTGCCATATTTACTTAGACAATGCATGTACCTAGGAATTCTTTTCAGGGGGTATAATTGGGGGTCTTTTCGGGGGGTATAAATGGGATCTGTGACAAGCTATAGAAGCCAGTTCACTATTGAAAAAAAAATTGACGAGCCTTTGGGGGATGTATCTCCCCCTATCCCCCCCTTGGATACGCCACTGATGTTTGTATGTGTACCAAATTGGTGTACGGTGCACAAAAAGTTTTTTTAATCTCGGCGTACGGCGTACAGGCATTTTTTACCTGCTAAATGTTTCTGGCATACACGTGACATGGTCCTGACTATGGGGTCTATGGTGTGTTTTGTATGCCTAAATGTTTTAAATATAATATTTAAGATAGGCCTAGCTAAATATAATTGCTACCATTTAACTTAAGTCTAAGACAGGGTTCTAGTAATCTAGTTGTCAATGCTAATTCATAACTGGTACTGGTAGCTAGCCATAGGCCCAGGCTAAAATAATTAAGGAAATAAAAAGCATGCTGTTTAATTTTTTTGGTGATGGTATACCCTACCTCTAAGGCGAAAATTGATGCTTGGCTTTAGGGGATGTTAAAATTAGCCTATGCTTCGAAATTCACAATGCAAAGAAATGGTGACAACAGACAGATAAATTACAAAATAAGCTACTGCGCCCTTACTAAACGCAGTAATGAAATCCCTGCTTCTGTTTAAAGACGGAGAAAAATTTAAGACTGCTAGTCAAGTCAAGACGGAGAATATATGGTGTTGAACATTATAGACAGACCCTGTGCCTGCATAAAATAAGCTTCAAGCGAAGTTGACTAAAACCAGCCAAAACCGGTTATAACCAGTTCTCACACTTGTTTTTTATATTGACATGTGGTTAACCTTACAATAAATTTTATTGCTACACTTTAGAAATGCTTTAGCAATTAGAGAGTCAATTAGGCAACATTGTATTGTTATTTTGCCTACAATAAAGTTTATTTTGTTACTTTTGTTTAAACGCAAGCTCGTTTTAATATTACCGGCATTGGAACAATTCATCGTTTCGCTCATGACGTGATTAAATAACAAATAATCATGCTAAATTGGTGGTCGTGACCATTTAATGGCGTCAACGGGATTAAACAGGAGTGGATCTAATTACCCGCCTTTTGAAAAAAAAATTGGTGGTACTAATTTTTGCATTTAAAGTTTTTTGTATCGGAAACCTTTAAAAAGTCCCAATTCTTGTCTCCCCTATAAGACTTCCCCTAAATTGAAAACCTTGGCTACAGTTGTGACTGTGAGCATTGCATTTTGGAAATATTTTTTGCTTTGGTTTTAAAACAACCTCTTTGGTGCATCAATTTTTGGATATGTAAACTACATCATCTAAAAGTTTGGCTAAAGTCTCTCAAATTCTAAATATACATATACATGTGATTTTTAACGCATGAATTTGCAACATAATACACTTAATCAATAAAACTTTCGTGGACGAATGATGATACAAAAATTTTAATTCCTACGAGTATGTTGAAGTTGAAAACATCGTAATAGCATTGTTTTATTATATTAAGGCTCTCGATTTCTTCGCTTCATAACCGTGGACGTTATTCGTTGTAAAGAAGAATTTCTGCGTACACATGAAAACATTTACTTCTGTAAGCCGCTATTATGCGTTGAGAATTGCATTGCATCGCATCACATTAAGCAACAGCTAGCGCTTTAGACTCAGAACAGAAGCCTAAAATCACTTTTTTAACTGCACAGGCTCTCCCAGTTTGACTCAAAGCAACTTTCGAGTATCTAACTCAAGTGTGGGCTAAAGCATCTTGGTGACTATGCAAGTTTCAGTTGACCAGTCGTCAGTTTCCCTGTAGATGGGCTTCGGAGAGAGCATCCCTAAGCAACTAATCCAACACAAATTCGCAGATTCTCGGACTTCCAAGTTTGAATTTTCAGTGCCTATAATATTAAAACATTTCATCTTAATACACTATCACACACTGAAAACCGCCACCCACACCCGAAGCAAGGTGGCACTTGTTTACGTTAAGCAGCTATTTACTTGGTTTTCACACCGCGTGACTCATCCACTCGGGCGAGAAGGAATTGAGGTCAAACAAAGGGCAGTTCAACGTCTGATGATAAATATATTTAGAGCTCATGCCAAGGAAGCATCCCTGCATACACATGAAGATTATTGACAATGCTCTTTAAATTTGAGCAAGCCAGAATCATTGGTGCCTACTTGGTGTCATAATGCAAGACAGGTGGCACATGATTTGCACATTCCTCGGTCAACAGTGCAGCTTTGGATCAGACGGTTTGAGGAGACTGGCAATGTGAAGTGTCATCCTGGCAGTGGACAGCGCAAGAAGACAACTCTGTGCGCTGACAGGCGTCTTCTCAGAATGGCACGACTTCACCCAACAAGCAGCCTGCGCGAGCTCCGGGTGGGCTGGGCAGAGGCTGTCTCCATGGAGACAGTCGGCGCCGTCTGAAGGAGCATCACCTGCGCTCCTTCAGAATGTGCCGCGTCCCACTGCTGACTGAGCAGCACAAGCAGGCTCGTCTAGCCTGGGTGATGCGGCACTGCCACTGGCGATATCAGTGGAGCCGCGTCATCTGGTCTGACGAATCCCGCTTCATGCTCAGTCCAGCCAATCGCCGGCGCCGCGTCTGGAGGCTTCGTGGAGAGCGGCTGCAAGAGCGGTTCCTGCAGCAGGTCGTCCATGCAGGAGGCGGCTCCATCCACGTCTGGGGCGCCTTCTGGACAGGCGGCCGGAGTGAGCTCGTGCGGCAACAGGGTCCTGTAAATATGCTGGTCTTCTCAGAGCTGCTGCACAAGTTCTTCACGGCCACTGATGACCTGCTGGCTCCTGCACTCTTCCAGCTGCACAACGCGCCGGCGCATCATGGCTGGATGACACAACAGATGCTGGATGACCTGGGCGTCACCGTGCTACCTTGGCCTTCCTGCTCTCCGGATTTAAACCCCATTGAGCACGTCTGGGACATCCTGGGTCGGAGAGTGCAGCACGGGTTGCCACTAGCAAATCTTGATCAGCTCTTTGACAAGCTCAATGAGGAGTGGCAGGCCATTCCACAGCAGCAGCTGAACAACCTCGTTGCCAGTATGCCACGGCGTGTCCAGGCTGTGATACTCAGCCGAGGTGGCCATACTTGGTACTGAGCAAATCATGTGTATATTTGTGTATAGCTTTGAATTTTTGTGTACATTTGTATAAATTTGCAGGTCTATATACATTTCTAAATATAATAAAGAATTATTGTTTACAAGAATAATCATTGTTGTAACAAAGCTCTTTATATATTAGACATTAAACTGCCCTTTGTTTGACCTTAATTCCTTCTCGCCCGAGTGGATGAGTCATGAGTGCTTAACGTAAACAAGTGCCACCTTGCTTCGGGTGTGGGTGGCGGTTTTCACTGTGTGATAGTGCATATTAAGATTGGGACCGTGTCATCTGGTTGCTTGAGTCCTGCTTCAGCCTCCATGCTCTACTGAGCCAAAATGACCGGCGGCGTCAGGTCTTGAGGAGGTTGCAAGCTGAGAAGCTGCAGGACGCACTTTCTGCAAGAAGTGTTGCACCCGGCAGCAGGCAACCTAATGCGGCGCATTCATAAGCACCGTGTTTATAATAAATTTTAATTATGTTTTAACAAAAAATCGTGGGTTTAACATTTATAAGATATTATGAAATTAATGTACACAATTAAATTTATTTATATGAATTTCTTGTTTTTACAGAATATGTACTTCTCACAACACGCAAGCTTTATTCATTAAAATTGAAAAAAAATTCTTAAAGAGCATTTAATGTTGAGACTGTGAACAAAGGAAAATAGACGATTGGAATTCACATGAGATGACGGCCTATAAATAAAAAGTAACACAGTTGAAATTTGATAAATATTTTGCGACCAATAAATAAAGCGCTTTGACTTCTCAAGAAGCTAATCTACACTTAAAACACGATAAAAATGATTTAATTCACCTAACACTCGCACTCATAAAAAGCATCGCATCACGAGAGAAATTAATAACCAATAAATAAAATCTCCATTGCACAAAAAGGCATTAAAGACTGAACTACAAGACACAAGCTATTCAACTTTATCATGCATATTCGAGGCCAGGCCAGACTACGCAGTAGCCAGTAATAGACAGAGGAGCTACGGTGGAAAGTAGGTGGAAGGTGAATAGACAAAGTTAAATCGTTATTCTCATCTCATCCTTCTCACAATTTTCTTAAATCAAGAAAGTTCGTTCTGTTTCCGTTATTTAGCTGTTTAATTAGCCCGCATGATTTCGCTGGTGAAAAATGGAATCTTAAACTTAGCGTCACGTGGTCCTTAAACTGCCTTCTTGATAAGAGAAGCGTACATTAACGAATGTCCAACTCTCCCCCGCCAAGGCCACACAAATCGATGTACGTACGATTTAGTCCTTCACTAGTGGGGGTGTGGTGCTGCTTCTAAAAATAGCTAACCACCCAGGCAGACAAGCCTGGGTGAAAATAAGGGAGGCGATAGAATGGCGAGTTAGGAATCCAATTGGAGAAGGCTAAGCATGAAACCGGCTGGCGCTGGATTTCTCGAAGAACCGGTTTTCCACAATGGAGTGGAAAACAGAGAAAAAAAACCCCAGAATGCAACCATCCACCGGTACCGCATAGAACTTTTTTATCCAACCTTTATTTGTACTGAGCTTTCAGCTTGATCAAGCCTAAAAAAGAATCGAAAATTCTGCATAAACATTTTTTACAAGGTCGATTAGAGACTTAAAATCCACTTTCTTGAGAAGTAGAGTGGTATATATATTTTTTTAATTTTTTATACGAAAAACTTGTTGATCTTAAGAAAGAATCGGTGTGAATAATAACAATAATAATATATTATCTACAAAATAAATTTGCTTCAGAAAAAGCAGAGCAAGCTAAAAACTGGCAAGCTTTGCAAAAAGTGCGCAATAGCAATAGAAAAGCAGCAGCGTGACACGCAACATCTAGCTATCGCTAATCACTATAGCAACTAATTAGAAAAATTATTTTGACGATCTTAATAAAGTCGATTCTGGGGTAAAAATGAAGAGTTAGGCATAGGCTATATAGCTATGTAAAATAAGAATTTTTTTAATCGACAGAAAACCGGAAATCTGGGTCGAATGATGACGACGCAAAACAAAAAGAGGAAACAAAATGTAGAAAAAACCACACACTCTACTGCCAGCTGTTCAGTAAGTAGCTAAACACGCATACAATCAACTAGATTTAGGAAATCTAGTCAAATTTTTTTGTTCAGGCGACAATTTCAGCCCAGGGATGATCTTTGATTCGGCCGTATTGTATATCCGTCAGAGTCTGAAAGAATCGCATAGTAACCGGGGCGCCCTGACTCATAGTTGGTATTTCAATCATTTTGCCGTCGTATTTAATTCCGCTAACAGGACTAACAACGCAGGCCGTGCCGGAGCCAAACATTTCTAATAGGCGGCCATCGTTAACGGCATCGACTATGTCGGCCATGGTTAGCTCGCGTTCCAGCACTTCCCATTCGTTCCACTGGCGGGCTAGCTGTAGGAGGCTGTCCCTAACAACGCCGGGAAGAATTAATCCGCTAGATAGTGGCGGCGTAACCAACTGAGCCTTGCCAGTGTCTTTGGAGCGCCAGAAAACGAACAGATTCATAGTGCCAACTTCAGTCAGCCGGTGCTCGGGCCCGTACAGCCACAGCACCTGCTGGCAGCCCTGTGCGGCGGCGTGCAACTGAACGTAACAGGTTGGACCATAATTGGCGCCCATCTTGTTGTTGCCAACGCCGCCTGCGAGGTGAGAGAGCGTGAAAAGTACATCGGATGTACTATTTAATATATCCTATCTTCCACATCAAAAGTACACCAACAGGCTATGGGAATCTCACCTGGCCAGGCGCGGCAGTAGGCTGGGTCCGCCAGCAGGGTGACAGGCTTGAAACCGGTGGGATAGTAGGGCCCAACGGGACCGGTGATGATGTAGCTGGTGAGGTACGTTGGGAGGTTAGGTGTGGGTTTTTTAATAGATTTTAATTCAAAAAATCAACGCAGACGGACAGACAGACAGAGAGGCAGAGAGGCAGACAGGCAGACAGACAGACAGACAGACAGACAGACAGAAAGGAGGACAGAACAGACAGAGACAGAAAGATAGACAGACAGACACAGGCGGACAGACAGACACACAGACAGACAGACAGACAGGCGGACAGAACAGACAGAGACAGACAGACAGACAGACAGACAGACAGACAGACAGAAAGGAGGACAGAACAGACAGAGACAGAAAGACAGACAGACAGACAGACACAGGCGGACAGACAGACAGACAGACAGACAGACACACAGGTGGACAGAACAGACAGACAGACAGACAGACACACAGGTGGACAGAACAGACAGACAGACAGATAGACAGACAGACAGACAGACAGACAGACAGACAGACACAGACAGAAAGAGACACAAAAGACAGACACAGACAGACAGACACAAAAGACAGACACAGACAGACAGACACAAAAGACAGACAGGCGGACAGACACAACAGACTCACAGTAGAGTCTCCTCAGCCGGGCCGACAGAGATGCGAGGCTCGGCGGCAATCATGGTAGGCCGAATGTACAGCGAGCAGTCGCGCGAGTCCGGCACCCAGTCGGCGTCCAAGCGGATCAGCTCGCGCAGGCAGCGGTGCAGCTCTTTGGGATCGAATGTGGCCAGGGTGGCTCGCTCGGCGCTGCGCAGCATCCGCTTGCAGTTCTCCATCGGTCGGAACAGACGGACGCGACCGTCCACGCCACGGAAGGCCTAGCAGTAATTTTTACAAGCAATTTTTACTGGAGATAAAAGCTAAAAACTTTATCCCTCCACTATAAGATGAAAGGATCCCTTCTACATGAGATGAAAGCAACGATATCTCAACCCTTCCATATGAGATGAAGGCATCGATATCTTGTCCCTCCTACAAGAAATGAAAGCACCGATATATCATCCCTTCGACATGAGATGAAAGGAAAGCATCGATATCTCATCCCTTCCATATGAGATGAAATCATCGATATCTCATCCCTTCCATATGAGATGAAATCATCGATATCTCATCCCTTCCAGATGATATGAAATCATCGATATCTCATCCCTTCCAGATGAGATGAAATCATCGATATCTCATCCCTTCCAGGTGAGATGAAAGCATCGATATATCATCTTTTCTACTTGAGATGAAAGCATCGATATCTTGTCCGTTCTAAAAGAGATGAAATCATCGATATCTTGTCCGTTCTAAAAGAGATGAAAGCTTCGATATCTTGTCCGTTCTAAAAGAGATGAAAGCATCGATATCTCATCTTTTCTACATGAGATAAAAGCATCGATATCTTGTCCGTTCTAAAAGAGATGAAAGCATCGATATCTTGTCTGTTCTAAAAGAGATGAAAGCATCGATATCTCATCTTTTCTACATGAGATGAAAGCATCGATATCTTGTCCGTTCTAAAAGAGATGAAAGCATCGATATCTCATCTTTTCTACATGAGATGAAAGCATCGATATCTCATCTTTTCTACATGAGAAGAAAGCATCGATATCTTGTCCGTTCTAAAAGAGATGAAAGCATCGATATCTTGTCCGTTCTAAAAGAGATGAAAGCTTCGATATCTTGTCCGTTCTAAAAGAGATGAAAGCATCGATATCTCATCTTTTCTACATGAGATAAAAGCATCGATATCTTGTCCGTTCTAAAAGAGATGAAAGCATCGATATCTTGTCTGTTCTAAAAGAGATGAAAGCATCGATATCTAATCTTTTCTACATGAGATGAAAGCATCGATATCTTGTCCGTTCTAAAAGAGATGAAAGCATCGATATCTCATCTTTTCTACATGAGATGAAAGCATCGATATCTCATCTTTTCTACATGAGATGAAAGCATCGATATCTTGTCCGTTCTAAAAGAGATGAAAGCATCGATATCTTGTCCGTTCTAAAAGAGATGAAAGCATCGATATCTCATCTTTTCTACATGAGATAAAAGCATCGATATCTTGTCCCTTCTAAAAGAGATAAAAGCATCAATATCTTATCTTTTCTACATGAGATGAAAGCATCGATATCTGAACCCTTCCATATGAGATGAAAGCATCGATATCTTGTCCGTTCTAAAAGAGATGAAAGCATCGATATCTCATCTTTTCTACATGAGATAAAAGCATCGATATCTTGTCCCTTCTAAAAGAGATAAAAGCATCAATATCTTATCTTTTCTACATGAGATGAAAGCATCGATATCTGAACCCTTCCATATGAGATGAAAGCATTAATATCTCATCCCTTCTACATGAAATGAAGGCATCGATATCGTATTTTCGTCAAAGCACTGATAAAGCAAAAATCCGAAATTACCTTCATTCCTTCGAAGCACTCCAGCGCGTAGTGCAAACACTTGGAGGCCGGATGCAGCGGCAGACTCTGCAAAGGTTGAATCCTGGGAGCCGACCAGCCGCCCGCCGCTTTGTTATGCCGCGCCAGCATCATGTGATCGGAGAATTGGCTGCCAAACACCAGACTGTCATTTGGCGGCTTGGCTTTGCCCTGCTGAATTCGTTCAATAGTGAGATCGGCAAAGCGAAATGTACCGTGCGTTGTCGACGGATTAGCGGCAGCGGCGGTTGACGCTGACGCGGCCGACGCGTCAGTTGCTAGGCAACGACGTACAATTAACAGACGTTGTAGTGTAGCGGTAGTGCAACGCATTTTGTTATAGAATAGAATTTGAACAAAAAAAACACAACGAAGGTTTGCACAGCTGAAACGAGAGGCGGAATGGAGGCACATTTAAGACTAAAAGGGGTGTGGCCTGACCTAGCGCGCCATTTTGAGCTACGGCGCGCACTCAATCTAGTTCTAGCTCTTGGAAAAAAAGCAGATTAGAGAAGAAAAAAGAGCATTTTCTTTTTGTGAACTTGTTTTTTTCTTCTCAGAATTAGTGGCTCCGCACAAGTTTTCAGTGCACTGGACTCAGCTGACACACACAAACACACACACAAGCAGGGCTGTTTGAGCATGCATTTTCCTATACGATAGTGTGTCCGTCTATGCTGTGTGAGTACATATTGCCTAATTTATGGTCTAACTTACGCTCGTACATTAGTTAGCATTGATTCTAAATATTAAAGGCACAAAGCATCAAACTATTCTACTCATTAACTTAAGCTAGTAGTAGGCTAAGATAATTTCAAGACAGAAAACACAAGTCAGTATTTAAAATCTTTGTAAAATATAAGCAACAGCAGCCAAAGAAGTGTATTTTTTTAAAAAAAGTTTTTTACTTTATACATAACACTGAAGAAACTAAACGCCTTGCACAAATTTTGCTTTATATATTGGGAAATTAAATAATTATTGAAAATCATGCGTAAATGTCTACTTTTTTATGATTTATTGTGGACAAGACGCATTGAACCTTGGAAAAAATGCCAATCTTTAGAGAAGTTTTTTTCTTAAATTGGAAAACAGAATAAACCAGCATTCTTATTTCGAGGGAAAGGCCTGTCTGCTCAAAACTATTTTTATTATTGTAGTTAAAAAACACCGGAATGACGAATGGATTGATAACAAGAGAGAGACGAGATTGATAAGACATACTTGAAATATATTATCTATTGAATTTTTTAAAGCTATTTGATCTTGTAAGATAGCTCCAAATTAAAAAACTGACCTTTGCTTAACCCCCAGCTAATGAAAAGTAAATATTTTGCTATAAATAGTAGGCGACGCAATAGTTAGTTAGTTACGCGGGGCAGATTATAGCTATTTAGAGACGCAAATTAAAAAAAGCCGTTTTATTAGAGACTTAAAAAAACACCAGTAAAACTGTTTGATTGTTAATGAATGCCACGGTGTCACATCAAATCCTAGCCGAAATCACAGAGCCAGCCGGGGTCAGCATAGCGGAACCGCCGGCGCTGAGGCTACCTACCGCGGCGGCGGCTGCGGCATTCGGCGGCGGCTCTCTATAATGCTGTTTAAACCAGGCCAACAGCTGGTTCAAGCTGGCGAATTGTCTACCGCGATAGCGCAATCCGCCCGGCCTGACCGTGATGTACTCGCGGTGTACATTACTCCTAGGCAGATAGGCCAATAGAAATCTGCCGGGAGCGTTCACCACAGCGGACAGACTGTAGGGAATGGTGGTTGGCCGGGCCTGCTTGGCCTGGCGCAGGCTTTCGTCTATGGCCGAGACACCGGCCGCCCCGGGGGCTGGCTTAGTGTAATACTTGTGCATGCTGATGTCGCGAATGTAGGCGGCCATTGGCTGCACGTAGCGGGCGATTATTTCGTCCAGATCTTCGTATTCTTCGCCCTGAGATTGGATTGAATTGTACTTAGAAACTTTACTGATGTACATTTTATAGCAACTAGTGTACATTTAGAGGTTACTAATGTACATTTCATAGCAACTGGTGTACATTTAGAGGTTACTAATGTACATTTCATAGCAACTGGTGTACATTTAGAGGTTACTAATGTACATTTCATAGCAACTGGTGTACATTTAGAGGTTACTAATGTACATTTCATAGCAACTGGTGTACATTTAGAGGTTACTAATGTACATTTCATAGCAACTGGTGTACATTTAGAGGTTACTAATGTACATTTCATAGCAACTGGTGTACATTTAGAGGTTACTAATGTACATTTCATAGCAACTGGTGTACATTTAGAGGTTACTAATGTACATTTGAGAGTAACTTGTAAATAATTTAATGTTACTTAAGTTATTTACATTAAAAAAAACAAGCGTACACTTTGTTAGCTCGTACAATGTACATTTTAGAGCAAATGGGGTACATTTTGACGTTACGCATGTACATTTGAGTGCAAAAGATGTACAATTTGACGTTATTAATGTACATTTGAGAGCACCTAGTGTACATTTCACGGCAAACTAACCTCAACAATGAGAGTTTTTCCCAGCGAGAAATCATTCTGCTTGTCGCGCTCCTGCACTTCGATGTGTTGAATAACGCCGTCCTCAATTTTCCAAGTCAAGGTCAACCGATCAGTGCCTTTGGAACTAGGTCGGAACACGGCGTCGCCGAGGTCCAAGCTCTGCATGAGTTTGGCGCAGTCGCGATAAGTGATGTTGTGAAAATTTGGATGATCGATCACGCGCTTCACGTAGGTTGGCCGCGTCTCCTTGCGCTTGTCCTCCTCGGACTGGAATGGTGCGGGTGTGGCGAGTCTGGGCTGCTACTTTGGACAGATAGATTAGGACACCTAATAAACATTGATTACACACCGAATAGGCATTGATTACACACCTAATAAACATTGATTACACACCTAATAAACATTGATTACACACCAAATAAACATTGATTACACACCGAATAGGCAGTGATTACACACCTAATAACATTGATTACACACAGAATAGGCATGGATTACACACCGTAAAGGCATTGATTGCACACAGAATAGGCATTTATTACACACCGAATAGGCAGTGATTACACACGGAACAGTCAGCAAGGAATCCCCCTCCTACCTGTAGATCGGCAGCCTCAGCGTCCTCATCAAAGCAGGCATCCCTAGGCGGCTTCCATTTGAAAGCCGTATCCTTCAAATCCGAACTGCGGCAGGTCAAATCGACGCGAAAATTTTCAATATCAATTTTCATAATCCGAGCGTGCAAGTGTTGGCCAACGGCCGCCCGCTCAGTGGGATTAGTAACGGCTTTGTCGGACAGATTCCTAGTGCCGATGAAGCCAGACAGGCTGTTGTCCAGCTGCACCCGAACGCCGACCGGTTCGCCTTCGCAGGATTGGCCGTCAAAATGCGACCAGACTTCGTTGACTTCAATGAAGGTGGAGATGCCGCAGAACGGGCAGACCCAATTGCCTGTCTCCTCGTTACGTACGGGGTTCGCGTTCTCCAACTGGTCGGGTTTAGGTCGTCGACGAGCGAATCCAGTCACGGTGCAGTCGACTAGCTTGCCGATGTAAAATGTGTCGGGCGTCTCCCTGGTAACTAAATTGAATTTCTCCTCGGCGTTTGGCGGCGAATATTCGATGCGCAAGTCTTTGTAGGGTTGGCACAGTTCGTTGCGAATGTCGTATAGGGTGATGTGCTTCTCGCCGTAGTCCTGTGGTGTCCAAGTTGGGGAAGGGGATTTGTGAATGGTGCAATCGGTAAATAAACTTTTTTAAAGCATATATGAACCAATATCTATGATCTGTACCCGAAGTAATTTAAAGTCGCTTAAAATCTATTAGGATCAATAAGATCGAAAGAAACTAAATATATATAAATGATGACACTAAATCTCGACCTAATGACCCAAAACCTCAACTTGATGACCCAAAATCTCAACCCAATGACCCAAAATCTCGACCTAATGACCCAAAATCTCGACCTAATGACTCTAAAACTCAGCCCAATGACCCTAAATCTCGACATAATGACCCAAAATCTCGACCTGATGACACTCAATCTCAGCCTAATGACTCTAAAACTCAACCAAATGACCCTAAATCTCGACATAATGACCCAAAATCTCGACCTGATGACACTCAATCTCAGCCCAATGACTCTAAAACTCAGCCCAATGACCCTAAATCTCGACATAATGACCCAAAATCTCGACCTGATGACACTCAATCTCAGCCCAATGACTCTAAAAGTCAGCCCAATGACCCTAAATCTCGACATAATGACCCAAAATCTCGACCTGATGACACTCAATCTCAGCCCAATGACTCTAAAAGTCAGCCCAATGACCCTAAATCTCGACATAATGACCCAAAATCTCGACCTGATGACACTCAATCTCAGCCTAATGACTCTAAAACTCAGCCCAATGACCCTAAATCTCGACATAATGACCCAAAATCTCGACCTGATGACACTCAATCTCAGCCCAATGACTCTAAAACTCAACCAAATGACCCAAAATCTCGATACAATGACCATAAAATTCGAATACATGACCCAAAATCTTGGATTTAATGACCATAAATTTTTATATCAAATGACCCAAAATCTAGATTTTGCCTCTAACGTAAACTAGAAAAGACAATGATTCTAATCAAGACCTACTAACCCTAATTCTAGACACTGAATTACCCTGAATATCGACGTAATCATCCTAACCCAAATTTCGACCTCAATGATCCTAAATATCAATGCTATCATCCTCTATATTTACAAAATGACCCTAAACAAAGCTAGATTCCATGAAAAAACGAAATCTATTCTCGTGAACATAAATCACGAGTTACTAACCCCCAAAATCTCGCCTCAACTGACTCCAAGTGACAATTTTAATGAAATCCCAATCGGCAAACCTGTCGTTTGAGCTCCTCGGCGAAGGCGTCAATATCGAGCTCCTTCAATCTGTCGGGATGCTCCATCACTTCTAGTAGGGCAGATTTGGCGGCCTCCTCGTCGTCGACGGCATCGTCGGCGTCAACGGCGTCCATAGCGATTTTTCTAGCCAACTCGTAGGATTCCGGATGCACCCTGGTGGCGTCAAGGATGTCAGTTTGAGCATGAGGAGCTTCGTTCTCAACGGCCTCGGTGTCAATTCGGAGAAAACCGGCGCAGTTAATAAACACAACGGGGCCCATGCGGAGCAGGTCGATAATTTGCGGCACCCGATTATGCAATCGTTGGCCGGAGTGACGCAATCGGCTAACAATGTCGCCGGCTTTGCGAGGCCCCAGGCCGCACACGAATTGCAATAGGCAGGCGTAGTTGGGCAAATCGACGCAACGATTGACGTCGACACCGACTTCGTTGACTCGATTGACGAATTCCAGGGTGAGAGCCGTTAGCAGCTGGTCGCGGGGCACCGCATCCTGTGGGATTAGAGAGGGATTATAGGAATAGGATTTGAAAGCAAGATTTACGCAGGATGAAAATAATGCACATCCCAGGGCTGTGTACAGCTGCTCAGTCCTGACGGGGCTGAAGGGGCCCCAACACCCACCCTAAAATTTTCCCAGCTCAAACTGGTACCCGATCACAGCTGGGTGGACTGAAGCAACGCGGGATAAATTGCCTTGCTCAAGGGCACAAATTGTCTACTATCCTAGAGCCGGGAATCGAGCCCAGGACCGTCCAGTGATAAAGCAGGAAGCCCTAGCAACTGGGCTACAACAAAATGCTAAAAAATATTAAGACAGTGAAAGGTTTAGTAAGTGTGGAAAACTTGAGAATCTAGAATATGCTATTAGAGGTTAGGACGTTTCACTCGTAATAAGAAAGTCCTAGGCTCGAGTCCCAACCCAGGAGAAAATTTGTGCCATTACTGCCATGTGCCATCTAAGAGGATATTAGCGCTCTAATCTGAGGATTTCGGAAGGCTGGCGTACCTGCATATGATGCAATCTCAAACAGAGAATATCCTCGTCGGCGTTAACCAAACCAGCCAGTTCAACCAGCGGATCCTGCAGCCGCCTAGCCACTGAGACACTCTGACGAAGAATCTCCGGATAAGTTGGCAATTCTTTTTCGCCGCGGCGAGATTTTTCAAACACTCTGGCCGGCTCGTTGTCAACCAGATGGACGCTTGAATTGGTAGCCAGGCCTTCGGCCAGCAGCTCCTGGGCCAGTTCGCGCAGCTCCTCCTGTATGGTGAGCGCCTCCTTGGACTCTGTGCCAACCGCTATGGCGTCTGGCCGGTGCTTGGCAATCAGCTTCTTGATGAGGTGCAGCTCCCGGATCTGGCAAGGGGAAGGGGTGAACCACAAGTTAAGACTAGCCTATTGGGTTGCAATGGTGACAAATTTTGAGCCTGTCAGTCTGTCTGTCAATCTTAGAACCTGTCAGTCAGTCTGTCTGTCAATCTTAGAGCCTGTCAGTCTGTCTGTCAATCTTAGAGCCTGTCAGTCTGTCTGTCAATCTTAGAACCTGTCAGTCTGTCTGTCAATCTTAGAACCTGTCAGTCAGTCTGTCTGTCAATCTTAGAGCCTGTCAGTCAGTCTGTCAATCTTAGAGCCTGTCAGTCTGTCTGTCAATCTCAGAGCCTGTCATTATTTTTGTCAATCTTGAAACCTGTCAGTCTGTCTGTCAATCCCAGAGCCTGTCAGTCTGCCTATCAATCTTAGAGCCTGTCAGTCTGTCTGTCAATCTTAGAGCCTGTCAATCTGTCTGTCAATCTTAGAGCCTGTCAGTCTGTCTGTCAATCTTAGAGCGTGTCATTCTTTCGGTCAATCTTAGAACCTGTCAGTCTGTCTGTCAATCTTAGAACCTGTCAGTCAGTCTGTCTGTCAATCTTAGAGCCTGTCAGTCAGTCTGTCAATCTTAGAGCCTGTCAGTCTGTCTGTCAATCTCAGAGCCTGTCATTATTTCTGTCAATCTTGAAACCTGTCAGTATGTCTGTCAATCCCAGAGCCTGTCAGTCTGCCTATCAATCTTAGAGCCTGTCAGTCTGTCTGTCAATCTTAGAACCTGTCTGTCTGTCTGTCTGTCAATCTTAGAGCCTGTCAGTCTGTCTGTCAATCTTAGAGCGTGTCATTCTTTCTGTCAATATTAAAGCCTGTCAGTCTGTCTATCAATCTTAGAGCCTGTCAGTCTGCCTATCAATCTTAGAGCCTGTCAGTCTGTCAGTCAATCTTAGAGCCTGTCAGTCTGTCTATCAATTTTAGAGCCTGTCAGTCGGTCTGCCAATCTTACAGCCTGTCAGTCTGTCTGTCAATTATAGAGCCTGTCAATCTTTCTGTATGCCAATCTCAGAATCTGTCTGTCTGTCCGTTGGACTGTCAATCTTAAAGCCTGTCTGCTATATACTAAATCATCCATCAGCGCACCTTATTCTTGGCCGTCTCCTGTCGCTGGGCCCTCTTACTAGCCAGTAGGAAAGGCAGGCGCAGAAAGTCCAACACTTCGCCGTTGGCATTGATCACGGAAGCGTAGGCGGCAATCTCCCTGTCGGTGCTGTAGGCGACGCCCATCACTCTGGCTAGACGGTCGCGTCGGCGGCCGGACGAATCGCTCCGATGTCGATGATCAACAGCGGCGCCGTCGAGTCCGCCGGCCGGGTAGGGTGCGAATTTCAGCCAGTTGCTCACTTTGAGACTGCATTGGCGACTGATGCCTGAGTGTTGGTTGTTGTTTTTGGTTCCATTCTGATTAGCAACTTTTGGTATTTTTAATAGGGTAAAAATTAATCAAAATATAGCTTCGGAAGTTAAAAACGAAGCTTTAAGGGTTAAAAATGAGGTTTTAGGTGTTTAGATGAAGCTAAAGGGGTTCAAAATGAAGCTTAAGGGGTTTAAAATGAAGCTTTAGGGGTTCAAAATGATGCTTCAGGACTTGAAAATGACACTTCTTGGGTTCAAAATGAAGCTTAAGGGGTTTAAAATGAAGCTTTCGGGGTTCAAAATGATGCTTCAGGACTTGAAAATGACACTTCTTGGGTTCAAAATGAAGCTTAAGGGGTTTAAAATGAAGCTTCATGGGTTTAAAATGAAGCTTCATGGGTTCAAAATGAAGCTTTATGGGTTTAAAATGAAGCTTCATGGGTTCAAAATGAAGCTTCATGGGTTCAAAATGAAGCTTCATGGGTTCAAAATGAAGCTTCATGGGTTCAAAATGAAGCTTCATGGGTTCAAAATGAAGCTTCATGGGTTCAAAATGTAGCTTCATGGGTTCAAAATGAAGCTTCATGGGTTCAAAATGAAGCTTCATGGGTTCAAAATAAAGCTTAAGGGGTTCAAAATGAAGCTTTAGGGGTTCAAAATGAAGCTTTAGGGGTTCAAAATGAAGCTTAAGGGTTTAAAATGAAGCTTCTTGTGTTCAAAATGAAGATTTAGGGGTTAAAATGAAGCTTAAGGGTTTAAAATGAAGCTTCTTGTGTTCAAAATGAAGATTTAGGGGTTAAAATGAAGCTTTAGGGGTTTAAAATAAAGCTTCATGGGTTTAAAATGAAACTTCATGGCTTTAAAATGAAGTTTCAGTGGTTCAAAACGAGGCTTTAGCGTTTTCGAAAGAAGATTTAGGGATTAAACAATAGTTATAGTTAGATTTTTCTTGTTCAATGTTAAGCAACCAACCGTCTCTAGCCTCCTGTACAATCCGGCCCTCGAGCTGGCGCTTCAGAGTGGGATAGAGCAGCTTCTCCAGCGCGTAGTCCAACGCTTGAAATCGCTGGGCATTCCAGGCACGGGCCAGGGCGCTGTACTCGTCCCTATAGAAATACTGCTTCGCTTCGGACGAATAAGTGACAATATCGCCTCGTTGACGCCTTTTAGGCTTGTCGTCCATGTGCAATTCGTAAGTAACTAGGCCGTCTCTTTGCCCCTGCTGAATTCTTAGAAAAGCGTCGCCGTGCAAGCTGTCAATCTCCTTGTTGGTTAGGTACTTGTACGGGTACAGATTGTGGCTTTCGTCGATTTCGCGTTGACCTTTCTTGGTAGGTCGGACGGTTAATTTTGCCGACGAGAAGAAACGCTTGCGCACGATCTGCCTCACCTGTTGAGAGTGGGATGTTAAGGATGCTTTGAGGCATTTGAGATAGATGATGTGCTTAACCTGTTAGACACTTGATCAGAACACTTTTAAACCTGTTAGACACTTAATTAATCTGTTATACACTTGATGAGAACACCTCTGAACATGTGAGACATTTGATGAGAACACCTATAAAACTGTGAGACTTAATGAGAACACGTCTAAACTTGTTAGACACTTAACGAGAACACCTCTGACCCTATTAGAAAATTAATGAGAACACCTCTAAGTATGTTAGACACTTAATTAATCTGTTAGACAGTTAATGAGAACACATCTAAACATGTTAGACACTTAATTAATCTGTTATACACTTGATGAGAACACCTCTGAGCCTGTTAGACACTTGATGAGAACACACCTGAGCCTGTTAGACACTTGATGAGAACACCTATAAACCTGTCAGACACTAAATGAGAACACCTCTAAACCTGTCAGACACTTAATGAGAACACCTCTGAGCCTGTTAGACACTTAATGAGAACACCTCTAAACATGTTAGACACCTAATTAATCTGTTATACACTTGATGAGAACACCTCTGAGCCTGTTAGACACTTGATGAGAACACCTTTAAACATGTTAGACACCTAATTAATCTGTTATACACTTGATGAGAACACCTCTGAGCCTGTTAGACACTTGATGAGAACACCTTTAAACATGTTAGACACCTAATTAATCTGTTATACACTTGATGAGAACACCTCTGAGCCTGTTAGACCCTTGATGAGAACACACCTGAGCCTGTTAGACACTTGATGAGAACACCTATAAACCTGTCAGACACTAAATGAGAACACCTCTAAACCTGTCAGACACTTAATGAGAACACCTCTGAGCCTGTTAGACACTTAATGAGAACACCTCTATACCTGTTAGACACTTAACGAGAACACCTCTGACCCTGATAGACACTTAATGAGAACACCGCTAAACCTGTTAAGACACCCAATGAACCTGTTAGACACTGAGACAACAACAGTCAGCCCACGTACTCATAGCATTACTGAACAATCATAAAAAATGACGAACCGTGGGATCAGCTGCTATCTGAGTGGCCACTATCAGCCTAGCCCCGTCCAGAGCATCTTCAGGCGTAGCGAATCGTTCGGACACGAACTCTCTAGCGGCCTCCAAGGGATCCAGCATGCATTGGTCGACTTCGTGTCGAGTGAATTGTTCTTTGAGATTGTCGGCGAACTGCTCGGGCGACAGGCCCCAACGACGGGCTAGGCCGCCGAGTCTGAAAAAAACAAGGCAGTGATGTTCGGCGATTCTTAGGGTCGGTAATGGGAGATTCTCAGGTTTGTTAATAGACGATTCTTTAGAATTCGTAATGGGCGATTCTTAAAATTGGTAATGGGCGATTCTTAAAATTGGTAATGGGCGATTCTTAGGGTCGGTAATGGCCGATTCTCAGAATTGGTAATGGGCGATTCTCAGAATTGGTAATAGGCGATTCTCAGAATTGGTAATGGGCGATTCTTAGAATTGGTAAAGGCCGATTCTCAGAATTGGTAATGGGCGATTCTCAGAATTGGTAATGGGCGATTCTCAGAATTGGAAATAGGCGATTTTATAGAATTCGTAATCGGCTATTCTTAGACTTAGAAATAGTCGTTTCTCAGCATCGTCAATAAGCACTTTTGGGAATTCGTAATATGCGATTTTCAGAATTGGTAATGGGCGATTATCAGAATTAGTAATGGGCGATTCTTAGATTCGGTAATGCCCGATTCTAAGATTGTGTAATGGGTGATATCAGATTCGATAAAGCGCTATTCTCAGATATTATAATGAGCGATTTTTTGGATTGGTTAGGAGCGATTCTTAGACGTGGTAATGGCGATTCTCAAATTCTCAGAATTGGTAATGTGCGATTCTCCAAATTTTCAATGGGCGATTCCTAAATTTAGCAATGATATAGATTTTTAGAATTGGTGATGAGGATTTAGAAGGGATGATCAGGATCGGTATCGCGCGATTCTTTAATTTTAATTGGATAGTTGCAATTTTTGGCGCATGTTGCATTAAATGCTAGAGGCATTGAAAAAAGACAGTAAGCTTATAATTTACTTGGCCTCTAGGCACAGCCGATACTGCGGCCTAGTATTGGCCTGCCGACGGAATTTGTTCCGCCTATTCTGCTGCTGCTGTTGAGTAGCCTGCTGTTGCTGAAGCTCGTCAAAGTAATCGTGCATTGCTTGCATATCGCGGCCGTAGTAAAGCAGAAAGTGCTGGTAAACATCGTCTAGTTCCTCTAGACTGGTTACCTGGCAACAATTTTATAGAGTTTTGGGGATTTTTTTTGGACAGATGAAATAATTTTTTTCGTGCGAAATCGTGAGATAATGCGTGAACACCGTTCTGAACTAGCGGACCAAGATTCCTTGATACAGGGATGCCATTATGTAATTAGTAATTTGATCCCTAAATACCGGGATACTAATCCTAACAATGGGATTCTGATTCCTAAATACTGGGAAACTAATCCGAACAATGGGATTCTGATCCCTAAATACTGGGATACTAACCCTAACAATGGGATTTTGATCCCTAAATACCGGGATACTAACCCTAACAATGGGATTCTGATCCTTAAATACCGGGATACAAATCCTAACAATGGGATTTTGATCCCTAAATACCGGGATACTAATCCTAACAATAGGATTTTGATCCCTAAATACCGGGATACTAATCCTAACAATGGGATTTTGATCCCTAAATACCGGGATACTAATCCTAACAATGGGATTTTGATCCCTAAATACCGGGATACTAATCCTAACAATGGGATTTTGATCCCTAAATACCGGGATACTAATCCTAACAATGGGATTTTGATCCCTAAATACCGGGATACTAATCCTAACAATGGGATTTTGATCCCTAAATATCGGGATACAAATCCTAACAATGGGATTTTGATCCCTAAATACCAGGATACTAATCCGAACGTTGGGATTCTGAATCCCACATACGGGGTTTTCATAATTAAAAAATAGGATCCTGTTCCCTAAATACAAGGATACCCAATCCGAACAATGGGATATCAATTCGAAGAATGGGATGATGAACCCTTAGTACGGGGATATTGACATGAAATTTGGAATTTCGGCCTCTAAAAATATGTAGGTAAATCTAAAAAATGGGATTCTACAACCAAACAACGGGTGTATAATAATGAAAAATAAATAAACTACGACAAGCTCCAAACCTTTAAAGCCCTAGCAACGTCTTCATCGGTCAGCGGCCGATAATTGTCAGGCAGATCGCCCTGATAGCTGGCGAATTCTTTCTCAACTTTGTACTTTTGCATTCGAGTCAACAGGGCGTGCAGCCTACGCCGTCTAATCCACAATTGAGTCCACTTCTCGTCAGCTAGCCAGATTCGCCACAGATCGTTAGAATTCAATTCTTTCTCAACGAATTCTTTGCGGTAGAACACGATGAAAGGCACCTCGTAGAGTTTGTTGCGCATCAAAGCAAGGGCGGCGAAGATTTTGGCTACGGTTTCGGCGCGGCGACGGCTCTGACCGTGATCGTAAGCTTCGTCGCCAGGGATTACCTGGCGGCGGTGGGTGACGAGTTGCGGGTAGCTATAAAGCGCTGTCCAGAGTCTCAAGAGCCTGTAACCAAACTCTGTAACAGTCTCAATAGCCTGTAACAGAGTCTCAATAGCCTGTAACAGAGTCTTAAAAGCCTGTAACAGAGTCTCAATAGCCTGTAACAGAGTCTCAATAGCCTGTAACAGAGTCTCAATAGCCTGTAACAGAGTCTCAATAGCCTGTAACAGAGTCTCAATAGCCTGTAACAGAGTCTCAATAGCCTGTAACAGAGTCTCAATAGCCTGTAACAGAGTCTTAAAAGCCTGTAACAGAGTCTCAATGGCCTGTAACAGAGTCTCAATAGCCTGTAACAGAGTCTTAAAAGCCTGTAACAGAGTCTCAATGGCCTGTAACAGAGTCTCAATAGCCTGTAACAGAGTCTTAAAAGCCTGTAACAGAGTCTCAATAGCCTGTAACAGAGTCTCAATGGCCTGTAACAGAGTCTCAAAAGCCTGTAACAGAGTCTCAATAGCCTCTAACAGAGTCCGCGCCATTCATTATTCAGTATTCTAACAAATCTACATCATGTATAAATCTGCATAAAAACCCTTCAAGTCCAGTCACTAACCTGATTAGTGATGGTCCTATTGCCAAAGAAATTATTATAAATCCATTCGGCCTCCTCCTGCAATTCGTCGTTGTCCGTCTGTCGAACAGCAACTTGTCGCATAGTTTGAAAACGTTCCGGCAGGTCCGTGGCTCGAATCTCAGCGTCCTCTTTAGTCAGATGGAATCGCTCCAACTCGGCAGGATCGAATATCTCCTCGGCGCCGCGGGGAGCGACTCGGCGAGTTACGGAGGCGGCGGCGGCGCCGGCCTTTCGACGCTTGCGCCTGGCAACAGCGCCCTCCTCGTCTTCGTCGTCCTCTTCTTCTTCATCGTCTTCCTCTTCGTCCTCTTCATCTTCGTCTTCGTCTTCGTCGGCGCTGTCGCCGTATTGCTTGAATTCGTCACGATCAAAATCGACGCCGAAAATTTCTTGAGCGTGTCGGAGAGCTCGGCTGGCGCCGCCGCCACCGCCGCCGCCAGGTCGGCGCTGGCCAACAGCAGCGGCGGCCGAAGTCGAGGCGCCGCCTGCGTCGGCGCCTTCGCGACGCTCGTCGACAATGAAATCGTCCATGCCGGCGTCGTCGTCGTCTTCGTCTTCCTCGTCATCGTCGTCGTCGTCGTCGCGACCTGGCGTTGCGAAATAAAAGTAACCGGTTTATACGGCCATGCTCCTTTGATTTGGATACACACCCGCCCACGCACTGGCTACACACCCGCCCACAAACTGGCTACGAGCTACACACCCGCCCACGCACTGGCTACACACACACACGCCCACGCATTGGCTACAAACCCGCCCACGCATTGGCTACACACACCCGCCCACGCACTGGCTACACACACCCGCCCACGCACTGGCTACACACACCCGCCCACGCACTGGCTACACACCCGCCCACGCATTGGCTACACATACCCGCCCGTGCACTGGCTACACACACCCGCCCACGCACTGGCTACACACCCGCCCACGCACTGGCTACACACCCACCCACGCTATGGCTACACACCCGCCCACGCACTGGCTACACACCCGCCCACGCACTGGCTACACACCCACCCACGCTATGGCTACACACCCATCCACCCACGAATATTTTACACACAGCCAGCTGAGCCTCACCTCGACGCGAAATAAGCGCAGCCGGCGCTGCGGCACTAGCGGACGTCAAACCGGCGTTACCGCCAGCTTCCTCATCGTCGTCGTCGTCGTCCTCGCCGAAGATGTCGCGCCGGATAGCTTCGTCGGCGTCCGACGCACCAATAGCGCCGCCGCCAGACGACACGGCAGCCAAACCAGATTCGCCGACGCTACCCGCTGCAGCGTCGGAATCTTCGTCCGAATCAACGACGCCAACAACGCGCTTCGGCTTGCGCTTCTTTTGCCGAATACCGGTGTTCTCTTCGATCAGCTCGTGATCCTCCTCGTCAAGATCTTCGGACAATTCCGAATCGGAGCCGGAGCTCGAGCCGCCGCCGCCGCCGCGCTCGTCACCAGTTTTACCTCGGTCAGCAGCGTCACCATCGACGGCATCGTCGTCGGCTCCTTCTTCGTCCTCGTCGCTGTCGACAATGAAGCCTTGCTGCACTTTGCGCAATTCTTCGACATCGTCTTCGCTCTCCTCCTCCTCCTCGCTGTCCTCGCTGTCGACGTTCTTGTCAGTGTTTTCATCATTGTCGCTCTCAATAGTGGCTTTGGATTTCCGGGGAGATTTTTTCGACGATTTCGACTGTTTCGAAGTCTTCTTATCTGGCTTCTTTTTCTTTAGTTTCTTTGTTTTACTTTTGCCAGCTTTGTCCGACTCGACGAGATCGAGTTTGCGCTTTTTAGACGGCACAGGCGACTGTTGCTTCTGGCGGCTATTATCGGCGCTGCTGGCGCTGCTCAGACTGTCGCTGCTGCTGTCATCGTCGCTAGACTCAACGGCTTGCTTAGACAGGAAGTGAGACATGCCCTGCTCTAGCTATTTCCTTAGTAGGCTAAGGAAATTGTTTTTTAGGAAAGTGCTAGATCAGATTTTGTTTGATTATAATAGTTTCTTTAATTTTGGAGAGCTATGACTGCAATTTAAGAAGGTTAGTATATTCATTAATTTATAGTTTAGGTGAAAAAAGTATTGCTTTGCAAATATAGACAATACAGTTGATTCAATTTAATGCAGACATGCACAACACCTGGCTGATCTGTCTGATCCAGGTTGGCCAGGTATTATGTTAAATGTGATAAATTGAGGAGGGAAGTCCCTAAATTGGGAAGAAAGTTGAAAAATTGGGAAGATATATTGGAAGTATTATGAACAGCTTTTATAGTAGCATGCAGGGCCTTTTTGCTCCTTCAAAAATTTTTCTTATCTATGTTGCAAATTAATTAAAAATATGTTGCACTGGTCAGGTAATTTTTTTATTGTGCAAGTGCAATTCATAACATATGCATATAATAATATATCTTCTTTTAATAAAATTAAAATTAAGGTATAAATTCTATTTGTCTTTTAGAAAATTGAAATATCAAATCAAAATATTTGATTTGAGTTATAAAATAAAGTTGAAAAGCCAAAAATACAAAGATGAATAATATCTAATAATTTAATAAACCAAGGTCTATTAGGGTTTAGGTAATACATATGGATTATTGCACCTAAATGTGTCAAGTCCAATATGGAAAGTAACTAGCTAGATACGTAATATAGAGTCTAATTTCAAATTAGGTCTATTGATTATTTTTATATTGTGACAGTGAGCAGGTAAACTTTATTCATTTATTTATAAGGTTTTGTGAATAAAAAATAAATACAACTTATCAAAAAAATTATGACTAACAATACATGATTTAAGACCCACAACTAAAAAATCTTGTGGAAAATTAGGCCTAGATCCTATCAGAAAATTTTTGAGATAGGCCTGATCTAAATATGCACCTGCACCTTTTTTTATTTTTCTCTGCACTGTAGTCTTGCACCTTGCGTTCTATACTACTGTTATAATTTTACTTTACAAACAAATAATATTAGTATATCGTATTTTGTTTGAATGTATAATAATATAGAAATATTTTGCAAATATAACAAAGGCTAAAAACTTTCTTATAAATACATGTGGTTTTGTAGACCAAAAAGCAAGCGCTGCTCACAAGTTTTACTCAAGCGACCTATTTAAGAGCACAATATAAGATCTTTAGATACCAATTGTTTGAAGAATTTGCAAAAAGACTTAGTTCTTTAGACGCCGCAATATAGAGGTGGTTGATACTCAGACCAAATATGCAGACCAAATACTCAGACCAGATACAGAGACCAAGTACACAGACTAAGTACTCAGACCACCCCTGTCATATGACTGAGTGAAATAGGGACGGGCTATGACCCTCTGATCCACTGGAAGCCCTGCATAAAGACCACTCGGTGTATAGAAATAACACTACCATATGCTACTGCCCATGTATTAGTAGTCTAATATAGCATAGTAATAAAGTAATATTAGATTGATTAAAGAGCCCTACGACATTTTTGTTGAACTAAATCCAAACCCCTAATACCACAACCTAACTATATAACCAACAATGTAGCAATTCTACATTTTTTTAAATTGTTCTAAATCTAATAGCAATCCAATAATAAAACTATTACAAAACTCAAATTACCAAATTAAAATCAATATTAATCAGCTAGATGCTTATTGCTTAACAAAACTTTTAGATACCTGTGATGCTTTTGGTCACTAAATAATTATAAAAGATAAGGGGTATAACATAAGAGGTATAAAATAAAAATGAAAATATTTTAAGCATAGGCATATACAACAATTCAATATGAATTATACTTTGAATATATTTTAGGTAAAAAGTTATGTATTAATATTTATATAATCCTATAGCCCCATGCAAATTTATCAATTTTTATATTTCTATGGCTAGCTACATTAAAAATTCACAGCTTATTTACATAATAGCTTATTGAAAAGGTTATAGTATCCTTATTGAAGCCAAAAAGCAAAATTGGTGATATATTTTACAAAATTGGTAATATAAGTCACAAAAGCTGTGATATAAGTCACAAAATTGGGGAGGTAGAGGTAAGCAGCAAAGTTGGTCAAAATTAATAAGGTACATTGCAAAATTGGTAAAAATTGGAAATATAAGTCACAAAATTGATCAAAATTAAGCAGGCAAGTCATAAAATCAGTGTTTCAGCTTAAAAAAGTGGGAAAGAATAATTAAATTTCACAAATAATCCAAAAATCCATAAAACAATCAAATATTCCAATATTGCAAAAGTGAGATAAAGCCAAGTGGTGATTTGCAGGACCTTTTTTGCTCCTTCGAAAATTTTCCAATGTAAGTTGCAAATTTTGCAAAAACTAAATTGCACTAGGCCTAGATTTAGAGGTTGGTCATGTATAGCATAAAATTTCAAAGTACTAGATACAACCTATATTATACTTTATACTTATATAAGAAGTCAACAAAAATGGTATATTGGTTTTTAGATCATTTATTCAATTGATGATACTTTAATCAAGCTCCCTTTTTTGTGGATGCCAGTCATTTTGTCTACTGCCAAGTTGTCTACTTTGTACTGCCATGTTTTAGGCTTAAAGAAGATTTTGTCAATTGACCTTAACTGGGTTTATTTTTTGTGCAATAGGGATACTTTAGCATCTTTACTTTAAGAATCACATCCTGAAATATGGTTTAGGATGTGATTTTGTATCCTGATTTTTTAATTCTTTACAATAAAAGACCTCTTAAATAGGACTTTTAAAAGATTGCATCCCAAACCTTGAAATCACATCTTAAAATTAAGAATATGATGCAATTTTGTATCCTGTATCTAGCAAAAAAGTAAACCTAGGACCTTAACCAATGAGAGCAAATTAATTTTATTTTATTAGCTCTTTGCATTATTTAAAAAGCATAAAATTCTAAAGATTGATCTGTGGAAATTATAAAATACAATAAGAATGGTATAATCTGGGTTTATTTTTTTGCTGGGCACAGGATGCGAAATTGCATCATGTTCTTAATTTTAGGATGCAATTTCAGGGTTTGGGATGCAATTTTTTAAAGTTCTTATTTAAGAGGTCTTTTATTGTGAATAATTAAAAAAACTTGATGCGATATTGCATCCTATATCAAATTTCAGGATGCAATTTTCAAAGTCAAGATGCTATAGCATCCCTATAGCACAAAAAATAAACCCAGGGTATAATAATGGTATAAAGTCCACTAGACATCTGTTAAAATCCTTAATTTATGCAAAAATCACTTTAGCTATAGGGCCAAACAAATAAAAAGCATTGCTTAGAGCTAGAAATAGTTCCTATAAACCTATTTTATTCCCATATTGTGGAAGGGGGGTATACGCTGGAAATTTCTGGCATACACTTATTTCAAACAAGGGTTTGGCCTACACTTTTGAGAAATTGGCATAAAAATTTTCAGATTAAATTTTAGTGCGAGCAAAGTTTGCAAGACCTTTTTTTCACTCCTTTGGTGTACATTTTTGGATTTTTGGCATACATTTTAAATTTTTGTGTTTTTCCCTCTGGCATATACTGACAACTGTCCGCAATATGGTTTTATTCTGGTTCAGACAAAATGGCAGATAAACAAGTAGTAGACAAAATGATTAAAAACCAAGTTTTTGTAAAGAATCTGTCAAAATGTTTACTTTATATATTTTATATCTTAGTAGCAAGCACAATTTACACATGTAAAAGCCAAAAAAAGCCATAATCTAAGTTTATGCTAAATAGCCTTTTGTTAAATTGGAATATTCAAATGCCACTTTAGTTTTAGCAGCAAAAAAATCTACTGCATAATTATAGGCCATTATTTTTAAAAGCCAGACGAGAGGTGGAAAGAAAACAACATAAATTAAAAATGATATGTGTAAACTCTGGGTTTATTTTTTGTGCTATAGGAATGCTATAGCATCTTGACTTTGAGAATCGCATCCTGAAATTTGATATAGGATGCAATTTTGCATCCTGTTTTTTTATTTCTTTACAAAAGACCTATTTAATAAGTCTTTTAAAAAATTGCATCCCAAACCCCGAAATTGCATCCTAAAATTAAGAACATGATGCAATTTCACATCCTGTGCCCAGCAAAAAAATAAACCATTGTAAACTTGAATTAAATTAGGGCATAGGTTCACTTCCGTTCAGTAAATTATTTTGAGTGCATCAGGGATAGTTATGATAATCATCACATTAAACTATAACATCTTATCTAGCCCAAGCAGCTACAAAGCGAAGCAATCTTTTAGACACTGTTCAGCTTAAATTTAAAAGTAAATATTTTTTCACCTAGGCCTATAAATATAATAATATAATAAGGATAAGTTCTTGGCATGCCGCATAGAGCCTAGGCGTTGCAGCTAAGATAAATGTCCAATGGAAAGAATTCGATTTCCTTTTATGGTAAGTTAAGGATCGAAAGGTTTTACAAATTTATGAATTATGCAGCCGATGCTAGCGGAATAAAATTAACTTTAAATCAGCATCAGCATGGAAGTAATAAAGGTAGCAACTGATACAAGTTAGGGTTAAAAGATCGCTAAACTAAAATTTAAATATATTATTTAATTAAACAAATGAAAATTAAGAACAACTGTTCTAATATTTTTATATTCATTAAATATTTCTCTAACTTATATGCTTTAAACTTAATTATGAAAGCTGAAGCCTTAGAAAATTAAAATGTCAGCAACGAGTCAATTCTTTCAACGTTCAAATAAAGGACATACGTAGGTATAGCTTACAAGAATACTAGGTAAAGTATGTGCAGAGCGTGAAGACCTAGAATAATTAATAGTTGCACATTTTTTCTTGCTGACGAAGTACCCTTCTCCTTAATCTTTTCAACAATGAATTTGATGAGGACGCACTTTTTTCATTCGCTGGGCTGGCGCTTTGTACGCTACTGTACTACTGTCAGTAGTCTATTTTTGGGCTTCTCCTGTAATTTACTCCGCCATTAATAAATTAATATAGTAAGCTATAATATTTTGACCTCTAGACGTTCAGGGTTGTTTACTTATAGTCTCGTGACCACTGGCTTATGGCGCCAGACAGCGTCTGGGAATTGTTGTGTAGTGACAAACTAACGTCTTTTAGAATTTTCAATTCTTATCAAATAAAATCCTTATCATTAAAATTGCTTATACTGCCGCTAATAGTAGGCTGTTAAATAAAAGTATTTTATAGTTTAATTAGCAGTTTTTCCCCACCTCCCCATAAGTGTCAATTTACAAATTTATCGATCATGTGGTTTTTGTGAAATGTACAAGTATAAATAAACTCGTAGCTCAGCACCCAAAACTTTGTGCGTGAAAAATCTACAATCAGTCAGAAATATCGGCTTCTTAACAATTGGCGACGAGAATGGCTCTCAACGTGAGCCCACCTGCACCGTTTATGCCAACCAGTGGAACACCGGCAGTGCCATGGAATCGATGGCTGGATGCTTTCGATATTTATTGCCAAGCGGCGCAAACGTGGACACCCCGGCCGGAGAACAATGAAGCTCCAACAGAGGAGGCTACGCGACTGGCAACGGTGTGCAGAAACCTGCTGCTGCACCTTCTCGGTTTCGAAGGGCAGCGGATCGTCAAGGCTCGGAATGCAATCGTAGACGGCCACACCTTCTGGCAAACTCGTGATCAGCTGACGGCGGTGTTTGGCGAACGGCCAAATGTGATGCTGGCGCGTCACAGATTCCGGGAGCGACAGCAGCTGCCGGGGGAGGACGCATTCACTTTCGTCGCAGCGCTGCGAGAGCTGTCAGCCACCTGCAACTACGGAGCTCTGACTGACGAGATGATTCGTGATCAGCTTGCCCAGAAGACCAACAGCACTCGGATCCGAGAGCGCCTACTGACTGAGGACGCTGCCAGGCTGACTCTGGACCAAGCTGTCGTCATAGCGACCACGATCGAGGATGCGGCGGCAGGCAGCAAAGCGATGGCGACGGCCAGCTCATCTGGCGCGATACAGGCCGTGCAGGATGCTAGGTCACGAGGCCACCGCGGCGCTCCGGCCAGCAAGAAGCCCCAGCAACAAGGCGGAGGCTCCTGCCAGCGATGCGGCCGCAGCCATGATGCCAAGGCGAAGTGTCCCGCACACGGCAAGAAGTGTAACAACTGCGGCAAACTCAACCATTTCAGCCGATGTTGCCGCAGTAAAGCTCTGCAGATAAGCGTGCAAGACACGGTCACGATCTACGCGGTGCACGGCAGCGACGAGATCAGAGTCGAACTAGAGCTGGGCAGCACCGGAAAGATCGTCAGCCTGATGGTCGACTGCGGAGCCAAGGTGTCCCTGCTGAACGAGGCCACTGCGAAGAGCGTAGGCAACCTGCAACTGAGACCTTCTACAGTGCAGCTGCGAGCATACGGTGGGAAGCAGATCGCTCTGATGGGGATTGCAACGGTTTCAGTTAAGCACCTCAACCATGAGCTTCAGCACGACTTCCACATCACGAGATCGGGCGAGAACATCATCGGCCGCGACCTGATGGTGAAGCTAGGCTTCAAGGTGCAACTACAGCCGCCAATTTGCGACATCCAGATGGCCAGCGTGGACATCACAAAAGAGTTCCCAACAGTCTTCAGCGGCTCAATCGGTCTTTGCAAGAAAGCGGTGCACAAGCCAAGGATCAACACGGCAGTTCCGCCAGTACAGCAACCACTGCGCCGTCTACCACTCGCAAAGCAGCAACAAGTCGGCGAAGAGCTGGACCGTCTGGAAGCAGCGGGCATCATTGAACGGGTGAGTTCTAGCCCCTGGATCTCCAACCTGGTTGTTGCGAACAAGAAGGACGGCAGCATCCGAGTCTGCATCGACGTGCGCGAGCCGAACAAGTCGCTTGTCATCGACCGACACCCGATGCCGCAGCTGGACGAGATTTCAGCCAAGATCAAGTCTGCGGGTGGCCGCGTGTTCTCTAAGGTCGACCTCAAAGCGGGCTACATGCAGATGCAGCTACACGAGTCATCACGTGACCTGACGGCCTTCATCACTCACCAGGGACTCTACCGGTACTGCAGGGTGCCCTTCGGCTTAGCATCAGCACCGGCGGCCTTCCAGAGAATGCTGGACGACTTGATAGCCAATCTGCACGGCGTTGAGCACATCCTGGACGACTCCATAGTCTTCGGGGCGACCGAGCGGGAGCACGACTCTAGGCTGCGAGCGCTGCTAAAGCGGCTGGAGGACGCCGGACTCACGGCCAACAAGGACAAATGTCAGTTTAGATGAAGAGAAGCCGAAGAAGATGAAGCCGAGATCGAGTTCTTCGGCTTCATCTTCTCGGCTGATGGAATGCGACCGTCCGAGTCTCAGACCAAGGCCTTCAGCGAGTTGCGGGCGCCGGCCAACAGGAAGGAGCTGCAGTCGTTCCTGGGATCCGCCAACTACCTGATGCGGTTCGTGCCCAACTTCGCGGAGGTCACGACGCCGCTGAGGCCTCTGCTTAAAGGCGACGCGGAGTTCGAGTGGTCGGCCGAATGCGAGCGAGCGTTCCAGACGTTGAAGGCGGCAATCTGCAATCCACCGGTTCTGGCGCATTTCGACCCGGCGGCTGAGACGATCGTCACCAGGACTTCTGGCGCCACGTGCCACCTGACGGACGGCAGCACCTGGAATCAACAGGCGTTAGTACCAACGTCGTCGCGTCCGAGTTCTATGGCACCAATCCTAGACGAGCACGACCCTCTTGTTGACGTCCAAGCGCGTCCGGGGGAGGAAGCCGGCGGCGGCGGCGAACGCCGGCCACCGGACCCGGTCACAGCCGAGACTGCGCCACCGCGACGTTCTGATCGACGGCAGCGACCGGTGCAACGTTATGGCTGGTGGCTGTTTTTTTTGGAGAGGGGGAAGATGTTGTGTAGTGACAAACTAACGTCTTAGAATTTTCAATTCTTATCTAATAAAATCCTTATCATTAAAATCGCTTATACTGCCGCTAATAGTAGGCTGTTAAATAAAAGTATTTTATAGTTTAATTAGCAGTTTTGCCCCACCTCCCCATAAGTGTCAATTTACAAATTTATCGATCATGTGGTTTTTTGTGAAATGTACAAGTATAAATAAACTCGTAGCTCAGCACCCAAAACTTTGTGCGTGAAAAATCTACAATCAGTCAGAAATATCGGCTTCTTAACAGGAATGAAGTCACGTGACTGGGAAGCCTAGCAAGAACCCCCTGCGCAAGTCCTCTCTGTACCTGCCTAGTCATGCGATTTTGTCCCTGCAAAGTCTCTTTAGACGGCTATGACACGGGTAGACAGCTAAAAGACACTAATTGGAGGTGGCAAAATCCTCTATTAGTCGGGAGCTTGATCTCGACAGGGCCGTGTGGTGATGCGGTTCCGTACAAGCTGGTGGCGGCGGGGTTGTCAGTCGCATTTCTGGGCTGTGAATTCTTACCTTTCCTCTATCTACTTGCTTGTCTCTCGCTGTCTTCTCCTGTTATAGGACCTAGCCGCTCGCCACAATCTGATCTTTATTATCAGCTACCTGGGGCCGCGGCTTCGAGTCAGGAGTGGGAGGCCAGTGTACTTTTAGGTGGAGACCGGTGCACTGATTTCCGAGTTGCTAAGGCAACAAAGGCCGAAGCCCATCAAACTTTAGAGCTCTTTAAACTGGCTATTAATTAGATAATAGTATACTGTTAATTTAATTTTATGTGCACATGTACGTATCATCCGATTCTAATAGATTCAAAATCGAGTATCATATATATATATATATATGTTTCCCATTCAGAGACTGCAGCTCGCAATCGGTTGTTGCGAGCAGGCCTATCAGTGGTCAACAGCAAAATCAACAGTACTATGTGTAACTTTAACAGTATAATATATATAACGATATGTAACTGTTTGATGCACACGTATATCTAGGGCCCAATTCGGCCCGCTGGCTGCGTGAGCCTAGCTTCCAACGCACGCGAGGCCTTGCGTTCCTGTTTGACCTGACCCCATATGATACTGTAGATTTGGTCGCTGTAAGTTGGTGGAGCGCGCGGCGATGGGCATACGAGCTATAAGATGAGCTAAAGACGTCTGGCCCTCGGAGTTTTTTGACGGTAATCTTACTGGGATGCGAACCCAGGACCTTACCATCAGCGACCATCAGTGGAAAAAGACCACTAGAAACTGCCTCCTAACGAGACGGGGCTACCGGATGATGCTTCGCTTTAGGGCACCAGTCATACATTTACGTACATGTAATTACATCGTAAAAAACAATAGCCGAATGAAGGGACTCTGCGCATGGACAACTAGTAGTTTGGCTGACAGGCTTAACAAGTAATTTTATACAGAAGGCACAGGTATAGTGCCTTTTCGAGAGGGATTTCAGGTTAGTTGACTGCAAGCTAGATATCTAAAGGCTCGTGAGCTGTCAATACGCTGAAAGTACGTATCTGTTAAGGGGTGATTGTTTTTGGCTCCAGATTTTAGAGGATTTTAGTGGATGAAATATTATCTAAGATGGCCAAAAGCGCGCTAACTAACTCCTAAATGCAAAAATCGGAAGTGATTTACCTTAGCTGCTCGGAATTCAGATACCATGACACCACCGAAATATTACGTCAGTGGGGGGCATATACCATCGGGACAAGCTTCAAACGACATTTGAGCCAGTCGGAGAGACGATGCACGTCCGGATGATGTTTGGCATGTAATTTGAAGGCGTCTCGGGAACCCGAAAGGTTGAATATTTTCGGGGCAAAATGGGCCGGTATTTATGCGAGCGTAGCCATAGAATCACGTGACAATCACGCGCGTGAATCGTGTGTTGCGACAAACCTTATTTCAGCCAATCAGAGCGAGACACTGGGTCAAGGTCGAAGTCGGTCCCTTGTCCTCTTCTCAATGATAAGTCATTCATCCTTTCATACTCTATAGCTATTCTTGAGCGCGGAATAAGGCGAGAGATTGTACCACTGACTACTGACGTACTTGTTGTTGACGTACAGGAAAGCTCTGTTGCTAAAGGTTCTAAAAACTAGTTGAATAAAACAAACCCCGTACAACGAGAGTTACACATAGGCCAATATTGAGTGAAAATGAGTAGTGCATTAATCACTAATCACAAGTGTTGAAATTAGAAATAAGGTAAAAACCGATGCCAGAATTTGCAAACACTATATGCACTGATAAAAGTAGCAATGATGCAAAGTTAATGAAATATGCTTTTATAGATGTTTCAGATAGAAAGAATAGAAGAAATTCTACTTTATTGTGTTCCTAATATGCCTGATCACTAAATTGCTCACTACTTAATTCATCACAATCGTGTAGCTACCAGCTAAACTCGAATTTTTTTCTATAACTTCTTGCAATCTGCAGAGATGCATCTTACTGGCTGTGACATATAGAGCACGGTTTTTTCGTGCTGCAAGCACGCGCCAATTCCTGCTAACAAGCTAAATCCATCGCGCGAGGATAAAAGTTTGCAGTTCACACTTATAATTTGTACTGTACAATTTTTCTGACAGTCTTCCCACATTATGGGAAGACATAATGTCCCATTTCCCACATTATTTTCTTAAATTTCTGGGGTTTTTTGAACCCTTTTTGATCCCTGGCTTGATTTTGAACTCCCTCCCTTCCATCCTCCCTTCAGCTCTCTCGGCTCTCTTTCATTTAATGTGACTTCCTCGATTCCCTGGACTTTGTCCTCTAACTAGACCCTCTTCTCCCTTGTCCCCTCTTCTCCCTTGTCCCCTCTTCTCCCTTGTCCCCTCTTCTCCCTTGTCCCCTCTTCTCCCTTGTCCCCTCTTCTCCCTTGTCCCCTCTTCTCCCTTGTCCCCTCTTCTCCCTTGTCCCCTCTTCTCCCTTGTCCCCTCTTCTCCCTTGTCCCCTCTTCTCCCTTGTCCCCTCTTCTCCCTTGTCCCCTCTTCTCCCTTGTCCCCTCTTCTCCCTTGTCCCCTCTTCTCCCTTGTCCCCTCTTCTCCCTTGTCCCCTCTTCTCCCTAGTCCCCTCTTCTCCCTAGTCCCCTCTTCTCCCTTGTCCCCTCTTCTCCCTTGTCCCCTCTTCTCCCTTGTCCCCTCTTCTCCCTTGTCCCCTCTTCTCCCTAGTCCCCTCTTCTCCCTAGTCCCCTCTTCTCCCTTGTCCCCTCTTCTCCCTTGTCCCCTCTTCTCCCTTGTCCCCTCTTCTCCCTTGTCCCCTCTTCTCCCTTGTCCCCTCTTCTCCCTTGTCCCCTCTTCTCCCTAGTCCCCTCTTCTCCCTTGTCCCCTCTTCTCCCTTGTCCCCTCTTCTCCCTTGTCCCCTCTTCTCCCTTGTCCCCTCTTCTCCCTTGTCCCCTCTTCTCCCTTGTCCCCTCTTCTCCCTTGTCCCCTCTTCTCCCTTGTCCCCTCTTCTCCCTTGTCCCCTCTTCTCCCTTGTCCCCTCTTCTCCCTTGTCCCCTCTTCTCCCTTGTCCCCTCTTCTCCCTTGTCCCCTCTTCTCCCTTGTCCCCTCTTCTCCCTTGTCCCCTCTTCTCCCTTGTCCCCTCTTCTCCCTTGTCCCCTCTTCTCCCTTGTCCCCTCTTCTCCCTTGTCCCCTCTTCTCCCTTGTCCCCTCTTCTCCCTTGTCCCCTCTTCTCCCTTGTCCCCTCTTCTCCCTTGTCCCCTCTTCTCCCTTGTCCCCTCTTCTCCCTTGTCCCCTCTTCTCCCTTGTCCCCTCTTCTCCATTGACTCCCCTCTCTCTCTTGACTGCCCCCTCTCCATTGACCCCATCCTCTCCTTTAAATTTGTTCTCCCTTTAGTCCATTAGCTTGCTTGACCCTCTCTGCTCCCTAGACCCCTTCCTATCTCCCTTGACTCCCTCGATCCTTCCTATATAGTGTGTGACTACTCAACATGTGCTGACAGACAGACTTCCTCATCTAATTACTCAATTACGCACAGCTCGCACATAAAAAACTGTTCGACAGGATGCTGTACCGTCCCAATCCACTTTACTCATGCTCGAAGCTTAGCTCTCAGTTACGTTAGACGTGTCGCAACTCTCCCAGCAAATTGGATAGAGTCCACTCGGATGAGCAAACTTTATTACCAATCTACACATCAATATCTACTGCGCTGTGTATACTTGGTAAATGATGCAATGACAGTTGGAATGGTGAATGAACTGTATGCATACGGTAGTCAAGTACATTTGCTGCATGCAGAAAATAAGAACTCATGATAATAAATATCAGGAAAATTATTATGTTTATCTATGGTTTCTAACGATGGATTTTTAGCTGCGGGGTAACGCATTACTTTGTGCAGTCAGTGCAGTACACTACAGTAATGCCTCACAACAGCCAGATGTACTTTAGAGTACGACAAACAGGCAAAGTGTATAGTGAGAGGCAAATGAAACTCCTGAGTAAATAATGATTTGTTTACAGATTTTCGCATAGCGCACAACTGCTACGAGTTGATAAAAATAGAGCGACTAACAAAGACTGAGACTAAATAACACTGATGAGAAAGACTGAGATTAGATAACACTGAAGAGAAAGACTGAGATTAGATATCACTGATGAGAAAGATTGAGATTAGATATCGCTGAAGAGAAAGACTGAGATTAGATATCACCGAAGAGAAAGACTGAGATTAGATATCACTGAAGAGAAAGATTGAGATTAGATATCACTGAAGAGAAAGACTGCGATTAGATATCACTGAAGAGAAAGACTGAGATTAGATATCACTGAAGAGAAAGACTGAGATTACTCGTAGATACCACTGAAGAGAAAGACTGAGATTAGATATCACTGATGAGAAAGACTGAGATTAGATATCGCTGATGAGAAAGACTGAGATTAGATATCACTGATGAGATAATCTGAGATTAGATATCACTGAAGAGAAAGACTGAGATTAGATATTACTAAAGAGAAAGATTGAGATTAGATATCGCTGAAGAGAAAGACTGAGATTAGATATCGCTGAAGGGAAAGACTGAGATTCGATATCGCTGAAGAGAAAGACTGAGATTAGATATCGCTGAAGAGAAAGACTAAGATTAGATATTACCAAAAGAAGCAATTAGACTAGATACTACCATGAAAAATATTTCGAAGAAAAGGTATTTTGTATTAATGAGAAATCACTCGTATTCTGTAGTTTTCTTATTAAAAAATGTATCTTTATATTAAGTGAGCAGAATCAGGTTAAAATCCCGATTAGAAAAAGTATAAAGGAAATATCAGTGAGAGACTGAAGTAGCTCAAGAGGTTCGTGCCATGTCAAAATTTTTTTCTTTACCTGGTCATCTCCAAGCTGAACGCAGCACTTGGTCATGCACGACCCGAAAGTCCCAGCTACTATATGGCTAACCGCTAAAAGAGCGATGTAAAAAACGAGGCAGAAGATGCTGGTTAAAAATGAAGAAAAAATCCCTTTGATTCCACGTAAATTGGTTGCCGGCTTGAAGCTCTCTTTTTTATATAAGAGTAAGGAAAAAAATAAAGTCGAAATTAAAAGGTGTTTTTGACGAAATTATTTTTGCTAGTCTCGAAAGCACGCAATCATTTTCTGTACTAATCTGGGTTAAATAACATTGTTTGAATAAATTCACACTCAAACACGTCTCCTGACACGCAACGGAGCCCCCTGACACCCAAATTTGTCTCCTGACACTCAAATGTGTCTCCTGACACTCAACTGTGTCTCCTGACACTCAACTGTGTCTCCTGACACTCAACTGTGTCTCCTGAAGCTCAACTGTGTCTGCTGACACTCAACTGTGTCTCCTGAAGCTCAACTGTGTCTGCTGACACTCAACTGTGTTTCCTGACACTCAACTGTGTCTCCTGACACTCAACTGTGTCTCCTGACACTCAACTGTGTCTGCTGACACTCAACTGTGTCTCCTGACACTCAACTGTGTTTCCTGACACTCAACTGTGTCTCCTGACACTCAACTGTGTTTCCTGACACTCAACTGTGTCTCCTGACACTCAACTGTGTTTCCTGACACTCAACTGTGTCTCCTGACACTCAACTGTGTCTGCTGACACTCAACTGTGTCTCCTGACACTCAACTGTGTTTCCTGACACTCAACTGTGTCTCCTGACACTCAACTGTGTTTCCTGACACTCAACTGTGTCTGCTGACACTCAACTGTGTCTCCTGACACTCAACTGTGTCTCCTGACACTCAACTGTGTCTCCTGACACTCAACTGTGTCTCCTGAAGCTCAACTGTGTCTGCTGACACTCAACTGTGTCTCCTGACACTCAACTGTGTCTGCTGACACTCAACTGTGTTTCCTGACACTCAACTGTGTCTCCTGACACTCAACTGTGTCTCCTGACACTCAACTGTGTCTCCTGACACTCAACTGTGTCTCCTGACACTCAACTGTGTCTGCTGACACTCAACTGTGTCTCCTGACACTCAACTGTGTCTCCTGACACTCAACTGTGTTTCCTGACACTCAACTGTGTCTGCTGACACTCAACTGTGTCTCCTGACACTCAACTGTGTCTCCTGACACTCAACTGTGTCTCCTGACACTCAACTGTGTCTCCTGACACTCAACTGTGTCTCCTGACACTCAACTGTGTCTCCTGACACTCAACTGTGTCTCCTGACACTCAACTGTGTCTCCTGACACTCAACTGTGTCTCCTGACACTCAACTGTGTCTCCTGAAGCTCAACTGTGTCTGCTGACACTCAACTGTGTCTCCTGACACTCAACTGTGTCTGCTGACACTCAACTGTGTTTCCTGACACTCAACTGTGTCTCCTGACACTCAACTGTGTCTCCTGACACTCAACTGTGTCTCCTGACACTCAACTGTGTCTCCTGACACTCAACTGTGTCTGCTGACACTCAACTGTGGTACACTCAACTGTGTTTCCTGACACTCAACTGTGTCTCCTGACACTCAACTGTGTCTCCTGACACTCAACTGTGTCTCCTGACACTCAACTGTGTCTCCTGACACTCAACTGTGTCTCCTGACACTCAACTGTGTCTCCTGACACTCAACTGTGTCTCCTGACACTCAACTGTGTCTCCTGACACTCAACTGTGTTCCTGACACTCAACTGTGTCTCCTGACACTCAACTGTGTCTCCTGACACTCAACTGTGTCTCCTGACACTCAACTGTGTCTCCTGACACTCAACTGTGTCTCCTGACACTCAACTGTGTCTCTGACACTCAACTGTGTCTCCTGACACTCAACTGTGTCTCCTGACACTCAACTGTGTCTCCTGACACTCAACTGTGTCTCCTGACACTCAACTGTGTCTCCTGACACTCAACTGTGTCTGCTGACACTCAACTGTGTCTCCTGACACTCAACTGTGTCTCCTGACACTCAACTGTGTTTCCTGACACTCAACTGTGTCTCCTGACACTCAACTGTGTCTCCTGACACTCAACTGTGTCTCCTGACACTCAACTGTGTCTCCTGACACTCAACTGTGTTTCCTGACACTCAACTGTGTCTCCTGACACTCAAATGTGTCTCCTGACACTCAAGCACCTCTTCTGAATACTCAACTGTGCCACACCCCCAAGAAGTGGGATAAAATCTAAAAAATAAACATGTAGTTCACATGAAAAAATATTTAAAAAAACAAAAATAACGGAACTTTACAAAGTCTACCTACTGAAATGATTGGCTCACCAAGTATTGTCCAATAGAAGCGAGGGGTCCCGTTACTAGGCATTAGATCACTCCTGGATATCTTTTATGAGCGATTGATTCCTTCCTTTTTGTTGTTTTAGTTCTTTCTTAGAAAAGTCTCATAATTTTAAAACCCAAAGAGCTATCCAAAAGCTAGAAAGCAAAGACAAAAATGCCGGACGTAGCTGTGCAAAAAGATTCATTCTATCAGTTTAAACTTTACTTCATGTCCTGGTTCATGCCCCTATTATTGGTCATAGGCTTCTGCGGCACCGCTATGAACCTGCTCATCATAGTTCGCTATCGAGTGTTCCAGAGGACAACCTCCATATTGTTTTCCGCATTGGCTATCGCTGATTTGATCAACTTGGTGTTCGCTGCTACCTACCTGTATGTGTCCGTCTATTGGGATTTAGATCCCATGAAATATGGACCGGCTGGTTGCTTTGCGGTGCCGTATCTGGAAGCCATTGGTTACTGGCTGTCACCATGGATTCAGGTTAGCTGTCGACATTTGCTAAAAATCTATGCTGTTGGGTCAGGGAGTGTGTCAGATGGGTCACTGAGTCACTGATCTATTGGGTCAGGAGTGTTTCAGATGGGTCACTGAGTCACTGATCTATTGGGTCAGGGAGTGTTTCAGATGGGTCACTGAGTCATAGATCTATTGGGTCAGTCTCCCTGTCAGATAGGAGACTGAGTCACTGATCTATTGGGTCAGGGAGTGTGTCATATCGGAGACTGAGTAACTGATCTATTGGGTCAGGGAGTGTGTCATATCGGAGACTGAGTAACTGATCTATTGGGTCAGGGAGTGTGTCAGATAGGAGACTGAGTCACTGATATATTGGGTCAGGGAGTGTGTCAGATGGGTCACTGAGTCACTGATATTTTGAGTCAGATAACATATAGCATATCATTATCGCTGATTTTTTAAACGAGTTCTGATGCTAGCAAAAAACTATCATTTCTAAGAAAACTCTGACGCGTAAAAGTACACAACGCAATGCCTCACAAATAAAATCTTCAAGAAAATCAAAGAAAGCCCCTGAGAAAGTGACTGTAACGATGACTGCACCGGAAAAGTTTGTCACTCACTTGGCGGGCATCTAAAAGACTGCTGATGTAAGCGGCAAGACTTTTGAAAGCTGATTCAGCTCAATGACTCAGGTCAAACCGGAAGATTTCATGTCCCTACTGTAATCAAACCTTCATTTTCAATAAGGAACAGCAAGTTAAGCATGAAATAAATGCGCCCTAAACTCAATATAGTTAACGCGAATAATACGAGCGTACGAGCATTAGCATGGGTAGTAACTAGCAATTGTGTGATCAACAAGAGTCACATAGATTTTTAAAAAAAGATAGATAGATAGATAGATAGATAGATAGATAGATAGATAGATAGATAGATAGATAGATAGATAGATAGATAGATAGATAGATAGATAGATAGATAGATAGATAGATAGATAGATAGATAGATAGATAGATAGATAGACAGACAGATAGATAGATAGATAGATAGATAGATAGATAGACAGATAGATAGATAGATAGATAGATAGATAGATAGATAGATAGATAGATAGATAGATAGATAGATAGATAGATAGATAGATAGATAGATAGATAGATAGATAGATAGATAGATAGATAGATAGATAGATAGATAGATAGATAGATAGATAGATAGATAGATAGATAGATAGATAGATAGATAGATAGATAGATAGATAGACAGATAGATAGATAGATAGATAGATAGATAGATAGATAGATAGATAGATAGATAGATAGATAGATAGATAGATAGATAGATAGATAGATAGATAGATAGATAGATAGATAGATAGATAGATAGATAGATAGATAGATAGATAGATAGATAGATAGATAGATAGATAGATAGATAGATAGATAGATAGATAGATAGATAGATAGATAGATAGATAGATAGATAGATAGATAGATAGATAGATAGATAGATAGATAGATAGATAGATAGATAGATAGATAGATAGATAGATAGATAGATAGATAGATAGATAGATAGATAGATAGATAGATAGATAGATAGATAGATAGATAGATAGATAGATAGATAGATAGATAGATAGATAGATAGATAGATAGATAGATAGATAGATAGATAGATAGATAGATAGATAGATAGATAGATAGATAGATAGATAGATAGATAGATAGATAGATAGATAGATAGATAGATAGATAGATAGATAGATAGATAGATAGATTTGCTTGATCCGTTTGCTTGAAACGGAGAATCTTCGTTTGAGAAAGGAACTCAGCATTGCGTGGACACCCCCATGGCTATAAGGGTGTCCGTATTGTTAGAATAATGCAAATCACGTCTTCACCAGTTAGTATTTGCTGCCTTTTGTCTCGTTAAGCAACGAGTGAAAACTAAAATATCATACAAGGCTTAAAATTTTCAAAGAAAGATTTGACATTAAAAAATGTCACTCCAATCTTTTTCGACAATGCGTTGGAGTGTCAATCATTCTCCACTCTAAGTAAGGTGCCATCATTTTTACTCAAAATCAATAATTTGTCGCTTTACAAATTTATATTTTGTTAATCTATACAAAATTGATATAATAGATATAACATAGATATCAATAGATATAAAATTATAAATATAGAAAATGTATTAAATCCACAGGAATAACTTATAGATTGATAAAATCAAGACAATTTGTGTCCCCAAATCGCCTAGATAGGGGTCGGTGGAGTTTTAATTGTCTGGAAAATTCACCCAATTTCCACTAAACATTTTTTTCCTGATTTCACTTTTGTTTTGTTTCTACCTGACTGCTGGGGAAAGATTTTCCGACTGCTCGCAGAAGTTTTCTAGCTGCTTAGGGTGACTTAAAATGCATGTCTGCTAAATAAGTGATTTTATGCACTATATATTTATATATTAGCTTCTAGAAGCAGTCACTCAAGAGAAAAGAGATGTCTATAGAGATATGGCCTTAAAGGAAACCATGGCAAAAAAGATGAAAGCTAAATCCAATCAAAATATATATAGTCGAATAAAATGTCGGTCAAGAAAAATCGAGATGCTAGCCACAGAAACTTTTCTTTATATAAGGAGGATGGCTTAAATGTATGAAGCCTCGACTGCGAAGGGCATGAAAACCTAATTAGTAATATTTCTTGAGTATGATTCTGAGCACTAAGTAGCAGTGCTACATGTAGGGCTTAGTGAGAAAAATAGCTAATTCTGTTTGATGTTGATGACTGTTGATTTTTAGAAAAAAAACGGGTCAAGAAACGCTTTGATCTATTGGGCTTCAACCAGTTTACCGAGTATAGCTCAGTTATGATATGCCGATAAAAAGAATGTAGCACTAGTTATACTAACGACAATAGAAACTTATTTTCTTCATTTTGCGTTAGAAAAAATTGTGTTAAATATCTTGTGGACTTCATTTGGGTTAGACCATGCGAAATCTTTTTTTGCCAAATTGCTTAAAGAACATTCGTCATATAATAAATCAATATCAAATAAATAATAGCTCAACGCATGCTAAGCGTGTAGTTAATGTACTAATTCTTTTCCAAGAAACATTTTAAAACAAAGACCAGGCCGAAACTTATCCGCAGGCCACCATCTCGTTTCATCGAATGCTCGCCATCCGATTTCCACTGCGAATTCGACAGTGGCTCACCTCGACACGCACCGCCGCTCTCATTGGCGGCCTCTCAGCTCTGGTGGTTTCTTACGCGCTAGTGGCGCCTCTGTGTCATCGTTGGTCTTCTTCTTCTAGAAGCAGCAGCAACAACAGCAGCAGCAGCGGCGGCAACTTCTCCTCAGAAACGTCCGGCTGCCGCATCAAAGACGGTCGAGAGTTTGTAGTTTACTATTCTCACGGCCTATTCGGCTCTATAGTGCCATTCTTCATCATGATTCTGTGCACCTGTCTCATTGTCTACTTTGTTTGCCGCAGTCGGAGCAGCGTTGTGCGCACATTTCGCAGGATGAGCGTCCATCAGGCTCGGCTGCTGCAGGGCACTCAGCTGCCGAATTCGGCTCAGTCGCAGCTGCAACCGCAGGCCAGGTACGGTGGCGTGTGGGTGCGTAGTTCCCTTCCCTAAAGATTTGGCGTTCCCATTCCAGTAGCTTTGGTGCCCCCCCCCTTTCGAGTAGCTTTAGCGCTCTCTTTCCAGTAGCTTTGGCGCCCTGCTTTCCAGTAGCTCTGGCGCCCACTTTCGAGTTGCTTCGGTGGCGCCCCTCTTTCCAGTAGCTTTGGCGCCCCTCTTTCAATTAGCTTTGGCGCCCTCCTTTCCAGTAGCTTTGGTGCCCCCCTTTCCAGTAGCTTTGGTGCCCCTCTTTCCAGTAGCTTTGGTGCCCCCCTTTCGAGTAGCTTTGGCGCCCTAATTTCCAGTAGCTTTGGTGCCCCCTTTCGAGTAGCTTTGGCGCTCTCCTTTCCAGTAGCTTTGGCGCCTTCCTTTCCAGTAGGTTTGGTGCCCCTCCTTAGCAGCTTTGGCGACCCTCTAAGCTGCGGGTCATCATTCAAAAATAAAAAGCCGGATCATGAAGTGAATAGTATTTAAAAATCGATTCATCCCACACAGGAGTATTTCCCAGGACGCCTGCAGCGCGGGTTCATCTTCTAGGAGCAGGACGGCGCAGCAGCAGCAGCAGCAGCCGGTATCGCATCAGAAACGCAGCTCGGGACCAACTGGTTCAGGCGGCACGGAGAAGCGAGTGACTCAGATGCTGATCCTAATGAACGTGACCTACTTTGTAACCAACGGCCTAGCCGGTTTGTTCCTCATCTCCAAGGTGCACTTGTCGTCAGGCGGCGAGTCGGAGTTTGCCAGAGTGTGGACAATGCTGCACAGATTCTTTGATGCGTGCGCCTGTTTAAACAACAGCACCAATTGGATATTTTTTCTGCTTTCTGGCAGGAAATTTCGCAACAAATTTTTCAGTCTGCTTCGGTGCCGCACGGAGGAGCTGGGTGGGCACCAGCGAACGCAGACCAACACGTTTCAGCAGCAGCAGCAGCAGCAAACCAATGGTGAGGAACAAGCGGCAGTCAATCCTCACCCCTTCTGTTGCTTGGAGCGCTTTTACTCTAGAAGCAGAAATCTTGACGAAGGCAGCAACAGAAGAAACGGTTGCAACAATCCAAGATTGGCCACCGGTCTAGACCAAAGAGCTGCTTCAGCAACAAGAGAAATTGCTATTGACTTCACGACTAGCGTTTGATCGACAAGTTTTCAATGCAACTATTTTGAGTAGGCGATTCTAAATCTGCATTATTAGCTAATAAATACCATTTACTTGTAACTTTCCTTAGATGTTGCACAATCAAGGCCTATAAAGATAGTGAGTAGATAGTGGCAAGAAACTATCAATAAACCTTACGCTATAATGTGAAATTATAAACGACAATATCAATAAGCGAGTTGCGTGAAACAAAAAATACTAAACTGCTAATCCGCAGATACAACAAATTTCTACTTAAAAATATCTAAATGCTTCGTTCATAGTACTTACTAAGTAGATAAATTTCAAAAAAAGTTTTACTCTAACATATCGGTTAAATGTTAAGTACATAGAAGTATCTCGACCAGAACGCTTGGTAACATTATTCAATTATACAAGTAGCGCCAGAATTTTCTTATTCAAACTGACGCTTTAACTGGTGCAGCTCATTAAATTCGTTGCATTTAATAATGCATTCGTCCGTTAAGCCGACAATCCTGAAGCTTCAGTAAGTGACAATTGCAATGTGCACTTGATGACCCACTTATGCTAGTTTACCGAAGATCTATCAATCTGTCTGAGGCATGTGTCAATCTGTCAGTCCATCTATTTCTCTGTCTCTATATTTATCTTATTTATCTATAAAGTGAATTACGAAAGTGTCTATCTATCTATCTATCTATCTATCTATCTATCTATCTATCTATCTATCTACCTATCTATCCATCCATCTATCTATCTATCTATCTATCTATCTATCTATCTATCCATCCATCTATCTATCTATCTATCTATCTATCTATCTATCCATCCATCTATCTATATATCTATCTATCTACCTACCTATCTATCTATCTATCTATCTATCTATCTATCTACCTATCTATCTATCCATCTATCTATCTATCTATCTATCTATCTATCTATCTATCTATCTACCTATCTATCTATCCATCTATCTATCTATCTACCTACCTATCTATCTATCTATCTATCTATCTATCTATCTACCTATCTATCTATCCATCTATCTATCTATCTATCTATCTATCTATCTATCTATCTGTCTGTCTATCTATCTATCTATCTACCTATCTATCTATCTATCTATTTATCTATCCATATATATATATATACATATCTATCTATCTATCTCACTTATCTTTCATCTCAATATGCAGAGAGATAAGCCAAAAAATGAAAAAAAACTTAGCTTACAAACAAGAATATTGGTTTAGTCTGCAGAGAACTGGGAAATTAACTCAGAAAGGGTTAAGAGGCACTCTGTATTTTTCTGTCCATCAATTGGCATAAATCTTAAAATGGAATATATTAGATTGTTCAGAAAAAAATTGAATCAAATCCAAAAGCAAAGAAAATTGTTTCAAATAGTTGCGTGCCAAAAAATTTTTTATTAAAAACAAAGAAATTGTGCGGGGAATTTCGAAAGTGAAGGCAGCTTAAAAAAACCTTTCAGGATTTAATGTGCAGCTTTTAGAAAAAATAAATTATTTATAAGATTGTGTAGCTTGAGGAAGTACCAACGCAAAACTCAAGTAAAATTTACCGTTTTTTTACAAAAAAGAATTGGTGCAAAATCTTAATAAACAAACAGAGACGAAATATGTTGGCTATCTGACTCATTCTTGGTCAAAATCTGTCGATCAGCACTGAGAAGATAAACACACTGGTATTTGAGGTTGTGTTTCCAAGGATAAACACATTGCACGACTGAATGAATAAGCGATACTAAAATGTTGCTATTGTTGTGCTTGAATAATATATACATTACATATTACTATAAGTAGAAAAATAAATAGAAAGGACAATGCACTGCACTGCCACAAAGGCACAAACTGAATTAATGCAGTTTCTAACAAGATCCCGTTTAGTATTCAATCGTTTGAGATCCTGAATATATCTATCTAAACACCCTGATGATGTCACATTCAGGCCCTGAAGCCTTCTACCTAGGCCATGAAGTCTTCTACTTAGACACACTGAAGATGTCACATTCAGGCCCTGATGTTTTCTCACTAGAAACACTGAAGATGTCACATTCAGGCCCTGAAGTTTTCCACCTAGACACACTGAAGATGTCACATTCAGGCCCTGAAGTTTTCTACCTATACACACTGAAGATGCCACATTCAGGTCCTGAAGTTTTCTACCTAGACACAATGAGGATGTCACATTCAGGCTTTGAAGTTTTCTACCTAGACTTCCTGAAGATGTCACATTCAGGCCCTGAAGTTTTCCGCCTAGACACACTGAAGATGTCACATTCAGGCCATGAAGTTTAATGCGGTTAACTGGATTAATGCGGTTTCTAACAAGATCCCGATTAGTATTCAATCGATTGAGAACCTGAATATATCTATCTAAACACCCTGATAATGTCACATTCAGGCCCTGAAGTCTTCTACCTAGACATCCTGAAGATGCCACATTCAGGCCCTGAAGTTTTCAACCTAAAGATGTCAGATAGAATAGAAAAGAACCTGAAGATGTCAGATTAAACAAATAACTGAAATAACGAAAGTATAATTTCCATGTAAAATAAACAAAAAAATTAAGTAGCAAAGTAGCGACTTAGATGACAAAGCTAGCTAGAATAAATACAAGTTTGATGGAAGACATGAAAATGCAGAGTCTCTAGAATGCTACTTAATTTATTAATTTTCAAATTTAGAAAATAATTAAATCATTAACGAGAAAATAAGCTACGAGGAATTCGGTTAAGACATAGGCAAAATAAATAAACTGAAAAAAATCAAAGTTTTACACAGCAATTAAACTTACAAGACTATAAGTAGATAGTGCAGATTATAGCCAAATTAAAAAATTGATTTAACGGGAGATCGGCAAGTAAAAGAAAATAGCTCGTAGAAAAAAAGAGATCGATTAGTAGGTTTTTTCATTCTCTAGGTTTAGTAGCCTGAAATGGCTGCCGATATGTAGCGCCATTCATAATCCAAGTTTAAGATGAAAATTAAAAAAGTGCAAAGCAAATTACGACAAGAAATGAAATTTCCTGAGCCGAGGTAGATTGAAATTAATGTTGGATTGGCTCTATCTAGTCCATAAAAATTCTAGGAAATCAGCTGCAACTGCAAAACCAACCCATTCGCTACAATAATAAATGAATAATACTACTAACAGTAGGCAGACAGCTTGGCTAGGCTAGGCTAATTTCATGGCGTTGTTGTTGAAGTCGGAGGCGCAGATGGCGCCTGCGGCGGTGTCGATAGCGGCTGCAACAAGTGCTGGCGTCTTTTAGGAGCAGCAAATTTGGAGCACTGAGTGTAGAACTGCTGACAGGTGAGTCGCATTCTGGTTTTCTCGTCGTCAGTAGCTACGGCGTCTATTTCTAACTGCGTTTCTAGTTTGTGATTGTTGTTTGCCTGCTGTTGCTGCTGCTGTTTTTGCTGCTTTCGGTTGCTAGGCACTCGTCGAATACTGGCGCCGAGAGGATTCAATCTCGACTGATTCGAATTCGAAGAATTCTCCCCGGCGTCGTTAGTTGCTAATGTAAACAATTCGTTGCTATGCTCAATTATGTAGGCAACGATATCGGCTAGTTGCAACGATTGCTTAGCAACGGTTGCTAAGTCGACTGATTCGGCGCTGGCAGCGGCTGGCGACACCAGCTGGGGACACAGGTTCGGGGCCCAGACTAGGCCCAGGTTGCGGGCGGACATCAGGGTTGTGTCGCTGTGCGAGCTCATCCGGTTCAGGTGACGGAACAGGTAGGCAGCCACTCTGACAGGTTGCAAGCGGGAGAGATGGTCAATGTTAAATTTGGGAAAAGAGACGCGATGTCTGACAAGAATTCCAAGGGATCTTAGGGATTGAGTTAATGGGGTAAGTTACAGGGGTATCTTACGGAAGATTTCAGCGTGTTTTATGGGTATACTAAAGACGGATTAAGGGTAATGTTTAAGGGAATGTGTCAGAATGTGTTAAGGAAGGCTTTAAGATGGCACAAATTCTCATAATTTTATCAAGAAGATTGTCCTGTCAGCCAGTTTCTAGTCTGTGCCAATGAAATTGAGATTGTCTGCCTCTCAGTCTCAGCCCGCTCAACATTTTTTTCGAGCACAATAGAAATACGACTCAAAAAGGCAACTTCATCACTAGCTGCTCTACTCGTATATATAAGTCTCCATACTTGACTACATACTTAAATAGATGGTTGGAACTTCGGCTTTTTCCCATTTCGAATATCTAGCTAAGAATAACAGTTTCATAATATTATCAATTAACCAGTAGACAGAACTTGTGCTTGTAAATAGTGAACTCGTACACATTTTTTGCTTGCTTGTCTATGAATCTAGCTAGGTAGCTTTGCATTGCAGCTTCATATCTGCCCGTCTGTTTTAAATCTACTTGATCCTTTTTAACGGTTGAGAAAGTCAAAAATATGAAACGATCTCTACTTTGTTTTATCTGTCTAGAATTCGAATACGTCGGTCTACAAATCCTAAAGTCTGTCTCTATATCTACCTGTCTGTCTTTGAATCAACCTGTCTGTCTCTGAATCTACCTGTCAGTCTCTGAATCTACCTGTCAGTCTCTGAATCTACCTGTCTGTACCTGAATCTACCTGCATGTCTCTGAATCTACCTGCCTGTACCTGAATCTACCTGCATGTCTCTGAATCTACCTGCATGTCTCTGAATCTACCTGCCTGTACCTGAATCTACCTGCCTGTCTCTGAATCTACCTGTCTGTACCCGAATCTACCTGTCTGTACCTGAATCTACCTGCCTGTCTCTGAATCTACCTGCCTGTCTCTGAATCTACCTGCATGTCTCTGAATCTACCTGTCTGTCACGGAATCTACCTGTCTGCCTCGGAATCTACCTGTCTGCCTCTGAATCTACCTCTCTGTCTCTGAATCTACCTGCCTGTCTCTGAATCTACCTGTCAGTCTCTGAATCTACCTGTCTGTACCTGAATCTACCTGCCTGTACCTGAATCTACCTGTCTGCCTCTGAATCTACCTGCATGTCTCTGAATCTACCTGTCTGTCACGGAATCTACCTGTCTGCCTCGGAATCTACCTGCCTGTCTCTGAATCTACCTGTCTGTCTCTGAATCTACCTGCCTGTCTCTGAATCTACCTGCCTGTCTCTGAATCTACCTGCCTGTCTCTGAATCTACCTGCCTGTCTCTGAATCTACCTGCCTGTCTCTGAATCTAACTGTCTGTCTCTGAATCTACCTGCCTGTCTCTGAATCTACCTGTCTGTCTCTGAATCTACCTGCCTGTCTCTGAATCTACCTGTCTGTCTCTGAATCTACCTGCCTGTCTCTGAATCTACCTGCCTGTCTCTGAATCTACCTGTCTGTCTCTGAATCTACCTGCCTGTCTCTGAATCTACCTGTCTGTCTCTGAATCTACCTGTCTGTACCTGAATCTACCTGCCTGTACCTGAATCTACCTGTCTGCCTCTGAATCTACCTGCATGTCTCTGAATCTACCTGTCTGTCACGGAATCTACCTGTCTGCCTCGGAATCTACCTGCCTGTCTCTGAATCTACCTGTCTGTCTCTGAATCTACCTGCCTGTCTCTGAATCTACCTGCCTGTCTCTGAATCTACCTGCCTGTCTCTAAATCTACCTGCCTGTCTCTGAATCTACCTGCCTGTCTCTGAATCTAACTGTCTGTCTCTGAATCTACCTGCCTGTCTCTGAATCTACCTGTCTGTCTCTGAATCTACCTGCCTGTCTCTGAATCTACCTGCCTGTCTCTGAATCTACCTGCCTGTCTCTGAATCTACCTGCCTGTCTCTGAATCTACCTGTCTGTCTCTGAATCTACCTGCCTGTCTCTGAATCTACCTGTCTGTCTCTGAATCTACCTGCCTGTCTCTGAATCTACCTGTCTGTCTCTGAATCTACCTGCCTGTCTCTGAATCTACCTGCCTGTCTCTGAATCTACCTGCCTGTCTCTGAATCTACCTGCCTGTCTCTGAATCTAGCTGTCTGTCTCTGAATCTACCTGCCTGTCTCTGAATCTACCTGCCTGTCTCTGAATCTACCTGCCTGTCTCTGAATCTACCTGCCTGTCTCTGAATCTACCTGCCTGTCTCTGAATCTACCTGCCTGTCTCTGAATCTACCTGTCTGTCTCTGAATCTACCTGCCTCTCTGAATCTACCTGCCTGTCTCTGAATCTACCTGCCTGTCTCTGAATCTACCTGCCTGTCTCTGAATCTACCTGTCTGTCTCTGAATCTACCTGCCTGTCTCTGAATCTACCTGCCTGTCTCTGAATCTACCTGCCTGTCTCTGAATCTACCTGCCTGTCTCTGAATCTACCTGTCTGTCTCTGAATCTACATGTCTGTCTCTGAATCTACATGTCTGTCTCTGAATCTACATGTCTGTCTCTGAATCTACATGTCTGTCTCTGAATCTACATGTCTGTCTCTGAATCTACATGTCTGTCTCTGAATCTTAATAATCGAATAAATCACGCCTATCACAGCAAATCTACAATTCAAGAACAGACGAACTTAAACACAGCGCCAGTCTCACCTGACATGCCCAGGCGGCAGCATCAGCAGGCAATTTCGAATAGCTTGATGATCGCCTGGTGCGCAACTGGCAATCTCGCCACCTAGCAATGGGACGCCCAATTCGCGGAAGAACGCCTTCAACAAGCTGGCATAGTTGTGCACATCCTTGAACAGCGGACAGGCGCGCTTATCTACTCCGCATTCGTTTGAACCGTCGCACAGACATCGCTGCTGCACCAGCTGCTGCTGCTGTTTGCCCTGATGCTCGAACGCCTCGCGGAGGTGTTGAATCTCAACAGCGCTGCCGCTGCGCCTGTAGACGCCCTGCTGCTGACTGCCGTGACGCTCAATGATATCAACGCAGCAAACCAGGATGTCCGGTAGACCGACGCGATGCCATTGGCCGGCGGTGGAGCAGCCGGAGCTGAGGTCCGAGCCGAATAGGGCGGGTCGCAGGATGCCGCTCGGCCTGAGGTCGCTGGCGTCCGGGCGGGAGCGAAAAAATGCGCGCAGCGCCGGCAACAACGGGGCGAACTTTGTCTGCGGGTGTTGGGTATGAGGGGAGAGTCGAGCGGCTCAGCTCGGCTTTAACTGTATATTTGGAAATTTACCAGCTCCAGGTTCTAATCTACAAGCTTAATCATCAAATCTACCAGCATCATCATCAAATCTACAAGCTTTATCATCGTATCTACTAACTCTATCATCAAATCTACCAGCTTCATCATTAAACCTACCGACTTTATCCTCATATTTACTACCTTTATCATCAAATCTACCAGCTTTATCATCAAATCTACCAGCTTCATCATGAAATCTACCAGCTTCATCATCAAATTTACTAGCTTCATCATCACATCTACCAGCTTTATCATCAAATCTACCAGCTTTATTACTAAAGCTACCAGCTTTATCATCAAATCTACCGACTTTATCCTCATATTTACTACCTTTATCATCAAATCTACCTGCTTCATCATGAAATCTACCGACTTTATCCTCATATTTACTACCTTTATCATCAAATCTACCAGCTTCATCATCAAACCTACCGACTTTATCCTCATATTTACTACCTTTATCATCAAATCTACCAGCTTTATCATCAAATCTACCAGCTTCATCATGAAATCTACCAGCTTCATCATCAAATTTACTAGCTTCATCATCACATCTACCAGCTTTATCATCAAATCTACCAGCTTTATTACTAAAGCTACCAGCTTTATCATCAAATCTACCGACTTTATCCTCATATTTACTACCTTTATCATCAAATCTACCTGCTTCATCATGAAATCTACCAGCTTCATCATCAAATCTACCAGCTTCATCATCAAATTTACTAGCTTCATCATCACATCTACCAGCTTTATCATCAAATCTACCAGCTTTATTACTAAAGCTACCAGCTTTATCATCAAATCTACCGACTTTAGTATCATTAAACCTACCAGCTTTATCATCAAATCTACCAGCTTTATTACTAAAGCTACCAGCTTTATCATCAAATCTACCGACTTTATCCTCATATTTACTACCTTTATCATCAAATCTACCTGCTTCATCATGAAATCTACCAGCTTCATCATCAAATCTACCAGCTTCATCATCAAATTTACTAGCTTCATCATCACATCTACCAGCTTTATCATCAAATCTACCAGCTTTATTACTAAAGCTACCAGCTTTATCATCAAATCTACCGACTTTAGTATCATTAAACCTACCAGCTTTATCATCAAATCTACCAGCTTTATTACTAAAGCTACCAGCTTTATCATCAAATCTACCAGCTTTATTACTAAAGCTACCAGCTTTATCATCAAATCTACCAGCTTTATTACTAAAGCTACCAGCTTTATCATCAAATCTACCAACTTTAGTATCATTAAACCTACCAGCTTTATTAACAAATCTACCGGCTTTATTATTAAAGCTACCAGCTTTATCATCAAATCTACTAGCTTGATCATCAAATCTATCAGCTTTATCATCGAATCTATCGACTCTGTTATCATAAAATCTACCAGCCCACTAACTATAGCAAAAGACAAAGGCAGCAGCTCACCCTGATAGGCGTGGGCTTCAAGTCGCTGGCATCGGGCCCCGCCAATATTCGAACGCAATTGGAGGGGAAAAATCCGATTCTGGGCGCCGAGGACAATGAGGAGGATGAGGATGAGGCGGCCGTTCTCGGTGCTTGGGGAGGCGAACCTGTTGGTATTGGTTTAATTGGCCGATATGTAGCGTAAATAACTTAAAAATGCACGAATTGAAAAACGCCTAGTTTCGCACCGTTTCCCAATGATTTCAAGTCGAAATTCACACCAACAGTAGCCGCTCCGGCCAAGGCACCCACTGAATCAAGCGACACAATTTTCCCCTGCCACCAAGTCGGCTGGTCGATATTGACGGTCACGTGAGTCAGGGCCACGTAGTCACCGATTCTCAGCTCCAGTTCGTCTTCAGCCTCTGGACGAAATTCCGCCACTGCGACGGCTAGCTCAACTGCCTATAAAAGTGAAATGAAAATTCAGAGATCATGCAGATAACTGCAGTGATAATAAATGGGAAAATCTAGTATCAATCCATATGGATAACTAGTGACAATCCATAGGGACAACTAGCGACAATCCATAGGGATAACTAGTAACAATCCATAGGGATAACTAGTAACAATCCATGGGGATAACTAGCGACAATCCATAGGGATAACTAGTAACAATCCATAGGGATAACTAGTAACAATCCATAGGGATAACTAGTAACAATCCATAGGGATAACTAGTAACAATCCATAGGGATAACTAGTAACAATCCATGGGGATAACTAGTAACAATCCATGGGGATAACTAGTAACAATCCATAGGGATAACTAGTGGCAATCCATAGGGATAACTAGTGGCAATCCATAGGGATAACTAGTGACAATCCATAGGGATAACTAGTGGCAATCCATAGGGATAACTAGTGACAATCCATAGGGATAACTAGTGAAAATCCATAGGGATAACTAGTGGCAATCCACAGGGATAACTAGTGAAAATCCATAGGGATAACTAGTGGAAATCCACAGGGATAACTAGTGACAATCCATAGGGATAACTAGTGACAATCCATAGGGATAATTAGTAACAATCCATGGGGATAACTAGTGACAAACCATAGGGATAACTAGTGACAATCCATAGGGATAACTAGTGGCAATCCATAGGGATAACTAGTGACAATCCATAGGGATAACTAGTGACAATCCATAGGGATAACTAGTAACAATCCATAGGGATAACTAGTGACAATCCATAGGGATAACTAGCGACAATCCATAGGGATAATTAGTGACAATTCATAGGGATAACTAGTGTCAATCCATAGGGATAATTAGTGAAAATTCATAGGGATAACTAGTGTCAATCCATAGGGATAACTAGTGACAATCCATAGGGATAACTAGTGTCAATCCATAGGGATAACTAGTGAAAATCCATAGGAATGACTAGTGACAATTCATAGGGATAATATGGGAGAATCTATGGGGACACGTAAAACTGCCAAAAACGAAATTCAGCGAACCTGAGTGTTATATCGATCAGCGGGCGACAGTTGCTCCCCGTGGCAATTAATCTCCAACGGATCCAACACCATCGGGCAGGTGATCCTGTCACCGACGGCGGGCAGTAAGTCGCTGAAGCCTTTGAAATAAGCCGACAATAAGGTGCGACATTCGGTTAAAAAGCCGCTCTCAGGTTTTTGCTCTTCAATCATCGACTCAAATTTGATAGCTCGAGATCGAACGTCGCTTAAAGCGGCACCCAAATCCGCCAGACGGTGATTGGCGCTGCGCTGAAGGCAGCAACGATGCAAAGCGGCGTCCATAGCAACCAACTCGGTCAGGGTACGAAAAACATTCCAATTGTTAGCTTCGGAAACAAAGACCGACAATTGGACGCGAGTGTCACGGTAGAGCGAATCCGCTGTGCGTGCCGAGGTAGTCAAGTTGCTGTCCATATCGGCAGTCGGGCCATTGACAAAGTAGATGTTGGCTAGGCGAACTTGCAAGCTAGACAGCTTCATGCAGCCGGGCAGATAGTGATTGTGAGCCCGTTTGCGCAGAGCAGCCGATAGCTTGCACCTGAGTTGGAGTGAGATTATAGAGATCCCGGATTGGGATTCTTTAGATCCGGATTAGGGATTGTGATTGGGATTCTTGAGATTCTAAACTTGGATTTTTTAGATACGGGATTGAGATCTTCAGATTAGAGGTTGGGAATCTTTGGATAAGGGATTGGTATTATTGAGAATTGGGATTGGGATTCTTGAGACTCCAAACTGGGATTCTTGAGAACCAGGATTGGGACTATTGAAATCCGAGGTTGGGATTCTTTGGAAAAGGCATTGGGATTCTTGAGATCCGAGGTTGAGATTCTTGAGATCTGGCATTGGGATTATTGAGATCCCGGATTGGGATTATTGAGATTCTTAATTGGGATAATTGATAACCGAGGTTGGGAATCTTTAGAAAAGGGATTGTGATTCTTGAGATCTGGGATTGTGATTCTTGAGATCTGGGATTGGGACTTTTGAGATCTGGGATTGTGATTCTTGAGATCTGGGATTGTGATTCTTGAGATCTGGGATTGGGACTCTTGAGATCTGGGATTGTGATTCTTGAGATCTGGGATTGTGATTCTTGAGATCTGGGATTGTGATTCTTGAGATCTGGGATTGTGATTCTTGAGATCTGGGATTGGGACTCTTGAGATCTGGGATTGGGACTCTTGAGATCTGGGATTGTGATTCTTGAGATCTGGGATTGGGACTCTTGAGATCTGGGATTGTGATTCTTGAGATCTGGGATCAGGATTCTTGAGATCCAGAATTGGGATTATTGAGATCCAGGATTGTGCCTATGATTTCAAAATAGGGATTTAGGATTCCGCATAAATATAACATACTACTCGTACATCCTGGATATGCGCTCGCGAGACGTTCATAGGCACGATTGATATTCAGGATTAAAGAACTTTCATAATTGGGACGTGGGCTCTTTGAATGAGAGTTTCCAGTTGGGACGGTACGGTATGAGGAATTTTTTTGGCTACAAAATTAACGCATAGCTAGCAACAGTGTGCGCTGCTAAAACGCATGGATTTAGCACATCGATCCACTCTTTACCCGCTTGAATTAAGTGGAATGCTGGCTGTTTTCATCCTATTAATAAATTAAGAGTTTCCAAGAAGTACGGACTTACAGAGTGAAAACTATCGAGAAACAATAGATTGGAATCGTGTGAATTCTAATTAAAAATTCTTGCACTCAAATCATCGATGGAAGCAATACGAGCGTAAACAAGAAACGAGAATGAAAAAGAATGAGAATTCTCGTCAAGAAGTCTAAGCGAGTTCCACTTCCTCAAGATCCTTCAGCGAGTCCCACTTCCTCCACTTCCTTTTAGCGAGTTCCATTTCCTTCAGCGAGTCCCAATTCCTCCACTTCCTTCAGCGAGTCCCATTTCCTTCACTTCCTTTCAGCGAGTCCCACTTCCTCCACTTCCTTCAGCGAGTCCCACTTCCTCCACTTCCTTCAGCGAGTCCTATTTCCTCCACTTCCTTCAGCAAGTCCCATTTCCTCCACTTCCTTCAGCAAGTCCCATTTCCTCCACTTCCTTCAGCGAGTCCCACTTCCTCCACTTTCTTCAGCGAGTCCCACTTCCTCCACTTCCTTCAGCGAGTCCCACTTCCTCCACTTCCTTCAGCGAGTCCCACTTTCTCCACTTCGTTCAGTGAGTCCAACTCCCCCCCACTTCCTTCAGCGAATCCCACTTCCTCTACTTCCTTCAGCGAGTCCCCATTCCCCCCTAAGAGAAACCCAAATCCCCAAAACTCGTCATGTCTTACGTTCTGGGCCGGTCAACAATAGCTGAAGCCGGCGGTCCGAGCTGTTGCAGAACCAGCTGATTCAAGCTGGCCCGCCTCGGCGGCGGTGGCGGCGGAGGCGGAGACGGCGGCGCAGGCGGGGACATGTCTTTGTCTGCTAACTGACGCCGCTGCTCTTGCTGCTGTTTCCCGTTTTGCTGAGCCAACTGCTGCCGCCGCCGGCAAGGAGGCGGATTTAGAAATCCACCGTCATCGTCTGAAGAAGCCGTAGATGCGGTTGCTGCTGCTGCTGCTGCAGCGACAGAATCTGGCACAGCCGCTGGGGTAGTTGGCGGATGACGCTGTCGCTGCAGTTGCTGTTGCCGCTGCTGTGTCAGCTGGAGCATAAACAATTGAAAAATACTCAACTTGGCAACGAACTGACTTTTTTACGTGGAATGATTGCGCGTTAAATAGCTGGCATACGGAGAATATCTCTCACTCACTAACTAAGCACATTGCACGCAAATTCGCAACAAATATTCAAGACTATAATAGAATTGGCCTCCTACTCACTTACACTTTGCTGCTTTAAGCAAGAAACTATTACAAGTAGAATTGAGCCTATTTGGCATTCCTTCTCTATCCTAACTGTCTCTCTCCTACGCGTTTAAACATTTGCTAAGCAAATAAAGATAGCTAACAATGTCTAAGGGACTAAGTGCGCTTGATTTGCTGTTACAAAACGCGGCTTAACAGATGATATCGAAAAAGAATAATTTGGCTAATTAAACAAACTAACAAGTTAAAGTGAAACGAAAATTATTGATTAAAGTTTAGATTCGACGTGGTCTAAACATGAAAACATAGCTGCTCTACACAAAACTATTTCTATTAAAGGATTATCAATGCTATTATTAATCAAGTTTACAATAAAACTCAAAGTCACTAACAGTTTCGCTCAAGCTGGCTTTTGTTTTCTTGAAAAGGATAATCAATTTAAAATGCTGCTTGGAGCTTTCAGCTTGTAGCCTCTGGGATGTGGAAAGCCCTAGCAAGCAACATTGGCATCTAACTATAATCCAACCCCTCATACATTAAACCTTAGTTCTGGCTAAAACCTTACTACATAACTGTTATTTCTTGGGCCCAGTCAGCATTCAAGAATTCAAGCAGATGAATTCCATTTAAGTTGTATTAAGTTACCTTTGCAGCTTGTACTTTTATATTTGTAGCTGGCTTTTATATTTTTATCTTCAAGCTGTCAGCTTCTAAGCAACAAAAACTCGGACATTTAATTAAAACAGTGGCTGTAATAGCTGAAGTAAAAGCATTACTAAAAGTGCATTTTAAGTTTTTATAGTCACTGATAAAAAGCATAAACAAAAAATAGTTTAGTATATAGCTTGATAAAAGTGTAAGTCACAAATTTTTTGCTTAGAATATCAATAATTGATCAGTATTATGTGTGATAGTTAATGAAAAGTTGTATAAATGCTTTTTATGATTTTTTAAATTCTAATTTACTTTGTTATATTAATGTCATGACTTTTCTTGGCCCAGTTATTGGAGTTCATATACTACTGTGCTTTGAAGATGTTGCAGCAGGAGCTGGGTTTATTTTTTGTGCAATAGGGATGCTATAGCATCTTGACTTTGAGAATCACATCCTAAAATTTAATATAGGATGCAATTTTGCATCCTGATTTTTTAATTCTTCACAATATAAGACCTCTTAAAATGGGACTTTTAAAAATTGCATCCCAAACCCTGAAATCATATCCTAAAATTAAGAAAATGATGCGATTTCGCATCATGTGCCCATCCAAAAACTAAACCCAGAGCAGGAGGCCTGTGAGCAGGTCCACATTGCAAGCTAGAATGCTGTGGATAGGCACCAGTTCTTGAGTGACATCAGCTAGTAGTACCTGGTTGACCACCTAATGGACCTTGGCAGACCTGGACATATAGTAGAGGATTCACAAGGAAGATAAGTAGAAGTTCATGCACTGTAAATACCACAAGGGTGCTTGGTGCCAGAGCCATTAGGTTCTTGGCATAGTGGAATATGGTATGAAACCAATGCTATCATAATGGTTATTGTACCTGATTGCACTGTAGCTGCAGGGATGCTGCTGCCAATTATCCAATGCCACATGCTACTAGAGACCCAGATCCTAACTTAGCTATGGCTGGCTGGCCTATAACAGGCTACAAAATCACATAGTGGTAAACCACTGTCCACACTTCATGGATCTAGCTGACCTGACAATGCACACAAACTGCATCAAGCTAGGGGACATGGGCCCTGGCCAAGAGGCACCTATGTGCCATGCACAGAACAAGTGATGCACTTTTCAAGGACTATATCTGGCGCTGCCTATACCCTAATAAGCCCTTCAATGCTGTGTTGTACTGGGCCTCCATTTATTATCCTGTTTAGGACTTTACTTGACTTAAGTAAACCCATGGTCAGGAAGGTGCAGCATGTGTACCAGAATAACATCCACCAAAATTTTTGTTGTGCGCCGACACAAAAACCCAATGTGTGCCATTATGTGCTTACTTGGAACAAAGGTTCAAAGGACCAAAAAAGGTCCCGCAAAGTATTTATTCTACACATCTTCCTATATACTACATTTTTACTTGTAATCTGCTCTAAATCTTTGCAAATTTGCCACATTTTTACCTTTTTACTACTTACTTTGCCTATTTTGCTAATTAGATTGGCGATTTTGTGCCAGACTGTGCACCATATTACGGATGGTTGTCAGTGTACATCAGAAGGAAAAATACAAAAAATAAAAATGTATGCCAAAAATAAAAAAATGTATGTCAAAGGAGCAAAATAAAGGTCCCACGAACTTTGCTACCACAAAAATTGAAAATCTGAAAATTTGTTCACCAATTTCTCAAAAGTGTATGCCAATTTCTCAAAAGTGTATGCCAAACCCTTGTTTGAAGCAGGTATATGCCAGAAATTTCTGGCATATATCCCCCTTCTGCAATATAGACTGTGCACTCAGACCCTTTGTATGTGCCACACTTTTGCATTATGCGCCAAACTATGCACACAGCACAGTAAAGTGTGTGCCATGTGCTGGCAAATTGCTGATTTTTGCTGGAAAATTCTGGGGATTCTACTGCCTTCCTGGCTTTAGGAGTAAACCTGAAATTAATGAAAAAATGGGTTAAAATAATATAAGGAAGTAAACTAGAACTGTGCCTAGGAATGAGACTAAGACAGTAAAGTTTTTTAATTATATAATAAATTGAGACAGTTATTTGAACACAATGCAGCGATTAGGCCTAAACATACATCTTATAGATTAAAAAGTTGATCTATTGCTAGGCCTACAAATTAACAAGCCTAGGCCTACTATAAATAAAAATGCAAAGCAATAAAAATATAAGTTGACAAAAATCTAACACAACAACAATAATGGACAAAATATAATGCTTTTAAATTAAGTTAGTGACATTAGCATAAAATATTTCGTACAATATCTAATGACTAATTTGATTTTCATGCAATCGCTAGCTTACATTGGCTGGCTATATTACATTGGCTACTCACTAAGTGATTGATCCCAAATGCCTCCTACCAACAGCTGCTTTCAGAAACCTAAAGCCACCTGAAAGGGCTTAATAGCTAGAGAGTCGAACAATGTGAACAATGTAGTCGTCCGTTCGACAACTGGGGAGTTTATTATTATTATTATTACACTAAGTGAAATTTTGACACCTCAAACTTGACGCATTTTTAAAAAAAAACATTACTTTTTTCTGTAGAATGTAATAACAAAATAGATAGTTCAAAACATTAGATTGTTTATTTTTATAACATTTGATATGTTTGCGGAAAATTCATCTTAATTTTTAGGTAATTTTAAACAATATATTATTGTTGTTTTGTTCATCAGGGTACCGGTACTGCCTGCCCGATTCGTAAATGTTCATTCGTTACCTATTCTATACGCAGCAATTTAACTCCACTATCGATGCATTGTCACCAGTGTCGTAGGCATACGTGCGCAACAGTCGGCCGATCCGGCCGACTGATTTGGTGGCTGACAAAGGTAAGTCGCAAAATCGCCGATGTAAGTCGCAAAGTCGCCAATGTATGTAAGTCGCTAAATCGGTAAAAATTGAGGGGGTAAGTCGCAAAATGGAGGGGGTAAGTCGCGAAATGGAGGGGGTAAGTCGCAAAATGGAGGTGGTTAGTCGCGAAATGGAGAGGGTAAGTCGCAAAATGGAGGGGGTAAGTCGCAAAATGGAGGGGGTTAGTCGCGAAATTGAGGGGGTAAGTCGCAAAATGGAGGGGGGTAGGCCTAAGTCGCGAAATGGAGGGGGTAAGTTATATGATGGGCGGTGGAAGTGTCAAACTTGGTAAAACAACGTAGCAAGTAGGCAAGTTGTACCGTTGTATGTAACAATTGGTTTGTGGGACCTTTTTTGCTCCTTCAAACTTTAACCCCAAGTAAGTCACAAATTTTGTATCAACTAAGTTGCACTGGCCAACCAAATTTTTCAAGTTGCGCACATATGGGCATAGCTAGGAATTTTCAATGGTGGCTGGGTTTATTTTTTTGCTGGGCACAGGATGCGAAATCGCATCCTGTTCTTAATTTTAAGATGCGATTTCAGGGTTTAGGATGCATTTTTTAAAAAGGCTTATTTAAGAAGTCTTTTATTGTGACAAATTAAAAAAATCTGGATGCGAAATCGCATCCTATATGAAATTTCAGGATGCGATTTTTAAAGTCAAGATGCTATAGCATCCCTATAGCACAAAAAATAAACCCAGAATGGTGGGGATAAATGAAAAAAATGGAATGAACAATTCAAAAAGTAGCTATGGAAGAGAAAACAAATTGACTGTATTTTAATGGTAATGCTCCCCCTTTCCACTTTCCCACAATTTTCTGCCGCTTGGAGGGGATATACCCCTGTATCCCCCCTAGCTATACCACTATCACAATCTATGTTGTTGTTTTAGATAGGTCTATGTCTCTATTTCTTAGTTTTATAATTTCTTATTAATGTTATTTAAATCCTATTATTATTGAATAACAAATTTTTTTATTCTATGTAAGTTGATTTAACTTTTTGCTTTTTTGTCAACCATAAACAAAATATTCAAACAAACTATAAAGATAATGATGCTCTATAATTAAATTTATATTAGCGACTATAATTCCAATATACATTGGACTTATAATTCTATTATAATAACAGAATCTAATAAAAGTAATTTATTCTGTATCTCTAAGTGGACTGGTAGATATGGTTTTTTATGCAAATAAATAGCTTGAGTATAAATAATGCCTAGATATTCAGATTTGTATATACTTTTGGAATTAAAATTTAAAAGTAAATTTTTATCAATTCATTTAAGATCAATATGCAATGGATTATTTAAACCTAAAGATAGCCAATTTAGTTTCTTTTAGGCCCTACCTTATTGATAGTTTGTGGCTTAAGGTTGGTATCTATAGACTATAGTTTTTATATAATTATAGGGCCTAAGATCAAATAAAGGCTTAAAAGTATAAAGGAGAAAGAAATTATACAAAGCCTATGCAAAATAGCATACATGCCCAATACCCATCTGACTAGTCTAAACTAGATAGGTAAAATGGCTATCAGAATAACCTAAGTTATAAAATTGGCAATGTAAGTCATAAGATTAAGAAGGCAACTGACAAAACTAGTCAAAATGGGGGGAAAATGCAATTTTGAAACTAGTAGATTGCAAAAATATATGGTGTGGCTAGCCAAGAGGTAGTTTATATAAGCATTTTTACTTCTTCAAAAATTTTCTAATGTATGTTGCAAATTTTGCTAAAACTAAATTGCATTAAATAGGTAAAATTTTGAGGTTGGGCTTTATATAAAATAATAATCACACACAAATTATATCCTAATTCTCATACTTGTATTCAGATTTTTAGCTGTATAGATGCAAACTTACATTCACATTTTCAGTAAAAAACCCTGCTAGCAGTAGTCTAGGTGTATACAAATATACTATTAGGCCTACCTACCTAGTATTTAGCTTGCTTGGCCTAGGCCATGGGAGGGTATAGACTGTTCCTATTTTTACAATTTTCCTATCTAATTATTACAAACATTTACTCTATATAAAAGGGTTAAAAATCTAGAAAGCTAAAAGTTAAATTAAAATTAAAAAAAACTAAAACCATTAAAAAGCTTATAGTTGCACTTTTACTTGCACAACTTATCCGATATCCTATTTAACAGTATGGGTAGTAGCTCTGTAGTAGTAGGCCTAGTAGGCTTAGGAAAGCAGCCTATTAGTAGACCTATGAGAGTTTTGTATATTTTAATTGTTTAGATCACCATTAATTCTTAAAGAATATTCATAATAACAGTTATAAAAACAATTATATCAAAAACCTTAATAATTTTTTTCTATTTACTTATGTTTATAAAATAACCAACAAAGAACTGTTGGTCTGTACTATGCATTTAAATTAAAAACAAAATAAAATTGTTTGGTATATAAAATATTTTAATCACTTGATTTCTTTCAGACCATACCTAGGCAATTTTTTTGAACTTGTCAATTCTTAGTTGGAGCTGCTTGGCCCCACTCCCTTTATCTCTCTCTAGTTTGGAGGGAGAGAATTGGGAGAGTGGGCCCTAACTAGTTGCCAACTGCAGCAAAGGAAGCATTTGCTTTGTTTGCAACTTCAATTCGATTTGAGCTAGTAGGCACAACTAGTTGGCTAATTGAATATGGAATCTCGGCAGTCCAGCACTGAGTCCAATGCTACAATGCAATCTGTGGGCACTACAGACACAAGTTCAGACAGTGCCACAGATGTTGAACTATTGGAGAACAGTTTTGGCACTGTTGATTTGGATAGCATTGCTCATCATCAGTCAGCCTCCTCCGCTGCAGTGGCAGCAGGCTCTGCCGCTGAGGGCATGTCAGCTGTCATGAGTAGCAGCGGCTCTGGTGCCTGTTCACCTGGTGCTGCTGGTGGTAAACGTCTTGGCTCCTATCAGCTAATGGAGACCATTGGCAAGGGCACATTTGCTCTGGTGAAGCTGGGCTATCATACAGTGCTCAAGACACGAGTAAGTAGGCTGTTTGATTGGTTTTTTGTATTGTGAATGACATTCGAGTCCCAAATATACCTGAGTCCCTGAAATTCAGGTAGGCTTTAGCAGAGGTTACTTTCTAATCTTAACTGTAACATTTTACAAACATAAATTTCTACAGGTGGCCATCAAAATCATGGACAAAGAACTGATTGGTGAAAGAAATTTAATAAAAGTTTATCGGGAAATTGAGGCCATGAAGTGCCTACGCCATCCGTACATTATTCGACTGTACGAAGTTATCGAAACTGCCACGCAGGTCTGTCTGGTCATGGAGTTTGCTTCTAAAGGAGAAGTTTTTGGTGAGATTGAATTTTTTAATATATGTGAATTGTTTCATTTAGCTGCGATCTGAGTTATCGTTGGAGAATCGTTGGAATTCAAGTTAGTTAAGTTTTTATCTGGGTTACTACATTTAGAAACTGAGTTCCCATAATTGGGATCAGAGTTTCTCTAGTTTAGGATCTGAGTTAGCTACTTTAGGTGGGATCTGAGGTACTGTAGTTTAGGATCTGAGTTACTTTAGGTAGGATCTGAGTTACTCTAGTTCATGCATGCGCAACTATTGGAATCACCCGGCCGTTTCCACTGGCAACACACACTGGTAAGTCGCTATTGGACAAAATAGCTATCACGTGACAACAATCAACCAATAATAGCGACTTACATGTTTATGTTGCCAGTGGAAACGGCCGGGTGATTCCCAAGGTTGCACCCATGCATGCTCTAGTTTAGGATCTGAGCTACTTTAGGTGGGATCCGAGTTTCTATAGTTGGGATCCAAGTTCTTATCGTTGGGATCCGAGTTCCTATCGTTGGGATCCGAGTTCCTATCGTTGGGATCCGAGCTCCTATCGTTGGGATCCGAGTTTCTATAGTTGGGATCCGAGTTCCTATAGTTGGGATCTGAGTTCCTATAGTTGGGATCTGAGTCCCTATAGTTGGGATCCGAGTTCCTATCGTTGGGATCCGAGTTCCTATCGTTGGGATCCGAGCTCCTATCGTTGGGATCCGAGTTTCTATAGTTGGGATCCGAGTTCCTATAGTTGGGATCTGAGTTCCTATAGTTGGGATCTGAGTTCCTATAGTTGGGATCTGAGTCCCTATAGTTGGGATCCGAGTTTCTATAGTTGGGATCCGAGTTCCTATAGTTGGGATCTGAGTTCCTATAGTTGGGATCTGAGCTCCTATAGTTGGGATCCGAGTTCCTATAGTTGGGATCCGAGTTCCTATAGTTGGGATCTGAGTTTGCTTAGTTAGGATCCGAATTGTTACTAATGTGTTTCTAAATGCTTATAATTCGTAATTATTCCATAGTGAGCATCAATAAAAATGCCCCCTTCCCAACGCATCCTTTCCAAGATTACATCACCCGGGTGAAGCACCTGGCAGAGCCCGAGGCCAGGGAGATATTCTGGCAGACCGTGTGCGCTGTGTCCTACTGTCACCACAGACGCATAGCCCACCGAGATTTGAAAGCGGAAAACATCCTGCTTGATTACCGCGGCTGCGTTAAGCTAGTTGATTTCGGCTTCTGCAACGTTATGCAGCCAGATCAGTTGTTGAATACCCACTGCGGCTCGCCTCAGTACGCCAGTCCTGAGCTGTTCAAGGGTGAACCTTACGACGGGGTCAAGGTCGACGTCTGGGTTAGTTAATATTTTTTTATCGTTCTGTTCTTTATTTTCCACTCCCTGTTCCCAACTTCATTTCCCCACTTTATCTTTCAAATTCCACTCCCTGATCCCTCTTGATTTCCCCACTCACTGTTCCCCGCTTGATTTCCCCACTCCGTTCCCTACTCCCTGTTCTCCACTCCCTGTTCCCCACTCCCTGTTCCCCACTTGATTTCCCCACTCCGTTCCCTACTCCCTGTTCTCCACTCCCTGTTCCCCACTCCCTGTTCCCCACTCCCTGTTCCCCACTTGATTTCCCCACTCCGTTCCCTACTCCCTGTTCTCCACTCCCTGTTCCCCACTCCCTGTTCCCCACTCCCTGTTCCCCACTTGATTTCCCCACTCCGTTCCCTACTCCCTGTTCTCCACTCCCTGTTCCCCACTCCCTGCTCCCCACTTGATTTCCCCAATCCCTGTTCCCCACTCCCTGATCCCCCTTGATTTCCCCACTCTCTGATCCCCTTGTTTTTCGCACTCCCTATTCCCTACTTGATTTCCCCACTTCCTGTTCCCCACTTGATTTCCACACTCCCTGTTCCATATTTGGGAACTCCAATTTATTTCCCTTCTTCCTATTCCCTTGCCTATTCGGGTGTTTCCCATTTATAATTCCCATTCCGTGACCGGCATTCAGCTATTTATACACTGGGGATGGAGAAGCGAAAGCATGCTGGCTAATGAATGAGATGAAATAAGAGAATTCTGTGCGCTAGTACGCTATGAGCATGCAGCGCGCGTCAGGTCGGCGTCAAATTCAATGGGCTTGAAAGTTGAAACTTGCTTTTTACAGAGAAGACTTGGCTATCCTACTGCCCTAGCGTCCTTTGCTTCCGCGCCCTTGGCAGCAATAAGCTTTTCCTGTGACCAAATTATGGTTTTTTAGCTAGTACACAATAAAATGTTGCCTGGTTATTTTTTGAAGTCGCTGTCTAATTAATATTGTGTCGTAATAGTGTTGTCTGATATGAAGTCTCACGGTTAAAGGGATGAGATCTCACACTGTTTAGTATCAAGTCTCATAGTGTCAAATATGAAGTCTCACGGTTAGAGGCATGAGATCTCACACTGTTCAGTATCAAGTCTCATAGTGTCTAATATGAAGTCTCACGGCTAAAGGGATGAGATCCCATACTGTTTAGTATCAAGTCTCATAGTGTCTAATATGAAGTCTCACGGCTAAAGGGATGAGATCTCACATTGTTCAGTATCAAGTCTCATAGTGTCTAATATGAAGTCTCACGGCTAAAGGGATGAGATCTCACATTGTTTAGTATCAAGTCTCATAGTGTCAAATATGAAGTCTCACGGCTAAAGGGATGAGATCTCACATTGTTTAGTATCAAGTCTCATAGTGTCAAATATGAAGTCTCACGGTTAGAGGCATGAGATCTCACACTGTTCAGTATCAAGTCTCATAGTGTCTAATATGAAGTCTCACGGCTAAAGGGATGAGATCCCATACTGTTTAGTATCAAGTCTCATAGTGTCTAATATGAAGTCTCACGGCTAAAGGGATGAGATCTCACATTGTTTAGTATCAAGTCTCATAGTGTCTAATATGAAGTCTCACGGCTAATGGGATGAGATCTCACATTGTTCAGTATAAAGTCTCATAGTGTCCAATATGAAGTCTCACGGCTAAAGGGATGAGATCTCACATTGTTTAGTATCAAGTCTCATAGTGTCGAATATGAAGTCTCACGGCTAAAGGGATGAGATCTCACATTGTTTAGTATCAAGTCTCATAGTGTCTAATATGAAGTCTCACGGCTAAAGGGATGAGATCTCACATTGTTTAGTATCAAGTCTCATAGTGTCTAATATGAAGTCTCACGGCTAAAGGGATGAGATCTCACATTGTTTAGTATCAAGTCTGATAGTGTCTAATATGAAGTCTCACGGCTAAAGGGATGAGATCTCACACTGTTCAGTATCAAGTCTCATAGTGTCTAATATGAAGTCTCACGGCTAAAGGGATGAGATCCCATACTGTTTAGTATCAAGTCTCATAGTGTCTAATATGAAGTCTCACGGCTGAAGGGATGAGATCTCATTGTTTAGTATCAAGTCTCATAGTGTCTAATATGAAGTCTCACGGCTAAAGGGATGAGATCTCACATTGTTTAGTATCAAGTCTCATAGTGTCTAATATGAAGTCTCACGGCTAAAGGGATGAGATCTCACATTGTTTAGTATCAAGTCTCATAGTGTCTAATATGAAGTCTCACGGCTAAAGGGATGAGATCTCACATTGTTTAGTATCAAGTCTCATAGTGTCTAATTTGATTTCTCACGGCTGAAGAGATGAGATCTCATTGTTTAGTATCAAGTCTCATATTGTCTAATATGAAGTCTCACGGCTAAAGGCAAGAGATCTCACATTGTTTAGTATCAAGTCTCATAGTGTCTAATATGAAATCTCATGGCTAATGGGATGAGATCTCACATTGTTCAGTATAAAGTCTCATAGTGTCCAATATGAAGTCTCACGGCTAAAGGGATGAGATCTCACATTGTTTAGTATCAAGTCTCATAGTGTCTAATATGAAGTCTCACGGCTAAAGGGATGAGATCTCACATTGTTTAGTATCAAGTCTCATAGTGTCTAATATGAAGTCTCACGGCTAAAGGGATGAGATCCTATACTGTTTAGTATCAAGTCTCATAGTGTCTAATATGAAGTCTCACGGCTAAAGGGATGAGATCTCACATTGTTCAGTATCAAGTCTCATAGTGTCTAATATGGAGTCTCACGGCTAAAGGGATGAGATCTCACATTGTTCAGTATCAAGTCTCATAGTGTCTAATATGAAGTCTCACGGCTAAAGGGATGAGATCTCACATTGTTTAGTATCAAGTCTCATACTGTCTAATTTGATTTCTCACGGCTGAAGGGATGAGATCTCATTGTTTAGTATCAAGTCTCATAGTGTCGAATATGAAGTCTCACGGCTAAAGGCAAGAGATCTCACATTGTTTAGTTATCAAGTCTTATAGTGTCTAATATGAAGTCTCACGGCTAAAGGGATGAGATCTCACATTGTTTAGTATCAAGTCTCATAGTGTCTAATATGAAGTCTCATGGCTAATGGGATGAGATCTCACATTGTTCAGTATAAAGTCTCATAGTGTCCAATATGAAGTCTCACGGCTAAAGGGATGAGATCTCACATTGTTTAGTATCAAGTCTCATAGTGTCGAATATGAAGTCTCACGGCTAAAGGGATGAGATCTCACATTGTTTAGTATCAAGTCTCATAGTGTCTAATATGAAGTCTCACGGCTAAAGGGATGAGATCCCATACTGTTTAGTATCAAGTCTCATAGTGTCTAATATGAAGTCTCACGGCTAAAGGGATGAGATCTCACATTGTTTAGTATCAAGTCTCATAGTGTCTAATATGAAGTCTCACGGCTAAAGGGATGAGATCTCACATTGTTTAGTATCAAGTCTCATAGTGTCTAATATGAAGTCTCACGGCTAAAGGGATGAGATCTCACATTGTTTAGTATCAAGTCTCATACTGTCTAATTTGATTTCTCACGGCTGAAGGGATGAGATCTCATTGTTTAGTATCAAGTCTCATGGTGTCTAATATGAAGTCTCACGGCTAAAGGCAAGAGATCTCACATTGTTTAGTTATCAAGTCTTATAGTGTCTAATATGAAGTCTCACGGCTAAAGGGATGAGATCTCACATTGTTTAGTATCAAGTCTCATAGTGTCCAATATGAAGTCTCACGGCTAAAGGGATGAGATCTCACATTGTTTAGTATCAAGTCTCATAGTGTCTAATATGAAGTCTCACGGCTAAAGGGATGAGATCTCACATTGTTTAGTACCAAGTCTCATAGTGTCTAATATGAAGTCTCACGGCTAAAGGCAAGAGATCCCATACTGTTTAGTATCAAGTCTCATAGTGTCTAATATGAAGTCTCACGGCTAAAGGGATGAGATCTCACATTGTTCAGTATCAAGTCTCATAGTGTCTAATTTGAAGTCTCACGGCTAAAGGGATGAGATCTCACATTGTTCAGTATCAAGTCTCATAGTGTCTAATATGAAGTCTCACGGCTAAAGGGATGAGATCTCACACTGTTTAGTATCAAGTCTCATAGTGGCAAATATGAAGTCTCACGGTTAGAGGGATGAGATCTCACACTGTTCAGTATCAAGTCTCATAGTGTCTAATATGAAGTCTCACGGCTAAAGGGATGAGATCCCATACTGTTTAGTATCAAGTCTCATAGTGTCTAATATGAAGTCTCACGGCTGAAGGGATGAGATCTCATTGTTTAGTATCAAGTCTCATAGTGTCTAATATGAAGTCTCACGGCTAAAGGGATGAGATCTCACATTGTTTAGTATCAAGTCTCATAGTGTCTAATATGAAGTCTCACGGCTAAAGGGATGAGATCTCACATTGTTTAGTATCAAGTCTCATACTGTCTAATTTGATTTCTCACGGCTGAAGGGATGAGATCTCATTGTTTAGTATCAAGTCTCATAGTGTCTAATATGAAGTCTCACGGCTAAAGGGATGAGATCTCACATTGTTTAGTATCAAGTCTCATACTGTCTAATTTGATTTCTCACGGCTGAAGGGATGAGATCTCATTGTTTAGTATCAAGTCTCATAGTGTTTAATATGAAATCTCAACTAGTGTTTAATATGACGTCTCGCCTTTAAAAGTATGATGTCTCAAAGTTTTAATTATGAAATCTAAAGTTGTCCAGCATAAGATCTCATTGTTTTCTGTGTAAAATCTAATGTTGTCTAGGATGAGATCTCATAGAAGTCTCATTTTCTCTATAATAAATCTGTTACTCATAAAAAATCGTTACATTGCTATCCGCAGAGTCTGGGCGTCATCCTCTACGTGCTTGTGTGCGGCTCATTTCCCTTCTGCGGCGAGCACCTGGGCACCATCAAGGCCAGCGTGATGCGCGGCCTAGTTCGCTTCCCATTCTACCTGTCGCACAGTTGCGAATCCCTAATCCGTTGGATGCTGAATTCCGATCCCAATAGGCGGTGCAGCATCGAGCAGGTCTGCTGCTCGCCTTGGATGCGTGACAGCCCGAATTGGCAGGCCTACACTGAGCTGATCAGGCACTACGCCGCTACTAAACCCGCCGTTGCCTCACCCGAGGCCGAGGAATTGGATTCCAGCATTCTTAGCCTGCTTAGCGACGGTTTTGGATACGACGCTTCGCAGGTAGGAATCGCTTATCTTATCTTAGCGTCATCTTATATGCGCTTATTTTATCTTGGCGTTATCTGATATGCGCTTATCTTGTCTTGGCGCCATCTGATCTGCGCTTATCTTGTCTTGGCGCCATCTGATCTGCGCTTATCTTGTCTTGGCGCCATCTGATATGCGCTTATCTTGTCTTGGCGCCATCTGATCTGCGCTTATCTTGTCTTGGCGCCATCTGATATGCGCTTATCTTGTCTTGGCGCCATCTGATATGCGCTTATTATATCTTGGCTGCATTCGATGACAAAGAGTCAAGATCCCCCCCCCCGAATCCTCATCAAGGTGGCAGAGGCTGTCCAACGCGGCCATTACAACTCTCTAGGCGCCGCCTATCGCATAGCCGTCGACAAGCTGGAACGACGCGACGCCCAGAATTCGGCGGCAGCGGCGGCAGCAGCAGCAGCTGCGGACGCCGAACTCACCCAGTTGGAGCTGTACCGTCGTCACCAGCTAACGCTGCGACGGCACACTTTGTCCGCCGCTGTTGGCAACGTCGTGGCGCCGCCGGGCATCGCCACGACGGCGATGATGATGGATGACGTCATTGACGAGGTGCCCGACTCGGCAGCGGCGGCGGCGGCGGCCAGCAACCGTCCGGACCCGGCCTGGCTAAACAACCTGCCCCAGCTGAATCTGTTGGCTAATTTGGCGCCCAACCTGCACCAACCAATCGCCTGTTTCACCGTCAAAGATCCCAACCTGTTGGCGCCGCCCGATTATATGGTGCAAACGGCGCCGCAATTTCCTCGGCGCGCTTCCGACGGCGCTGCCAGACGCGGCGGTATCGGTGACGGCGCCAATAGGGGCAACAGCTGTCCGGAAGATTCTTCTAGTTGTTATCATCATCAGCGCGCCGGTTCGGCTGCTACGGGCTTCAACAGTCCGGCTAGTTTGTCGCCCTCCGGCGTCGGCGCAATCGGCGCCAATTCTCTCGGTTTTGTAGCTTCGTCTGCGGCGGCGGCGGCGGCGGCGACGCCGTCTGGAGCATCGGCTGGTGTTGGAGCCGCAGCAGCAGCTGGCGGAGTCTCCGTTGTCTCGCCGCATTCGCCTCCGGCCAAAATTCGAAGCGCTTCGTCTAGTCCGAAGACTGGCGCCACTTCTAGGCGCCGATTAAGCGCTAGTACGGCGGGCGGCGGCGCCGGCAGCTCATGTGAGATGCGAATGGGAATATTGGAGCATCGAAAGTTGAGACAGTTGAGGGTTGCTAGAGGGGAGTAGCTGAGGGTTGCTAGAGGCGAGTAGCTGAGGGTTGCTAGAGGGGAGTAGCTGAGGGTTGCTAGAGGCGAGTAGCTGAGGGTTACTAGGGCGGAGTAGCCGAGGGTTGCTAGAGGGGAGTAGCTAAGGGTTGCTAGAGGGGAGTAGCTAAGGGTTGCTAGGGCGGAGTAGCTGAGGGTTGCTAGGGCGGAGTAGCTGAGGGTTGCTAGAGGGGAGTAGCTGAGGGTTGCTAGAGGGGAGTAGCTGAGGGTTGCTAGGGCGGAGTAGCTGAGGGTTACTAGAGCTGAGTAGCTGAGGGTTGGTATAGCGGGTTACTTGGCATAAAAATATCCCCTAAAGTTGCCTCCCTAATTTCCGTCCCACTTGCCTGCACACCCAGCCGGCCCCTTCCGACGGCACGGCAGCTACAAAGAGCGCGGCAGTTTCGCCACCAGATCCGGCGCCGTCGACAAGCTGCACCACGCCCACGCTGCCGGCTTCGTTGCCGCCTCTCTGTCTGGCGTCGTTGCCGCTGGCGGCAGCGGCGGCGCCAGCTCCAGACGTCGAAGCGAAGGCTCCCCCGGCCTTCTGTTTCAGTTGTCGCGCGGTGGTTCAGCATTTTTGCACGAATTCACTCGCTCCGATTCGCCCCAGCAGCAGCGGCATCAGCACCAGCTGTCAGCTAGTCCTCCGCCGCCAGTGCCCATGCCCTCGTCCGTAAATGCGGCTACGCATTCCGAATCGGAAGAGGAAGACCTGGCTGCTATTGAGTCTCTGAATGCTAAATTGCGCGCCGGGGCTCTGATTAGCGCCACTTGCCAGCAGCAGCAACAGCAGCAGCAGCAGCAGCAGACTCCACTGTCTCCGGCCATAGCTCTGACAGATGAGACTGGGCAAGTTATTAACATTATGGCCGGGTCTACCTTCAATTTTTCGGCCAATGCTTCAAGCGGTGGTGAAAATAAATAATATTTGATGCAGTGAATGCTTATTTTTATTAAAAGTAACTGAAATAAAAGAAGCTTGCTGAAAAAATAGTGTAAGCCTATTACTCGTAGGTGAAATTGAAGGTAAAATGTGGTTGCTCGTTTGCGAACTCTTAAGTACATTTGGTTGTTTGATTGTGTAATCAAATTTCCAGGTTGGCTTTTTGATCAAGAATTTGAATATACTGTGTGATTGCTTGTTTGCGCAATCTAAAGTACATGTGGTTGTTTGATTGCGTAATCAAATGTACAGTTTTGGCTGTTTGATCACGAATTTGAATATACTGTGTGATTGCTCGATTGCGTAATCTAAAGTACATGTGGTTGTTTGATTGCGTAATCAAATATACAGTTTTGGCTGCTTGATCACGCGTTTTATTGATAAAATGTGGTTAATCGATTGCGCTATCTTGGTAACGACTTGTAACCACTTGGCTTGGTAATCACTATTAAAATTATGCCGATTCAAAATATAAAAAAGATTATTTTTGGCTTGTAGAATAATAATCCTAAGCAATCAAATGGAAAACCAGAGTATTTTTTTCAAATCGATTACAAGCATATTTATTGTCCACTCTACATTTTTTGGCAGGCATTCAACTCTATTTTTAAATATCCACTTCTATACGCCCTAGTTAGTTATAAGTAATTTTATTGCTAGTTTTTTGTCAGCTCATTGGTTCTGCTGGTTGTACCAATACCGGAAGACTATTGTTTGCGTTTTGATGTCGCACAATTATAAGCCTAGTTTGACTAGATCTCAGCCGTTTCACTCTGACGCTTTTGTAGTTTGTTCTACTTTCCTGATGTCTGTATATTTAATTAGCTAGGCAGTTCTGCTTCAGCATACACTGCTCACTACTTGCCAGTAACAGTAGATTTCTCAATTAAATCTAGCTAGTTTTGACTGCTTTGAAGTGTAGATGTCCGTAAATTTTTATTCATTTCCCAGGTTACTCGTTTCAAAAGCATTGTAAAAATTATAAATTTTATCTATACGTCACGTGAGACAAATACTACAACTGCCAACTCTTCTAAACATGCTCTTAACACCCACCACATCAAACCACAGAATATGCTCAAACTCTAATCCTAACATACAACCACCGCCTCAAACTATTTAGACTCTTAAAGCCGCCACCTTGAACTTATTGTACTCACCACACACTCAACGCTTCAAACTACAAATAAAACACAGGCACAACCTCAAAATATCGACACTTAACACACCCACCACCTCAAACTATCGGCACTCTCCACACACCCACCACCTCAAACTATCGACACTTAACACACCCACCACCTCAAACTATCGGCACTCTCCACTCACCCACCACCTCAAACTATCGACACTCCACACACCCACCACCTCAAACTATCGGCACTCTCCACACACCCACCACCTCAAACTATCGACACTCTCCACACCCACCACCTCAAACTATCGACACTCTCCACACACCCACCACCTCAAAATATCAACACTCTCCACACACCCACCACCTCAAACTATCAACAATCTCCACACACCCACCACCTCAAACTATCGGCACTCTCCACACACCCACCACCTCAAAATATCAACACTCTCCACACACCCACCACCTCAAACTATCGGCACTCTCCACTCACCCACCACCTCAAACTATCGACACTCCACACACCCACCACCTCAAACTATCGGCACTCTCCACACACCCACCACCTCAAACTATCGACACTCTCCACACCCACCACCTCAAACTATCGACACTCTCCACACACCCACCACCTCAAAATATCAACACTCTCCACACACCCACCACCTCAAACTATCAACACTCTCCACACACCCACCACCTCAAACTATCGGCACTCTCCACACACCCACCACCTCAAACTATCGGCACTCTCCACACACCCACCACCTCAAACTATCGGCACTCTCCACACACCCACCACCTCAAACTATCGGTACTCTCCACACACCCACCACCTCAAACCATTGACACTCCCCACACTCCCACCACCTCTAACCATTGACACTCCCCACACTCCCACCACCTCAAAATATCAACACTCTCCACACACCCACCACCTCAAAATATCAACACTCTCCACACACCCACCACCTCAAACTATCGGCACTGTCCACACACCCACCACCTCAAACTATCGGCACTCTCCACACACCCACCACCTCAAACTATCGGCACTAAACATCCACCACCTCAAACCATTGACACCGTCCACAAAAATAACAATTGGTACTAATTAATAAATTAAATTATTTTAATTTACTTTTCGCTAACAGTTGCACAATTGTCAATAGAGGCCTGTATTATGTTTTATAATCAGAAGTTCATAAAACATTTTCTAGTCATTTTTAGACTTTACCTGAACCGTGTGTAAACGCAGAAAATTTGTCAATTAGATTGTGTTTTTGCGTTTGCAACTACTTTTCAGAGTGTAATTATTATTCTGGCCAGTTGATTTATATTATTTCTTTTAATATGATATGCTTTCTATACTTTCTACCATGCAATAATTGCAGCTAGTAGAGCACACACAGCCCAGGAATTTGTATTTCTGTTTTTCCATACTTTTATTATTACGATAGTGCCTGTGCGCACTTTGTAATTTCTGGGCATTGTGCATCTAACTACTTAGGATACTACTAGATGTGACTAGAATATGTTACGTGTTTGTGTGTGTGCGTCTTTCTGTTCACATGGTCCGTTTTTGCATTCTGTATTGTCTGTCTCACCAAAAAAATGACGCTTTAAATTAGTTTATTTAGATAATTTTCGTCTAATGTTTTTGTTATAGCACAAGAATTGTATTTAACTTTTTTCAACCCGTTAACGATATTGTATTCCACTTTACTGGCCGAGTAGATTATCACAAATACAAACAAAAGCATCATTAGATTAGCCCGTACGCAGTCTGGGAGTTTTTTCATCGTATTTTCGTTGCTCTCGCCACTGTACATGTAAGTGTACATGGGTGTGGTCACACCACAAACCGGGGCCCCACAATATTTCTAAAAATAGCATCACCGGTTAGGCTTTGTACACACCGACTAAAAGAATTTCGGCTCCACTGCGTTCATTTCAAGTCTAGATCTATGTACAAAATGTGACCCTCAATATGTCTAAAAATAGCATCACTACTAAGTGAAAATCTCTTTGGAAAGCGGCTTCTTTTTGAAGTTCTCATAATTTTCATATCTTAAAGCAAAAATAATAAATAATAAATTAATAGTCTATTCAATTTCTACATTAAGGAAAAATGTGAAACATTCCTTTTGGTTAAATTTGTCCTAATAGGCCTAGTAAACTTTTTACCTACTTTGTAGTTAGAGATCTCCCCGCCTATCTTATTATATTATTGTCAGCAGTGTACGCACATTCTGAACGTACATACGTCTCTTTAACGCACGGCATGGAATCATTATCACATTTGCCGCTGTTTTTTATAGAGAGAATCGTTTGTTTCACTGCTATATTATTGTTGTTTTGTGATTAATTATTTTATAACTATCTAGAAGTGTTATTAACTTTTTAAAAAATCTGTCTAGAGCGCGCTTAGAGACACTTGTAGCTGAATATATTTTTCAAGCTGATAATTATATTGTCATTTAATATGCTCATTGGTCTTTGTTACGCTAGTGCATTGTGCAATTAGCGTAAGCGCAACATAATAAACAAATTTGTTGCTGATTATCTTTTTTTCTGACATTATAACACAAAGTTTGCTATCATACTTTCCAAGATATATTCAAGAAAGCAAGAGAAAGCCTAACTTCTCGAACAAGACTGTCTGCATTAAAAAAACTTGATGTCAATATGGCGGAGGTGATTAGACGATAGAAATATGAAAAAACTATTGATATATGTAAAGTCAGAATTAACGTTCAGGTTCAAGGGTCTCTAGTAGAAAATTTATTGAGAAAGAACGATTTAATTGGTTTCGCTTCTTATGGTATTTATTGGTTATAGCTCCTCTCAGAATTTCAGCTTGCAAATGTTTCGCGTCATATTTTGTTTTTTTGGAAAAGTTCGACGGCTCCTTACAGCTACATTAAGTACATGCATATAGTAGCCGCTCAGTCCTGCTAAGCCGCAACAACCAGCCCAGTACTCTTACGCGATCTGAACCTGCCATAAGGTGAACTCAAATTGCACATCTGATTGCCGAAGCTCAGGCTGCATGACATTGTGTAGTTGAATTGTAACTTAACCGGACGTTTCATGCGTCTATCTCGAACTATTTTTGATAAGATATTAAAAGGATAAAATACACTTCTCGTGCATGTACCCGCTAAGCAGTGTCAACGCAGATGCTTATATGTTTTTATGTAACAGCGGCAAATCTATATTAAAAGTTTCAGATCAATAAATGCTGTGTTCGTTGCATTCCGTATCCACTAGATTCATTTCATATACCTACATGTATGTACATGTACATTTACACACAAGGCTGCATCCCGCTAGAATTTAAAGTTGATCATTGTCATGATTGTATAAGGACAGATTTTTGCGAGGTGGCAATCTTAGAAGGGACTTTTGATCGAGTAATTATTAAAAGCCTCTGCACTTTAAGTAGAACGCAAATAATTGCAGGGAACATTGCATTTATTTAAAGGCTTTGTACAGCATGGTGAAATTGTTATTTTAAATTTAAAGGAACAGAGTAGATCAGAGTATTTATCAAAAATATGAGTCGTTGTTCAGTTACAGAGTGCGAGTTTGTTTAATGTTGGTAACTCGGTGAGTAACTGGCACGATTTTAAATATTGGGGCATCAAGCAGGACTTCAGAACTTTTGATTGTTTAAGTGAAAGTATATATTCGATCAGTTGTGAGTTGAGTGTTAAAGGGTCTAATTTTCACTCGCAAATTTTACATATGCTGATGAAGCTTTATGTGGCATCCATTCACCAGTATCTAACTCATCAAAAGTATTTGAAATTCGCGTACTTGCTGTTGTTAAAACAACAAAGTACACGGTCAAGGTGGTGAAAAGCAGCGTCACAGGCCTATTAGCATATGCATTGTAAGATTAAGAAAATAATCATGTTGCCTAGTTGCTTGTTTAGGCCCAATGGGTAAAATATATTTATTTTACACTTATGACTTATCTTGGTGTTTAAATGGTTAAATTATAAAATAAATCATTTTTACAGGTAAATTAGATATGGTTAAGTAAGTAGTATAAAATAAATAAGTTGACTCAGAAAATGAGGCCAAAGCTAAATATGGGTAGCTAAGCCAAGTGAGTATTTTTATAGCTAGATAAATATCTATGCCTAGTCTCAATAAATTTTATAGCTATTAAATAGCTATTTTTAGTTTTATGAATTTAGAATATAATTTTAACAATGCCAATTATCTTTGTTATCCATTTTTGTAAATTTTATAGAAACAATGCTATAGAATTATTATTATTTGGTCTCTTTGTATTGACCTATATTCCTAGTTTCTTAAGTATAACTTTTTTAGTTTTCATGGATTCTTTCTTTTTTGTTTTTAGCCCATGTCTTACAGATTTTATAATAACTTTAGATTCATACTTTTGGAATTAAATTATCAAATTGTACCCATTTGACTATAATCTTTTGCTAATTTTGTATTTTCAGAATTATTCAAGATGAATAATCCTACTTGGATTGATTTGGTGAGAATAACAAAGCTATCTTATAGATAACAACAATATTTTACTTTTACATACATTATCTAAAACCATTTTTATTTCAATTTTTAGCCAAAGCATTCAAATACATATGGTACTACAAGTAGTTTAAATAGATCTGCTAGTTATTCTTATAGCTTGGCTGATTCTCTGCTCGAAAATGGTTTGGACCTGGCTTTTGATGAGGAGTTTATGCAACCATTTGAGCCTATTGTTGCCTGTGAGTTTCTATGTTTGTTTGCCATATTTTTTTCTTGCTAAATTCTAGACTTTTTAATCTTAACTAGCATCCAAATCCCCATTGCCAATATTCTAGATTAGATAATTCTTAATTTTTAATTATCGTTAAATCCAATTTTCCGATCAGACCGACCAACAATCGCCCAATCGCTGCAAGAGGACCGTCAAGTATACGAAGCCAGTGGCAATTCTGCTAGGCTCACCTCTGACCCAAAGGCTCGTAGTAGCTTAGAAACTAACATAGCCACCAGCTGCTACTGGCGTAGCGACTTCTGCCTGGCTAGCAATAGTCCGTCTCAGCTTCAGCCAGCTGACAATTACCTACGTCGCAACGATGCTGATGATAATGATGACAAATATGATGATGAACAGAAACTGGGTAGCCAGCAGAATGGCACCACCTGGGCGGCCCTTGCTCAACAGAGGCGCGACATTCCACAGCAGCGACTCTATCAGCGTCAGGCTAAGCAGACGCCTCCCTGCTCTAGGCGAACAACTTGGCGCGGTCTGCGATCTTCTTCTAGAAGCACTGTCGACAGGCCTTCAACTTTGCCGATAACTCAACAGCAGGCCCTGTCCAATTCTTTTGTATCTTCATCGTTCTCTTCGTCGTGTCAGAGCCGACAGTTGCAGCAGCAGCAGCAGCAGCAGCAGAGGCGTCTAGTTAGCTCCAGCTGTTCAAATTTACCCGATTTGGCTTTCCTACGCGTTGAACTGCCAACTGGTATGGCATCGTTGGACGTTGATTCGTCGTCAGGTTCAGGCAGTAATAGCGGCGTCAATCAGTTTCATCAATCTAGAAAAAAGAGAAGACCTAGTCGCAGTCGGGGCGCCCTTTTTGATTCCAAAGGTTCCTTTGCTGCAGCTGCTTCTAGTAGCGGAAAACAGCGTCAGCGAACTAGATGCGCCAGCTGCGAGGACAATATTGGAAGGGGTCAGGTGCTCCCTGCGCCGGATCTGGAGTTACAGGTGAGAGGGCCCCTTCCTATGTAGCTGAATTGGGAATTCCCCTCTGACACCAAACTGATGAATTCCTCTCTGACACCAATCGGAAGAATTTCCCTCTTACACCAATCTGACGAATTCCCCCCTGACACCAATCTGATGAATTCCCCTCTGACACCAAGCTGATGAATTCCCCTCTGACACCAATCGGAAGAATTCCCCTCTGACACCAATCGGAAGAATTTCCCTCTTACACCAATCTGACGAATTCCCCCTGACACCAATCTGATGAATTCCCCTCTGACACCAAGCTGATGAATTCCCCTCTGACACCAATCTGAAGAATTCCCCTCTGACACCAATCTGAAGAATTCCCTCTGACACCAATCTGATGAATTCCTCTCTGACACCAATCGCAAGAATTTCCCTCTTACACCAATCAGACGAATTTTCCTCTTACACCAATCTGACGAATTCCCCCTGACACCAAACTGATGAATTCCCCTCTGACACCAACCGATGAATTCCCCTCTGACACCAACCGATGAATTCCCCTCTGACACATGATTTCATTCCACCCTGCTTACACTTTCCTCCCCAGGTGATTCCCCAATCGGTGGGTCTCTACGGCGATGATGAGGACAGTCCGCCGTTGGAGTTCTGCGGCTCCCCGTCGGAGGCGCCGCCCTCCAGCTCCAGTCGCCGACCGTCCCGCCTACCCGTGCCGGAAACCCCCAGTCGTCGGCTAAACCGACTTGCCAACGAAGCTTCGAACTCAGTCGAACAGCTCATATCGTCGGTTTGGTCGACAAAAAACCGTCAACAATTGCAGCCCGATGCGTTTGCTAGCGAATCGCTAAAGTCACTCTGTCAGTCACTCTACTCAATTGTCACCGACCAATTAGTAATGTCGGCTGCTTTCACCGCTACAGCGGCCAACGCATCTAAATCAAAAGGGAAAAATCGAAAATTTGAAACTACTTCGCCATTGGGACCGCTTCTAAACGATTCGTGTGTGATTAAAGGTGAGAGAATTTTCTTCTTTTGAATAATTTTTTGTTTCAAAAAATTCTAAAGTATTAAATATTACAAGGTTCGTTTATTTTGACAGGTTCAAGTCTAGTTAATGAGAAGCTGGCTAAAATCTTGCGTCAGATTATTAGCTCATACTCGGCTTCATCCAGTCCGAGTGGCGATCTAAGAAAATTTTATGCTTTTATTGTGGCTTGTTTAGAGTGAGTGATTTTGAATGTTAAATCATTAGTCTGTTTAACTACTCCTCAGAACTCCCCAAATCCCCAGAACTCCCCCAATCCCCAGAACTCCCAAATCCTCAGGACTCCCCAAATCCCCAGAACTCCCAAATCCCCAGGACTCCCCAAATCCCCAGAACTCCCAAATCCCCAGAACTCCCAAATCCCCAGAACTCCTCAAATCATCAGAACTCCACAAATCCTCAGGACTCCCCAAATCCCCAGAACTCCCAAATCCTCAGGACTCCCCAAATCTCCAGGACTCCCCAAATCCATAGGACTCCCCCAAATCGTCAGAACTCCCAAAATCCTTAGTACTCCCCCAAATCCATAGGACTCCCCCAAATCGTCAGAACTCCCAAAATCCTTAGTACTCCCCCAAATCCTTAGGACTCCCCAAATCCCCAGGATTCCTAAAATCCCCAGGACTCCCCAAATCCCCAGAATTCCCAAATCCCCAGGACTCCCCAAATCCCCAGAACTCCCAAATCCCCAGAACTCCCCAAATCCTCAGAACTCCCCAAATCCTCAGGACTCCCCAAATCCATAGGACTCCCCAAATCCCCAGAACTCCCAAATCCTCAGGGCTCCCCAAATCTCCAGGACTCCCCAAATCGTCAGAACTCCCAAAATCCTTAGTACTCCCCCAAATCCTTAGTACTCCCCCAAATCCTTAGGAATCCCCAAATCCCCAGGATTCCTAAAATCCCCAGGACTCCCCAAATCCCCAGAATTCCCAAATCCCCAGGACTGCCCAAATCCCCAGAACTCCCAAATCCTCAGGACTCCCCAAATCCTCAGGACTCCCCAAATCCCCAGAACTCCCAAATCCTCAGGGCTCCCCAAATCTCCAGGACTCCCCAAATCCATAGGACTCCCCCAAATCGTCAGAACTCCCAAAATCCTTAGTACTCCCCCAAATCCTTAGGACTCCCCAAATCCCCAGGATTCCTAAAATCCCCAGGACTCCCCAAATCCCCAGAATTCCCAAATCCCCAGGACTCCCCAAATCCCCAGAACTCCCAAATCCCCAGAACTCCCCAAATCCTCAGAACTCCCCAAATCCTCAGGACTCCCCAAATCCATAGGACTCCCCAAATCCCCAGAACTCCCAAATCCTCAGGACTCCCCAAATCTTCAGGACTCCCCAAATCCATAGGACTCCCCCAAATCATCAGAACTCCCCAAACCCCAGAATGTCCCAAATCCCCAGAACTCCCCAAATCTCCAGGAATCCCCAAATCCTCAGGACTCCCCAAATCCCCAGGACTCCCTAAATCCCCAAGACTCCCCAAATCCCCAAGACTCCCTAAATCCCCAGGACTCCCCAAATCCCCAAGACTCCCCAAATCCCCAGGACTCCCCAAATCCCCAGGACTCCCCAAATCCCCAGGACTCCCCAAATCCCCAAGACTCCCCAAATCCCCAGGACTCCCTAAATCCCCAAGACTCCCCAAATCCCCAGGACTCCCCAAATCCACATAATTAACTCGTGTAAGTCAGGAACGAATTATTGGGTCCTTAAACTATTCGCTATTAGGAATTTTGAGCAAATTAGTGATGCAATGTTTAACTGCCTGTTGCACTTGTTATCGAAACATTTAATAAAAAAATCTATTCTGTTCAATTCAAGCGCCGGAATTTTATCCAACTGGCTAAAACACCTGTGCTCAAACATCGAACTGCTCAAGCGTCACTATCGACCAGCGGCTCTGCTCAGAACCGCCCATAGCGCTTCCGATTGTTCGCCAGCATTATCTCGGCTAAACAAACTAATTGATCGTTTGCAGCTTTTGCAACAGCAGCAGAAGCAAACGCGCAGGCGCTATTGGCTAGTGCCGCCTTCTGCCACTGGCTACGTCGTTAAGCAAAAAACTGAAAATGTCTTTGTTCAACGACGGGATCGCCAGCTTGGACATTTTAATGGAAATCGCGAGGGTGCAAAAGTTCGCTCGGTGTCCGCTAGTCGTCTGCCTAGACCGAGATCGGCCGCTTCTTTGGCGTCTGCTGTACCCAGAGCTTGATTCTGAAAGTGATTGGGCTTTTAAACATGAGATTTCTGTGCCTAGTGACACTGTAGGGGTGAGATTTCTGTGCCCAGTGACACTGTAGGGGTGAGATTTCTGTGGCCAGTGACATTGTAGGGGTGAGATTTCTGTGCCCAGTGACATTTCTGTGCCCAGGGTGAGATTCTGTGCCCAATGACATTGTAGGGGTGAGATTTCTGTGCCCAGTGACATTGTAGGGGTGAGATTTCTGTGCCCAGTGACACTGTAGGGGGGTGAGACTTCTGTGCCCAGTGACACTGTAGGGGGGTGAGACTTCTGTGCCCAGTGACACTGCAGAGGTGAGATTTCTATGGCCAGTGACATTGTAGGGGTGAGATTTCTGTGCCCAGTGACACTGTAGGGGCTGAGACTTCTGTGCCCAGTGACACTGCAGAGGTGAGATTTCTGTGCCCAGTGACACTGTAGGGGTGAGATTTCTGTGCCCAGTGAACTGTAGGGGTGAGATTTCTGTCCTTAGTGACGCTGTATGTATTTTTTCCCACGTAAAGTGAACAAGTAGTTCCTGTAATCTAATCTTAAAATTGCTAATGGCAATCTCACTTAGTTGTGCAATTCTGTATGCTTTTGATTGGTCTTCCTTTTATATAACAGCTAATTGCATGCTTTTTTTCATGGCTAAAATGAGCCTTCGCAATTCGTTTGAATTGGTACGTTAAAAATGGCATTCCGACGTGTGGTTGTTATTACTGTGCCAGACACTCAGTAATGTAGCATTAGTGGTTTTTCTATAGCCTGTGAGGCCCTGTGCGTAAAAACAACAATTCATATTCTTATTATGCCATTTTGCTTATATGCAGTCTTACTTCAGTATCAATATATTATCAATTTTATATTAAACTAGCTAATTCAATTGTTAATCAACAGCTGCGTTTCTATTTACAAGTTACCCAATTCTTTCACTTATCTATTTTTAATTATCACCTTTCAGATTTATTTGTCTTTATTCCGACCTCAAATGATAAATTATATTTGCATAGTATTCTGAATCTCCTGTACAACATTCCACTGGTTTTTAATGTAAAAATAAATGATTTTTTCACGAAAATAAATGCTTTTGTTGGTCCGAGCTTGTGAACCCAATAGTTCGAATCATTTTTCCTAATGCTTATATTTTTGTTGAAACGGTTTTTAGCCGTAATTTAGATCTGCCATCTAATCGGAAATACTTTGCCTTCGTATTGTATGGATCCACTGATTTATTTTGTTTTTTTTTGTTTTCACTTTAAGATTATGTAATCGTATTGTACAGTACAGTATTTCGTTTCGTAGATAGACTGGCTGTGCAAATAAACACAATTCAACCTGCTTTCTTTCACTGCAATTTCTCCTATCAGACTATTTATTGAATTGTTGTTTGTTGCTATGCATTCTTTTTATCAATTTTGTTAAATAGAATTTTTAATAAAATTGTAGTTAAAAAGTCTAAAGGTCTTTTATTTTGAACTACAAGATTTGAAGATCGACAAAATAAGGCGATTCTGAAAGATGTAAAAGATCAGCGATTCCCAAAGATTAGAAGATTGCTGAAACAAGGCGATTCTCAAGGATTAGAAGATTGCTGAAACAAGGCGATTCTCAAGGATTAGAAGATTGCTGAAACAAGGCGATTCTCAAGGATTAGAAGACTGCTGAAACAAGGCGATTCTCAAGGATTAGAAGATTGCTGAAACAAGGCGATTCTCAAGGATTAGAAGATTGCTGAAACAAGGCGATTTTCAAGGATTAGAAGACTGCTGAAACAAGGCGATTCTCAAGGATTAGAAGATTGCTGAAACAAGGCGATTCTCAAGGATTAGAAGATTGCTGAAACAAGGCGATTCTCAAGGATTAGAAGATTGCTGAAACAAGGCGATTCTCAAGGATTAGAAGATTGCTGAAACAAGGCGATTCTCAAGGATTAGAAGATTGCTGAAACAAGGCGATTCTCAAGGATTAGAAGATTGCTGAAACAAGGCGATTTTCAAGGATTAGAAGATTGCTGAAACAAGGCGATTCTCAAGGATTAGAAGATTGCTGAAACAAGGCGATTCTCAAGGATTAGAAGACTGCTGAAACAAGGCGATTCTCAAGGATTAGAAGATTGCTGAAACAAGGCGATTCTCAAGGATTAGAAGACTGCTGAAACAAGGCGATTCTCAAGGATTAGAAGATTGCTGAAACAAGGCGATTCTCAAGGATTAGAAGATTGCTGAAACAAGGCGATTCTCAAGGATTAGAAGATTGCTGAAACAAGGCGATTCTCAAGGATTAGAAGATTGCTGAAACAAGGCGATTCTCAAGGATTAGAAGATTGCTGAAACAAGGCGATTCTCAAGGATTAGAAGATTGCTGAAACAAGGCGATTCTCAAGGATTAGAAGATTGCTGAAACAAGGCGATTTTCAAGGATTAGAAGACTGCTGAAACAAGGCGATTCTCAAGGATTAGAAGATTGCTGAAACAAGGCGATTCTCAAGGATTAGAAGATTGCTGAAACAAGGCGATTTTCAAGGATTAGAAGACTGCTGAAACAAGGCGATTCTCAAGGATTAGAAGATTGCTGAAACAAGGCGATTCTCAAGGATTAGAAGATTGCTGAAACAAGGCGATTCTCAAGGATTAGAAGATTGCTGAAACAAGGCGATTCTCAAGGATTAGAAGATTGCTGAAACAAGGCGATTCTCAAGGATTAGAAGATTGCTGAAACAAGGCGATTCTCAAGGATTAGAAGACTGCTGAAACAAGGCGATTCTCAAGGATTAGAAGATTGCTGAAACAAGGCGATTCTCAAGGATTAGAAGATTGCTGAAACAAGGCGATTTTCAAGGATTAGAAGACTGCTGAAACAAGGCGATTCTCAAGGATTAGAAGATTGCTGAAACAAGGCGATTCTCAAGGATTAGAAGATTGCTGAAACAAGGCGATTCTCAAGGATTAGAAGATTGCTGAAACAAGGCGATTCTCAAGGATTAGAAGATTGCTGAAACAAGGCGATTCTCAAGGATTAGAAGATTGCTGAAACAAGGCGATTCTCAAGGATTAGAAGATTGCTGAAACAAGGCGATTTTCAAGGATTAGAAGACTGCTGAAACAAGGCGATTCTCAAGGATTAGAAGATTGCTGAAACAAGGCGATTCTCAAGGATTAGAAGATTGCTGAAACAAGGCGATTCTCAAGGATTAGAAGATTGCTGAAACAAGGCGATTCTCAAGGATTAGAAGATTGCTGAAACAAGGCGATTCTCAAGGATTAGAAGATTGCTGAAACAAGGCGATTCTCAAGGATTAGAAGATTGCTGAAACAAGGCGATTCTCAAGGATTAGAAGACTGCTGAAACAAGGCGATTCTCAAGGATTAGAAGATTGCTGAAACAAGGCGATTCTCAAGGATTAGAAGATTGCTGAAACAAGGCGATTTTCAAGGATTAGAAGACTGCTGAAACAAGGCGATTCTCAAGGATTAGAAGATTGCTGAAACAAGGCGATTCTCAAGGATTCGAACATTGATGAAAATGATTCATAAGAACAGCTAAACAATTTTTTTTACGATAGGTGACTTATTTTTTCTTAAACCTTGGCGAAGAAGTGCTTATTTAAGATTTCTGAATTACGCATAAATCTAAAAGTACTATAGCATACTTTTCGAATTAAAGACTTGTATAATAGTTAGTTAGTAATAAGACTTACGAACAAACTATCCCTTATATTGAATGTTATTAAATGTAAAACAAGTTTTTCAATTAAAAATGATAGTTTATTAGACAATTCACCAGATTTGATATTGAATCGAGAGCAATAATGATAAAGAAATAAAATACTAATACGGAACCAACAAATCCTCTGTAGGAGAGTACATGACAATCAACTAATGATTTCCTCCATCAGTCTAGTCTCTAGGCTTGTTAGCCTCGGCCAAAACGCCAGCATAAACTTTCAGCGCTTCCAAAGTCTCTAATCCCACTCGGGGAATTTCGCTCTGCGGCAGGACGAAGCCGTTTCGTCCTGTATCGGGCAGCTCGATAGTGTGCGAGTACGGCACCCCGACGCTAGCCGCGTAGTCGTCCGAAGACCCGGCGGCTGGATAAGTGACCGTGGCCGAATTGCCGATATCGTAGACGCGGCCCAGTGATTTCAACTTGTCAGCAGCCGCCTGAACTGGTCGCATCATTTGGACGTAGTTGTCTACGTTGACGTTGTAGGCGTAGCTAAATGTCGAATCGGCGAGGAGGTTTCGAAGGGTTATGTACTATCCTATCTTTCACATGTCTGACACTACACAAATTTGCAAACTTTGTGAATTGTTCGTCTAGTGAGTAGTTGGAAATGTACATAGACAACGTCTGGTAAGGTTGCGGACTGTGCATAAACCAGTCTGAAGGAAGATATTGTGCTGTGCTATGTGCATAGACAGCGTGCCACAAGGGTCATTTAATGTGCATAGACAGCATACGATGAAGATTCTGCAATGTGGAAAGACAGCATGCGATGGGGTTCTGCAATTTGCATAGACAGCATGCAATAAGGGTTCTGCAATGTGCATAGACAGCGTACGATGAGGGCTCTGCAATGTGCATAGACAGCGTACGATGAGGGCTCTGCAATGTGCATAGACAGCATACAATGAGGGTTCTGCAATGTTCATTGACAGCGTAGTATGAGGGCTCTCCTGATTTACATTTAGAGGTTTTCATAGGGCAAGTTGCGGCAAGCCTCCAATTCAAAATCGATCAGCTCTCACCCGTAAGGCACCATCCAGTCCTGCCCATACGAGTGCATTGTGATAAACGCTATCGTTCTTGTTCGAACGGACAGCAGTTTGTCTCGCACTGCCCTGGTTTCCGGCTCGGTGAAAGCGGACGTGCCTCTAAAGGTGTCCGTGCAGGGATTGTCGCTGATGCCCAGACCACCCCAATTGTAGCCGAAATTTCTATTGCCATCAACGCCGTAACAGCCACCAGGCTGCAGCGATCGCGTCTTTCGCCAGAATCGGTCCTGGAAATAATAAAATTTTTACCTATACTCGAATAATACACCTGTAAAACTTTGACTACTGCATCGATTCATCTCTGATCTCAAATCATTATCTTTACCTGACGGCTATCTAGCTCCGCTGACACTTACGAGTCAATTATGAGCTTTTTGTTGAAAAACAACGCTGATACTACCTTGCAAGCCCGCACTTCTACCAAACACTGCGCTCTCACTTTTCGCACCTAACTTCTACCCCAAGATTGAAGAAACTTCACACCTCACTCCTACACCAAAATTGAAGAAACTTCACACCTCACTCCTACCCCAAAATTGAAGAAACTTCACACCTCACTCCTACCCCAAGATTGAAAAAACTTCACACCTCACTCCTACCCCAAAATTGAAGAAACTTCACACCTCACTCCTACCCCAAAATTGAAGAAACTTCACACCTCACTCCTACCCCAAGATTGAAAAAACTTCACACCTCACTCCTACCCCAAAATTGAAGAAACTTCACACCTCACTCCTACCCCAAGATTGAAAAAACTTCACACCTCACTCCTACCCCAAGATTGAAGAAACTTCACACCTCACTCCTACCCCAAAATTGAAGAAACTTCACACCTCACTCCTACCCCGAAATTGAAGAAACTTCACACCTCTCTCCTACCCCAAATCTCTACACCTTCTAACCATTTGTACTCCTACATTACAATTTTACATGTAAAAATTTTCACTCCCAACCAGGCGCTCAACAAAATGCAGCCCTCAAACCAACCTTGCTAAAAGTGTACTCATATCCATCGGGGTTGATCAGTGGCGCGATGTAGAAAGCAAAATCATCCAGCATCGGTTTGATAGTCGGATCGGAATCCTTGTGACCTTGGACAATCTGAAACAAACGCGCGGGACTAATTGGTAAACTTTTATCGAAATGAAATTTTGTAAAAGTACACCCTAGCTTATCGCGTACCTTTTCGATAAAGTACAACGCAGTGGCGGGAGCAATCCACTCCCTGGCGTGAATGCCCGCATCAATCCAAATTATTCGCTTTGAAGGCAGGTTGTCACCAATCTGCGTGTAGGATCGGCCCAATTACCGAATGGGAATATTTTTAAACTGAAAATGACAAACATAAAATTGGAAAATTCACTCACTTTGATTAACTTCAAATCTCGTCCCTCGTAGCTTTTGCCAAATTTTTCAACCAGGCAGAATGAACCGCAGCTGGAGACTGTCCTGTCGAGGAAGTCCATGATCTAACCGAGTGGTTGGGCGTGTGTGACTTAAAGGAAACTTGTTTGTTTGTTTGACACGAATTTTAGAAACTGATGTTAATGGTTAGAAATTAGGAAATTAAGGAAGTTGCAGATGCATTGATTTCATCTCGCTCTGTCTCACCTCCTGATAAGTTCGATAAGCAGCGCTGATATCGTTGCTGCTTCGGCGAAGTAGGTTCGCTCTAGTCTCCCTAGTAACCAGGGTGCCAAGATTCTCATTCTGCACTATCCACCAAGGATATGCCGCTCCGTCTCTGGGAATAGCGGCCACAAATTTTTCGAAATCGCTGGCCGGAACAAAGACTACCGAGTCTTGGTTAAGCAAACCGGGACCGAACCAAAATCGAATCTTTAATAGGTGTGTTTCGCTTATCCGTGATAATTTCTGTACTTTGATGGTTGAAAAAAAACTCTACATATAAGGAGCTAAAGTTATCTACGACTCACATTCTCTCCGATTTCTCCCGGCTTCCCTGCTTGAGACTGAATCAGATGCAGCCAGTCCAGCTGCTCCTGCCAGTTCGGCACGAATACTATCAGGCGGTCGCTGGGGGTTAACAATGCATTGCATCCGTCATTTTTGGCAGACTGCCATCTGTCTGTCTGTTTGTCTGTCAGTGTCTGTCTGTCTTTGTGTCTGTCTGTCTCCCTGTCTGTTTGTTTGTTTGTTTGTCTATCTGTCTATCTGTCTGTCTGTCTGTCTGTCTGTCTGTCTGTCTGTCTATCTGTCCGTCGGTCTGTCTGTCTTTGTGTCTGTCTGTCTCCCTGTCTGTTTGTTTGTTTGTTTGTCTATTTGTCTATCTGTCTGTCTGTCTGTCTGTCTGCCTGTCTGTCTGTCTGTCTGTCTGTCTGTCTGTCTGTCTGTCTGACTGACTGTCTGTCTGTCTGTCTGTCTGTCTGTCTGTCTGACTGACTGTCTGCATATCTCTCTGTCGCTCTGTTCACAGCCAGTAAATCAGCAGAGTATAAACTCACCCTTGGTGTCCGGCAGTCGGAATGCACTGTCGGCCAGGCACCATGGCAACGATCAGCCACGCCAATAAATAAAAATTTAGCCGCATTTTTACATGTAAGTAAACTGACACAGTTTTAAAACAAGTGTCGCTTCAAAGAAGCTAAAACTTGCTGCATCTGATTTGATTTCGCTTTTATGCCTTTTAACCCTTAGCGTTGACGGGACAAAATTATGTAACTCTAGTCGCACGGTGGAGAGATCCACCCGTTTGCGGTCGGGGCGGAAAACTCTGTGTCGTGTTTGTTTCCTAATTAACCACCGCTATACTTCAATTTTTCAGTTGAATAATTGATATAATTTGATAATTTTTGGCTGTTCATATTGGCGCAAATGATTAAAAATACAACAATTTTATTTTATTATTCTTTCATTTAAAGGTCATTAACTGCTGAAAAAAGCGAAGCGTATGCATGTTGATTAGAATAAAATTATGCTGCTTTTATAGATAGATAGATAGATAGATAGATAGATAGATAGATAGATAGATAGATAGATAGATAGATAGATAGATAGATAGATAGATAGATAGATAGATAGATAGATAGATAGATAGATAGATAGATAGATAGATAGATAGATAGATAGATAGATAGATAGATAGATAGATAGATAGATAGATAGATAGATAGATAGATAGATAGATAGATAGATAGATAGATAGATAGATAGATAGATAGATAGATAGATAGATAGATAGATAGATAGATAGATAGATAGATAGATAGATAGATAGATAGATAGATAGATAGATAGATAGATAGATAGATAGATAGATAGATAGATAGATAGATAGATAGATAGATAGATAGATAGATAGATAGATAGATAGATAGATAGATAGATAGATAGATAGATAGATAGATAGATAGATAGATAGATAGATAGATAGATAGATAGATAGATAGATAGATAGATAGATAGATAGATAGATAGATAGATAGATAGATAGATAGATAGATAGATAGATAGATAGATAGATAGATAGATAGATAGATAGATAGATAGATAGATAGATAGATAGATAGATAGATAGATAGATAGATAGATAGATAGATAGATAGATAGATAGATAGATAGATAGATAGATAGATAGATAGATAGATAGATAGATAGATAGATAGATAGATAGATAGATAGATAGATAGATAGATAGATAGATAGATAGATAGATAGATAGATAGATAGATAGATAGATAGATAGATAGATAGATAGATAGATAGATAGATAGATAGATAGATAGATAGATAGATAGATAGATAGATAGATAGCTACATAAATGCATACAAAAATACATGCATACGAGCGTACATACTCGTATATGATAAAAACAAAAGTGCGGTAGTGATTCTTTTGGCACAAATGATTGAGTCGTCGCGTTTGAGGCTAGTCGAAGGAGTCTCTAATCACGGGTATCTAAACTGCTGGAAGCATTAGCGAAAATAATAGCAAGTCAACTCGTGCACTACTTCTGTTTATTCGGGAAACTTCTAATATTTTACTACGGCCTTTACAATTAGTCTAAAAATCATCATCATGACAACAAAGCCTCGCTACCAAATAGTACAAATCGAAACATATCGCCTAGCATAGAGTTCAGCCTGCGCACGCTAGTCATATTCAGCTTCAGTTTGCAGTTGCGATACCACAGGTGCACCATGTAGTTGCTAGCCCGCCAATTCCACACTCGGACAGGCCCGTAGATCCACTGCAGCTCGCGAGGCCTGAATGAAGGTCGCTGCATGCTGAACTCTTCCACGTGGCACAGGTGGGGAAAGCCTCCAGCTGGGCTGCACAGGCGATCCGGCAGGGTCACGGAGTGAAGAGCCCACCATCTGACGGATTTGATAGATCGTCGATCGGGGTCAGACAATCAGGTATCTCCAAAATATGAGACCGAGCCTACTTCGGAAAAAAATAGACAACATACACTTCGACCACCTCAAATTGGCTGGGTGGACTGAAGCAATGCGGGACTAATTGCCTTGCTCAATTTCGTCAATTGTCACCTAGATAATAAAAATAATAATAAATTTAGACACCCGACCTTTCAACAAGATGTACAGCCCACGGCACAGCCGCAGCTAGTTGCGCGGCGCATTCGAGGGCTGTGTACAGCTGCTCAGCCTTAACGGGCTGGAGGGGCCGCAACACCCACACTAAATTTAGCCAGCCCAGACTGGTACCCAATCTCAGCTGGGTGGACTGAAACAATGCGGGATTAAGTGCCTTGCTCAGGGGCACAATTTGTTTCTTAGGGCCGGGACTCGAACCGACGACTTTCTGGTCATAAGGCAAACACCCTAGCCACTAGGCTACAACTCCTCAGAACCCCCCCTCAGAACCCCCTACAAACACTTCTACAGATAGTTGATTAGCTAAAAAACAGCCTAAATTAGAAAACTAGCGCCAGAGCATGAATTTCTCACCTGTCTCGAAAAGTCTGATAGGCCAAATGCCACATTGCCAGGAGCAGATTGCCACGCTCGGCAAGGAAGGCACCGTTGCACAATCCGACTGGCGTTTCTCTCCCAATAACAAACGGAAATCGGCGAAGTGGTCGCAGAGATTTCACCGTCAGAACGTCTAAATCCATGTAGACTCCGCCAAGAGACAGCACAGCTTCCAGTCGCATCAAGTCGGCCTGGTGCTCGGCAACTATCACCGGCACACCGTATACTTGGTTTGGCGGGTCTCGAGCCACCATCACAACGCGAGATTGCCACCAACCAGCAGCGGAGAGATTCTCCCTCAATGCTCGCCAGTACTGACCAACCGGCGGCTTCGTGGCGCTGTACCACAGGTAGAGCAGGCGAGGTTGCATAATCCAGACGCAGCTTAGGATGCAGACCATGTGATGAAAGTGCAGTTCAGCATCGCGAAACGGCAGTATGAAATGAGCCACATTGGGTACAGGAAGCTCCGCCGACTCAATCTGATCGTCTGAATCGTCTTTGCTGACAATTTCCAGAAGCTCCTGTCGAGTGTAGTTTCGTTCACCAGATGGCGAATGGAATTGCCAAGTTGAGCAGTCGAAACTGGGCAATACTATATCATCACGCATTAGTGAGTCGTTCAGCGATAGGCCGTGAAACTTGTAAATTGGATTCACCAGGGTGGACACGACCGATTTGAGCTGTGGAAGATAGCTGGATAGTTTGTCTTGGTCAAGTTGGTCGTCTGAAAATTGGTTTGTAATTGACAATCAAACGCCGATTGTAATGCTCAGTGAGACGTTGGGGAAAAAACAGATAACTCACAGCAGTTTTGAATCGATAAATTCGATGAAACTTTAGTTTTTGGGTGTGTATTTTGTCGGCCTAGCTTTTCACTGACAAATAAACTAGTAGCTTTGTTATAACGGACTTCATTGATCAAAGCGAACCGTAAAACTATGACTGCCAATGTGCAGGCGGAAGTCAGATAGAGAAGAGTTGGTGGTGGTAGTTTCAATTGGAAGCCAGTTTTTGGCAAATAAAACATGTTTTCGACGGCTTTATTGAGGATTCTGAGCAAGATGTTGGTTTTCGCTAGCTAATAAGCAAAATTTGAATCATTAAAATTTTTCCCTTTCTATGGTTAAAACTAGATAAATCTGATTCTTTTTTTGATTTTTAATTTATAAACTGCACTCGCAAAATGTTTTATTAATATTGCATCCTAGTGCGAGTACATTCCTTCGCATATGGCATGTACATATGGGACCTTTTGTTTGTTTAATATTTGTGCAATCCACCAATGTCAATGAAAGAATCACTGAAAACACGCAATTTAGAAATTCTGTCCCTTTTATATTTGAATTTCGGACTGATTAAATCATTAGTTATTTAGTTAAATTTTTTTAAAGTTGCATTTATGCCCAAGGTTGTTTGCTAAGACTGATAGCTCGTTTAAAAATAAAAATTATCCTCAAAACCCGTCATGTCATAACTGGATACACAGTTTTTTATGTCTTTATGAACGGATGCAAGCTATACGAGCTATAAGGAAAAAGTACAGCGCATAGTTTACAATTTCTTATAAATTTTAGACAAGTTTTGTACAGCAAAATATGTAAATATGTAAAATAATATGTGCAGTCCATTAGTTCGCTCTGAAAAATGGCTTCAGCAATACGCTTTGAATAGTTTCTCGATATTTTTTCGACAATTTTTTTTACTGTCTTAGAACGCCAATGATATCGGCATAGACTGGCTCCTGCCTCTCATCCTCATCGACAGCGGCTCTATCGCTATCTACAGCTTCGCTTGGCACCGGCTGTTGCGGCTCTGGTTGCTCCTGAGTCGAAGGCAGCGGACTTGGCTTCGATACTTCAGCTGGTTGCGGTTTCGTTGCCGGCTTGCTCAGGCTCTCCGTGTCCAGTACGGCGTACGGGCACTCGTTGGGGTCGTAGGCATTCGGCGCCGGCTGGCTCGGAGGAGTTGGCGACGCGTCTGTCGGGCTCGCTACGCTGGCTGGACTTGGTTTCGGTTTCAGCGGTTTCGGCTTCGGCGGCTTTTTAGGACTCTCCTTGCTCGGTTTAGGTGGCTTCTTAGGCGCTTCTTTGGGGCTCTGGGCGGGCTGCTCAGCTGTCGAGCTGCTCGCCAATAATCCGGTAGCAGTTTGGTTGCCGCCGTCTTTATCAGTGAAGTCATCGTACACGCACTGCTCTAGATCGATTTGGCTGTCTCGAGGGCCGTTGTCAACGCAACGCTGACCCTGTTCACGCCTGAACTGATGGATTCTGTCCAATGCCAGGGTTGCGCACCTGTCATCTAGACGCGATAGATTGCTGCCTCCTCTGATCTAAAGAGGAGTTGTAAGCGGTTGTACGTGGTTTAGAGTTAGTGATTTATGACTGGAAGGTCGAGGGTTCGAGACCCAGCCTTAGGAGAAAATTTGTATTTAGTGTTGCGTTAGTTCGACATGGGAATTTCTAGGATGGGTATTCCTGCTATGTGGGCTGTGCAACTTTGTCGAAATGTCAGTGTCTTAGTTTAGCTTAAAGTTATCATGTATTTCGATCTAGAATTTTAATCCTAAAATACAGGCGAAGAGTTATGTTGCTCCTAGCTAATTACTAGCACTCACCTTTCCAAGCTTGAATCGAGAGGACTTGGCCCCGCAAAGCAAATTGGGCTGTTTTAGTTTAAACATACTTCGAACTCAGTTGGCTTCTTGTAGTTTCCAATGCAAAAAACAGTAAAAATAAACAAATCTATTCATTTCATAATGCATGCTCACTCCCATGTTTCAGATTATATTGCTTTTGACGCCCTGTTTAGCATCTAGGAATAAAAATTCTGTACTCTGAATAGCTACTGCTCCAAAGAGGCATCTAACCTAGAGCGCTGTGCAAAACGGTACGAAAATTGTACTGGTATACCCGTACGCTTTTGAGATGCGTCGGTATGTTGTTTACCCCAAGCTGGTTTCTATATTTAGCTGCTTTTTTTAATGTACGCTCAGCTACTCATTGTTTGAGTGCTATCACTAGTACAAGGTATTGCACACTAGAAATGCCTTCCTAATTCGCACGGGTCTCATATAGTTAACCACTGTGTTGTTATGCACTCGAATGCTGTACCCTCATGGATGCAAGATTTCTATTGTTTACGAGCTACGCGCAACATGCGAAACCAATCTTCTTAGAAAATTTTCTAAGAAAACTTTACGGAAAGATTGCTTAAGGCCAAAACGTTATTGCTTTGTGTTTTTTAGTTTAGTCTACCAAAAATGGTTTCACAATTATTTCAAAATTACTAATAGTAGTAAAAACCGACGATTTCTGTTAATGTTCCATGTGAAAATTTGTGTTGATTTTAACATCAAGATGTATCGTATTAAAAAAATCTTTGATAAAAAATTACTAACGTTACTTTTTCATTAAATTTTTTTGAGGATGGCTCAAAATTTTTTTTAAATTCGCTAAAGCTGTTTCAATAAATAACTATAATTCCTGTGCAGAATAAACTTAAAGTGCCTTTTAGAATAGATTCTCAACACTCAGTGTTGATCAGTCTGAAACTTCTACAAGAATCGCCTTAAAAAGACTTCCAAACTATCCAATAGACATAAACTACTATTTAAGACTCTTATATGAAAATAATAGAGTACGATCTTTGGGAATCTTTCTTTTCGATTATTATAGTCCAGCATCACCAACACGGGGTGCAGTCACAACGCCGGATGGATTCATCGTAGAAAATATATATAGTAGTCCCTGAATGCTTGGATCTTTGACAATGTGTCTTTTCGTCGTGTGCTTTTCGGCATTGTGTCCTTTCGTCGTTGTATCTTTATGTCGTTGTGTCTTTTCGTCATTGTGTCTTTTCGGCGTTGTGTCTTTTCGGCGTTGTGTCTTTTCGTCATTGTGTCTTTTCGTCATTGTGTCTTTTCGTCATTGAGTCTTTAGGCGTTGTGTCTTTTCGATGATGTGTCTTTACGTCATTGTGTCTATTCGGCATTGTGTCTATTCGGCGTTGTGTCTTATCGGCGTTATGAACTAAAATGTCTTTTGATAATATGTCTTTTCGGCGCTTTTGAAACCCCCCACGAACACAAGAAGAATAGATTAGCATCGCAATTAGTTCAGCGTCAAGTGCATTCATAGATTCCCGCAAAAAATTCAATATAATTAGAATCAATTGAGCTAGGCAGCAAAGAGTACCGGATTTTCGAAGGATTTTGGGAAAGTTAAGTTCAGCTATGATGGTAAACAGCGATCTCATCGTCTTTCAACTGTTCATAACAAAAGCATCAGTGCGCCTGCACTACATTGAACAGCACGCCGCCGAATGCTACGCCGCAGAAGATGCCAGAAACGAGGAAAAACGACGAAACCATGCCGGCAAGTGCCGCGTGCTTCGGATTCTGCACGTCCCTCGGCGCGTACATCATGCACAGGGCGCTGTAGTAGCCGCCAGTGAAGCCGAATATCACCATGCCAATCACGAATGCGTAATCGTTCGCTATGATCACCGGAAACATTGGCGCGCGATTGTTTGGGAAACAGTTGCACATGATGAAGAACGGTATGAAGATCAGAGTGCGAGTCCACACAGCCAGGGCGAGCCAGCGAGGCGTTGGAAACTGCACGAAATGGGAGAACAGGCTGCCGAGCATGGCGAACATGTTGAAGCCGAGGAATACGAAAATATCGGTGTACCAGGACTCCATAGACAACAGCTGGACTGGACGAATAGCCGATTGCACCGCTGGGAAGCAAGACAAGGTGCAAAAGAAGGTCGACCATACGCTCAGACAATGGACCCAGCACTCTTTGAACGCCGAAATATATCTTTGCCAATACCTGAAAGTTATTACTTTGGTCGTTATACATTCGCCGTGGATGCTTACAGCTGTGTATTTATTAAGTCAAGGCCTTACTGGCATTCTTTAACTTACCTGGAACACGCTGACACGGGTCCCTTGCGAACACAACAGATGGCGCAGCAGAACTTCACCGTCTCCAAATTCTCGTCGCAACAGCACCCTTCGTCGATGCTGTCAACGTCGTGTTCGTTCTGGCTTGAATCCTGCTCGTTGAGCAGCTGATTCTTGGCATCTTTGTAGTGATTCTTAGCCGACGGTTGCTGATAGTGCCTGTAGAATGGCAGCCTTGGCATGATGACCAAGGATGAAAAGCAGATGAGCAGCAGGACCACGGAGAATGAAAAATAGCCCACAGCCGTCAGCTGCAGATTCTGCGACGAAGCCAATCGGCTGACGATGTTGACAATTGCTACGACTGTGCCGCAGATGTTGTTGCCTGCGTGTGAGAGTTTGCGCATGATGAAGCGATACAGTCTCCACTCATAGCTAGCTGGATGAAAATCGGGTACTTACCAAGCAAAATCGCTCCAGAATAGGTCATTGGTAGGACGCCTGCCATGCCAAACGCCGATGACTGATAGACTCCGGTGCAACAGTTCAGCACAATCACGCTAATTATGGTGATGTCGAAGAATAGTCGCGGACACTCGCTAGTGTCAACTAGGGCCATAATAACGGTAGTTGCGCACACGACAACTTCGATTAGAATGACGAGCATCATACGTCTGGCGGCATTTCTACTAGCATTTTTGTCTTGCCGATCAGTGCTGGACATTGGCTGGAAGAATACGTTGCAGGCTAGCATAAGCATGTTAGGCAGCTGCGACCCGAGGCCAATGTAGTTCATAAAGTTGTGTCTGTAGTCAGCTTCGCGCGAGATGTTCGTGTTTAACTTGTAGTTCTCAAAGTACTCTTTGGCGTTGATGAACAAATTCCAGGGCAGCAGAATGCCGACGCCGTGCAATAAAAATGCGATGTACACCAGGCGCAGCGTGTCTTTCGGCGCAGCTGTTCTCTGCTTCTGGCACTCGTCGACCTCCGGTACTTCCTCCAGAGAGATGTTCAGCATGGTCTTTCCGGCGCTCATTTCTTGGCCTTGGATGAGTCGATGTCTTTGCGGAACAGGACTTCTGAAAGCAGTCAAGCTTCAATAGTTAATATAAATTCACAGCTGGATCTTTAAATCAGAACTTAACTGGCATTGAAAAGTAACTTTGACCCAGTTTAAACTTTGATCTCGTCCTCTTATCCGAAAAAAATTAAAAGTACACAAAAAACCGCAAGATTATATGATTGACAGCGGTAAAGGAAAATTATTCGACTTACCTGTTAAGTATCGCGCTGAAAGACTGACTCGAGACATGGTCTGACAAGCTGGCAATTTATATAGTGATATTTTTTATCACAACTGACCCTTCGCCGATATAATTGTCCATTTGAGAATTCCTGTTCCAGCTTATGCAACTGTTGCATGCCCCAGCGGCGCAGCTTATCTCAGATTGGGCGGAGGGAGCTCGGCCCCGTTCACTCGAGCACCGCGTGTCGCCCCAAGCTGTCAAGGACCTCTGCTGAATAAACGTGGACCGCACAAGCAGGCTTTCCCAATTTTAACACATACGACGTCAATGATTGGATTCACTGCGTCGTACTATTGCAGTCCATGTAGCTCGTATATGTAGACTTCCATCTGCTTGACGAGGTCAAGCGATAATAAATTTCACCGGGACAGGGGCAAGGCTTATTATCTATCTAGAACAGATTTTCTCACTGTACCCTAGACCGCTGACGTGAGCTCTCGGGTCTGTGGCGGCCGTTTTAGAATCTGGTTTTTCTTTACGAACAAGAAAAATTCAGCTAGAAAGTGTGATAAAACAGGGCAGCCTAGCTAAGGGTCAATACGGTAGCTAAAAGATTTTTTAGAAAAAAAATAGGTGTCATTGTGCGCCAGAGTGTGGCTATTTTATGAGTAGATGATAAGGACGACACTGAGATAACGCCGAGGTGTTGATCTTTTAGCGGTCAGTAATACTTTTTTATGGCTTTTCTTCTTTTTTAAAACAGTTACGAGCGAAGGTAGTGACTAGTTTAAAAAAATAAATCTACTCAGCATCTCCATAAACTGACCACAACCAAGCCTATGCAACTGGTAGTAGTAGTAGTAGTAGTGTTGCAAATTTATCTTAGAAATTTTATCATTGGCAGAAATGCTTCAATAGAGTGGTTTATTTAACCAACTTCACAAAGATGGAGCTCTCAAAAGAGCAACTAACTATGCTGACAAAAGCAATGACCATTTAGCCAGTTAAACATGAATATTTTACTTGAAAAATTGCTTTCAAAGATGGATTGACAGCTGCATTTATGAATGCAATAAATAAAAAACCGAATTTGCAAAGCTCTTAAAAAAACAGTCGCACTAGCAAAAAAAATTTACAAAAATTAATAAGTTAGCAAATTTGCTAATCATGCTACTCATAGCGACGATTTCTTTCGCAAAGCTATCCGTGCGACGAAAAAAGAAAGATTTTTAGAATAAAAAATGACAATTACAGATTTAATAGATTACAAATTTTTTTAAATTGGCGAATTTTTTTCAGTCTTTAATTATTTTAAATTATGTTTAAAAAACTGGTTACATCGCCAATTTTCAAATTTTAAGTATTATGGGCTAAAAATATTTCTAACTTGAAAATTTAAAGCTGAAGTTAACAAGCCTGAATTCATACAGTTTACCTGAGCAGCGGTTGCAAAATTTACAATTTCCATAGGGAAAATAAAACAGGTGGGGAGAAGGCAAGCATAATATACAAACCACTGTTTGTTTTTCTTTCCGAAAAGAAACCTGTCATTCAGAGTTGACTTCAATAGCAAGCACACGAGGCCCTATGCAGCTGAGACAACCTCCTGAAGCTGTAGTTACTGCCCAGGTTGTTATCCCAGAACTCCTCGGAGGAGCCTTCCACACGATAGCCCAACGCGAATTCGAGACTCTGCGAAGAGAACGCACCAATCGGCAGGCAGGTGAGCAGGCGGAATCGGTCAATGGTGCCGTCGGGCAGCTGCTCGGCAAACTGCAGCCCCAAATCGACATGATGTCGCCAGGCATTGTCAGTTAGTCGCATCCAAACCTGTTTTCATAATTAACGAGAATTAAATAGCCCGTCTTTAAACAACAAGGGGGGTTGTAGCCTAGTGGTTAGAGCGTCGGACTCACGACTTGAAGGTCGGGGGTTCGATTCCCGACTCCACTGGTACAATTTGTGTCCTTTAGCAAGACACTTAACTCTGCATTGCTTCAGTTCACCCAGCTGTTAAATGGGTACCAGCATCAGCTGGGGTAATTGAAGGTGGGTGTGGCGTCCCCCCAGTCCATGGACTGAACAGCTGTACGCAGTCTTCAGAAGCGCTGCGCAATAGCTGCGGCTGCGCTGTTGGCTGCACATCTGGCCCGATTGGGACAGGTGTAATCAATTATTATTATTATTATTATTAAACAAATACTATAGCAGGAAATGGCTCCTTTCTAGGAATGACCCCCCACCGATCTACAGTGACCATGATGCTATTATGAAACTAGGTGTACATCGGCGCAACCGAGTACTCAGTCTTCCTGATGGACTGCAAGGGGTCGCAATAATTCTGAAGCTCCAACGGCTCATAGCATAAAAATGAAAAAAAGAGCCGAACCATCTTTCGGAAGCGAACAAAAAAACCAAAACGAACCTGCTTAACGGGTCCAAGATTTTTCACTAGCACCGTGGCCTCCAGCGCCATGGTTTCCAGGCGGATGGATTCCAACGAGATTTTCTGATCGGCAAGGCGTCGCTCCACCACAGCCGCCGACGGCTGCGTTTTGAACAGCGGCTTCCAGCAGGTGGAGTAGCCCATCGGAGCTGGTGGAGAGGGCTTGTTGTTGTTGCCTGTTGAGGAATGAAAGTCAGCATTTTTTCCTGTGTGACCTGAACCACATTTAATCAGTTGCTTACCAGCACGAATCAAATCTTCGTCATCGTCCTCGCTGCTTCCGACGTCGAACTGCTGGTCGTCGTCCAACGACGAGCCGGCAGCCCTGAGCGAAATCTGTCGCCGCAGCGCCGTCAGCACGTGTCTTGGAATCACCGGGGGCTCCTCCGGATCGCAGGCGACCACGCGTACGCTAGTGAGCTCAAAGCCCAGCGCATCGGCGAAGCGAACCCGACGACGGCGTCTGGCCACAGCGCCGCCGCAGTGGATTATCGTCGACGGAATCGGCGACGTCGGTCTAGAATTATCCGGCGAAGGCGAGGCTGAAGCGGTGAACTTGATCGGAGCCGAAATTGGAAGAGCTTCGCTTTGGTCTTTGTTGTGATCTTTGTTATTGGCCGCAGGCGAGTCGTCGCGAGAGTTATCGATCGGAACTTCCGGTGGCTCGATTAGAATCGGCATAGCTCGAGCGCTGCAGGCGGGCGGTGGTGGAAACGAGAAAGTCCGGCGCAGCGGCGGCCTGAACGGTGCTAAGCTGTTCTCGCAGTAAACCCTCGATTGGTTCTGCAGCTGTTGTTGTTGCTGTTTCTGTTGATTCTGCGCCCATAGCTGCCTCTGTGAGCCTTCGCTAGCTTTGCGCTCCGCTCGGCAGCACGTTGCCATGGTAACTGGACGCGGTGGTTCCAGGAACCGCTTTGCAGTTAGTGTCGTCGTTGGTAAAGCTTCCTCGGGCGCAGCAATCGATGACAAGGATGAAGAGGACGTGTCGGGAGATTCGCCGCCCATGGCTAGACAGAATTTCACAGCCGGTGCGTTCGAAGGCTGCAAAAAGCCTCGCTGATTTTGATGCGGCGACAATCGACAGCGCTGCATGCTAGCTGATTTGTGTGAAAATCTTGACTATTCAAAAATTCAACTTGTTGGGCCTTTGTTTTCGCGACCTTTCTCTGTACTCTGCCCTCTGGCTTTCTGTGTGCGGGGCTATATAGTTAGAAAAATTCCGGTGTCGCTGGCCTCTGCGCGCTGAGTGGAATGTACACTACTCCACTCCGGTCTGTCTATTTTACAACCCAACGGGGGGTTTGCGGTCGACTTGCGGTGTGCGCGGGTTTGGGCACAAAACACACTCTGTACGGACCAACGTGGACCGGATTGAATAATAGCCAGTCCGCCAGATTGCGTAATAGTTAGACCCCACACACCCACTGGCCCAACTACTGATTCACAAAAGCGCACACCGTGTCTTGCGCAACCGCTTCCATTCTTATCATTTTTTTCTCTCCCCTGCACAACCCTAGCCACGCCACTCTGGGTCGTAGCTAGAAGAATAAAATAATCAGAAATGACTCTAAAACGAAACGCGACTGACCCTCATTTGATCTCGACAGCACGCTATAGCTATAAGCCATCAGTAATCCTACCAAAATGAGGGCCAAGTAACTTCATTTTTAATGAATGATTGTCTGTCATATAATCGTGCTTATTAGCTTCGATGTGCTTAACAAGCATTATAAATCTACTGTTTGTTATAACCTGATCTTTGTCTTTCGTTTTCTGTAACTAAAGTCATCTAAATATTAATAATTCCTCATAAATATCTAAAGCAAACTACTAGCATGAATAACTGTTAAAACAACAAGTGAAAAAATTAAGTTATGCAAACTTTGTTTTCCCAAAGCAATTCTTCCTTAAAACAGTTAGCGCTGGCACAATAAGGCTTGTATTGAACTCAACCTTTGGCCAGTGAACTCAACATTCGGTTCTCATTCAACATTATTCCCATTGTTTTCTAACAGTGGCGTGATTCCTAATTATCAAAAGATTCCGACTGTGGCTCCCATAATTAATTGCTTTTATTGTACGATTGTAATTCGGTGTTTGTTTAATCGAATATAATTGTGCTGAACGCTAACACTACAGGGCACTTGGATCCAGGTGCCACTTTCCCAATGTTAGCCACACCCTTAGGGCTGGTTGCCTCTAAAGATTGTTAGTCAGCAAACATAAAAGCAGTCCAATCCTAATGCTGTGAATAATCTCACTGCAAATCTTTTCATAGTTAGTAAAGACGCAATATAGAGTGTTAGCTGGCCACGCCGACTAATTGTTGCAGCCATGGTAACTCTTACACCGTCGCTGTTTTTTCTACTAACTGTTGGAATCTGTACCGCATCAACATCCTGTAAGTTTTTTTATTAGATTTGTAACCATCGATTGCCGAACCCATAGTAAATTTTCCTAGAAGCAAAAATTTTACTGGTACCAAGAGTTGACTAAAAAAGGCGGTATCAAAGACATCGCTAAAGGAAACAAATTGAAACAAAATGTTGCTCTCTGTTATACATTTGGAACCCAAAACTTGGTTAAAGCTAAATCTGCAGGAGGGCTGCAGGCACTTTGACGCTTTAAAGCGACATCGTCCCACAACCAGCGACTGGGCATGACTGTCCATTGCGCTGACTCCTGAAGCGCGTTCAGTCACACTAAATACGGTATGCAGGCATAGACACACACACACACACACACACACACACACACACAGGCCGGCACCCAGTCACGCACTCACATAGGGTGTACAAACCGGTAATTCAAGGCATGTACACTCTCTATGCCTTGGGGGTTGGCCTCATGGGCGTAAGTTGCGCAACTGGCCCATAGCCCAACCAATTCGTGCACAAGGCCCTAAATTAATGTAAACCTGCACACGAAACCGCGCTAGGGAAAATAGCCAACCTACAACGCGGTTTCGAACCTGGGGACCAGTGGCACACAAGGCAGACGCGCTAGACCCCCTAGCCACTCTATATTAGTACTCCAGTACTTCTATATTAAGAGCTATATATCTATATGGACTCAAAACTGGGACTTCTCGTTGATAAGGCTAGAACTACCCTAAAATTGGAGAGAAAGTTACTTCTACCATACTAAATGTAATGTTCAATAAATATTACTTCATAGATTTTTAACGAGTAGTATAGTTGGTATAGCTAAAATCGAACCTCTATATAAAAATGCAGTCAGCCATCCCTCCGAGGATGAAATCCGCTCCGCTATTGAGTACGTCAGCAGCCGAGTGAGCGATCGAACCAGCGCTGACTGGCGCACTCGCCTATTGGAGACTGTCGCAGCCATACAGAGCCACCCGGTGTACAATCGTTGGGCTCTCCAGGATCAACAAGTTCGAGAAAAAGCGGCCAAAGATAGGAAATCTAAGCAGCTGGTGACGTCATTCCCCTGCAAACTCGAACGCTCAAAGGAACGGCCAACCTCAGTCCACCGACTCCGGCCCGCCGATGTTGACGTCATCGCCGCCATGGGCGACTCGCTGACAGCTGGCAACGGAGCTCGCGCTACGGGCATCCTGGGTTTGCTCATCGAGTACAGGGGCTATGCCTGGAGGTGTGTTTTTGACGGGGATCCTGGCTAGTAGGGCACATGAATCGCTGAATCTGACAATCTTAGCTCTTATGTGCATTTCATTATCTAACCTGTATCTCATTCTCTCACCTGTATCTCAGTATCTCACCTGAATCTCAGTATCTCACCTGCATCTCAGTATCTCACCTGCACCTCATCATCTCAACCGAATCTCAGTATCTCACCTGCATCTTACCATCCCACCAGCATCTTACAATCTCATCTGCATCTCAGTATCTCACCTTAATCTCAGTATCTCACCTGTATCTCATCATCTCACCTGCACCTCATTATCTCTCCTGCATCTCAGTATCTCACCTGAATCTCAGTATCTCACCTGAATCTCAGTATCTCACCTGAATCTCAGTATCTCACCTGAATCTCAGTATCTCACCTGAATCTCATCATCTCACCTGCACCTCATTATCTCTCCTGTATCTCAGTATCTCACCTGAATCTCATTATCTTACTTGCATCTCAGTATCTCACCCATGAATCGCAGTATCTTACCTGAATCTCAGTATCTCACCTGAATATCATTATCTCATCTGCATCTCAGTATCTCTCCTGCATCTCAGTATCTCACCTCGCTACTCATTATCCCACAATGAATGCCTAACTATTTTTAGCATCGGTGGCGAACCATCACTGGATGAACACTCCACTTTGCCTAGTGAGTGAATTAATTTTACGATAAAATAGTTGGCTCAAATCAGACAATGATCTAACAAATAAACTTATCCTCACTATCTAGACATTTTGCGCCACAGTCAGACCAACCTGCACGGCTACTCAATAGGCAATGGCAACGCAATCTCGTCAGTGTCCCGAATGAATGTAGCTGAGCCGGGTAAACTTGCTGCGTAAGTCTTGCGTCCGTTTTTTTGTAATTAAATTGTAAAATCAACCGTTTTAACATTATAACAGAAGCGCTAGAATTGTCGACAAAATTCTCACTCTCTTGCTCTGCCTCCGCATGCTGATTGGCTGTTCTGGCTACCTTTTCGTCCCTCGCGCTCCACCCCCACGCTATTCACACCTTCCACCCCATTTTCTCTACCCCCGTCTGAAAGTATAAGTGAACTAGGCCTTGCTCCAGCTCTGGAGTAAGTTGTTATCTAAGCAGCCACTGCGCCACACTCTAAACTCTTCGTAGTTGGTTATTTCAATTGCAAAACAAAAAATGCGCCCAATACAAACTTCATCAGCGACATGCCCAAACAAGCCGAGACTCTGGTCAAGAAATTGAGAGCCGACAAAAATGTGGACTTTGAAAATGATTGGAAGCTGATAACGCCACAGATACTATAACTACTAGATGGGCCACTCAAGCTAATTTTTCCGACAAATTTTTTATTCTACTTCCTGCTGAGTAGCAATATAGGAAAGTGACAGTATTACTTGCCAAAAAAAATAAATCAAATGGTGACTTTGTACAAGAGAATTTCATTCTCTCATTGTCTCATTCTCATTCTCTAAGTAATGAGATTAAAAGTCAGAAAAAACTTGATCCATTTAAAGCGCATTTGGCTTCAGAATGTCCTTGTATTTTTCTACGATGAATCATCATGTGCTGCTATTTATCATCAGTTAGTCCATAAACATTTAGATAAATAATCTGCAATCTAGCAGCTACAGCTCATCACAGTTTGCGAAACTTTCGCATTGCGCCGCTCCTGCTCGCCGCTGCTCGCAGGCTTCTCATCTCGCAGCGGCACCAATGATGCAGTCGCAGCCGTCTGCACTGCGTCTGGCGAAACGAAAACTGGCGAATGCGTCTCTTCAGCGACGTATCTGATGGCAGAGCCAATTGCCACTGGTTTCGTAGCAGCCGATAGCCAGCAGGACTCTTGTGGTGCAGCTGCAATGCCCTGCTGATAGCAGCCTTGGACCAACGCATACCACGGCTGCGAGCGCCCAGTCGACCGCTGGAAGCTACGCCAGCCACCCCTGCACGGATGAAGGACTGCGCTGCACTCGCCTTGACTCTCGACAGTTTCTGCTGCAGCCCTTTTATCGTCGCCTGTCGCTTTCGGGATCGCCGCTGCAGCCTCTTGATCGTCGCGTCTCGAGCTTGGGATCGGTTGCAAAAGTGAGAGATCTCAGCCACAACAGCTGTGCTCGACGCAACATCTGATAGTCGAAGGTTGCTCTGCCACACTACTGGCAGCAGGCAGGTCGCAGGCTTAGCCGCAGGCAGGTCGCTCATAGGCTTCAGCACCGGAGGGTATAAGTTGTCCGCCTCTTCATCTGTCCGTTGCACAGGGGGCAGCTGGTCCATACGGACGAGTCGAGGCAACACCAGCTCACGGTGGGGGATTGCGTCCCAGCGGAGACGAGTGTCTTGCTCGTGGCGTTTTGAAGGACAGCTGTAGGCCTCGTCCGTAAAGTGTAAGCTGCAAACGCGCAGGCCCCGTGATCTGATTGTTTTCAAGTCCATATCCAGCTCCAGTAGCTGCTGCCAGCGCTTCGCCACAGTGTTGTCTCTCGGAAACCTGTGCATTCGCACTGGATTTCCATTATTAGGTGGCGACAGCACAGAGCTCGTGCAAGTGGCAGCACAGCAGTGGTTTGAATCAAAAGGCATTTCTCGAGATGTGCTGCGAGATGCCGTCGTTTCACATTTCACTGTCTGGTCTTGTTTATCGTTATCAGCTTGTATTTGAACAGGATTCGCCAGCCCGAAATTTTCTAACCCCCAACCACCCCAAAATTAGACTATGTGCAATCCTGATTCTCTACCCTATGATAACGCTGTTCGTTGGCGGAAATGACGTCTGCGACTATTGCAAGGACAAGGTCTGAAATCACCGAACATTTAGTTAACTGTTGAAAGTTAAGAGTGCAACATTTCCCAGTAGAAAAATTTACCAAAAACCCTTTATCAGGAATTCTTCAGCCGGGAAAACTACATTCGGCACATACGTACAGCTCTGGATTACCTTCACGCTAATGTGCCTCGAGCCTTTGTCAACGTAGTCGAGGTTCTGGACGTTACCCTTGTTCAAGAGCTGAAGGAGGGCAGTCCTACTTGCGAACTGCTGCTTGGCTCATTGTTATGCAAATGTCCGGCGTATCCTGAAAGTCCAGAACAGGTAAACAGCTGCAAAACCTTCAATGCATTGTGTTCATAAAAGATAGCTGTAACAATAAACAATGCCTCCTTATACATATTGGATTTGCTGACTGACTGACTGCTCTGAATCCTCTGATCACACACGAGCTAACAAACAGTCTGATCACACACGATCGAGCTGACAAACAGTCTGATCACACACGAGCTGACAAACAGTCTGATCACACACGATCAAGCTGACAAACAGTCTGATCACACACGATCCAGCTGACAAAGAGTCTGATCACACACGATCAAGCTGACAAAGAGTCTGATCACACACGATCGAGTTGACAAAGAGTCTGATCACACACGATCGAGTTGACAAAGAGTCTGATCACACACGATCAAGCTGACAAACAGTCTGATCACACACGATCGAGCTGACAAACAGTCTGATCACACACGATCAAGCTGACAAAGAGTCTGATCACACACGATCAAGCTGACAAACAGTCTGATCACACACGATCGAGTTGACAAACAGTCTGATCACACACGATCGAGCTGACAAACAGTCTGATCATACACGATCGAGCTGACAAACAGTCTGATCACACACGATCCAGCTGACAAAGAGTCTGATCACACACGATCAAGCTGACAAACAGTCTGATCACACACGATCGAGTTGACAAAGAGTCTGATCACACACGATCAAGCTGACAAAGAGTCTGATCACACACGATCAAGCTGACAAACAGTCTGATCACACACGATCCAGCTGACAAAGAGTCTGATCATGAAGGCCAACAAACTTCACTAACTCTTAAATTAGTTGGTGCTCTGCACAAAAACAATCTTGAGAATATAATAGGGGACCAAATTAGGGATTTTCTACCAGAGGAGTTGCACCTTCCTTGCCATCTGTAAGGAGGGCCATGGGTTCGAGTCTCTGCCCTAAGGCACTTAACCCCGAATTCGCTTCAGTCCACCCAGCTGAGATCGGGTACCAGTTAGAGCTGGGAAAATTAAGATAGGACTGAGCAGCTGTACATTTATTTGGTCCTGCGGTGGGGTGTCTGAAAAACCTGCACAAAAACATTTTCTTGTACTCTGTTGTGTTACTTATATTGCAAATAATTTTTTTAAATTTACAAAAACAATGCAGGAACAGGAGATCCGCCAGCTGCAGAAAGATTATCAACGTCTGCTGAACGAGCTGATCAACTCAGGTCGATACGACACCCGCGAGGACTTCACGGTGGTCAATCAGCCGTACCTTCGCGACAGCCAGCCGCCAAGAATTGATGGCAAAATTGATTTCAGCTTCTTTGCCCCCGACTGCTTCCACTTTGCCCAGCGAGGTCACAGCGCGGCGGGTCGGGGACTGTGGAATAACATGGTGAGCAATCGCACAATCATAAATTGTGCCTAATTTTTTTTAGCTAGCAAAATTCAAGACCACTAGCCAAATTATTTCAGTTGGAACCAGTTGGTCAGAAAACCACAAACTGGGATCCTAGTGGCGGTTTCTCCTGTCCAACTGAGGTGAGGAGATGGTATAAACAAAAAGTCCTACAAGCAAGATTATGATTTTTAATAATGTAACCTTTATAAATGACTCAACCGCAGGATCGGCCTTACCTAATGACCAGCAAAAATTCGGCGTAAATTTTTCAAAGACAACTCGACAAGTGATGCAATGAGTATTATGCACTGGGACAAGACTGCAACGCATCGAATTGCGCTATTTTGAGAGGTTTCTAACAATGCTGAATAAAAAAATCTTGAAGTTATACGCTTCTTAGAATATAAGCGTTCAATTATAATTGATTGCATTACTCTCTTCATATTGTTACTTTCCATGTTTTGGATCAGACTAACAATTATAATATTATCTATAGATAGATAGATAGATTGATTGATTGATAGATTGTTAGATTGATAGATTGATAGATTGATAGAATGATAGATTGATAGATGGGTAGATGGATAGATGGGTAGACTGATAGATTGATAGATGGATAGATTGATAGATTGATAGATTGATAGATTGATAAATGTATGGGTGGATAGAAAAGGGAACTGGAATGCATTGGACAAATATGCCTTGTCAGAAAAAGTTATTTACTCTAGCAGGTTTTGAAAAAAAAACTTTTCAATGTCATTGAATCGTATCGTTAAAGTAACAACGCAAAAGAACTTTTATTAGATCGAAGTTTTTAGTGAATCAAAGTAAAAAAATAGTGAAAATATTTTGCCTTTTAAAAAAATGAAGCGCTTTATGTTACGCTCGTTTGAATAAAAACCAATCGGATAGAAGTTGCGGTACTTTAGTCTTTTTGATATTTACATATTCAAAATAATTATTGATCAGATTGAGCGATTTTTGTTATTAAGAATTCTTTTTCGATCAGTATTTTTTGTCAATTAAATTTATGCAGCTTGAGTGATTTAATAATGGCTGGCAGTTAGTATTTTCTGCCTCATCCTTTGTACGGACCGCCCGGGTACCCATGGCCGTGGCCGTAGCCGTGGTGGTCGTGGTCGTGGTGACCATGGCATCCGTGACCATGACATCCGTGGCCGTGGTGGTCATGGTGGTCGTGGTGACCATGGCATCCGTGACCATGACATCCGTGGCCGTGGTGGTCATGGTGGTCGTGGTGACCATGGCATCCGTGACCATGGCATTTGTGGTCTTGGTGACCATGGCATCCGTGACCATGGCATTTGTGGTCGTGGTGACCATGGCATCCGTGACCATGGCATTTGTGGCCGTGGTGGCATCCTTTACCATGGCATCCGTGACCGTGGTGGCCGTGGTGGCATTTTTTACCATGGCATCCGTGACCGTGGTGGCCGTGGTGGCATTTTTTACCATGGCATCCGTGGCCATGGTGATGATGATGGTGGTGGTAGCCCCAGCAGTTGCAGCAGCAAGTTGATGTTTCCTGTACCCAGCACTTCTTGCCTAAAATTTGCGTCAAGTAGCTATCAAAATATTTGTTTAACATTCTAAATTTAATGGATTGCTGGTATGTTTAAATAAAGAGTCAGTCAGTGACTTACACTTCAACTTCTTAAGCTCGGCCAAGGACTTCGGGAAGTGATAGAAAGATGCGCCTCCACCGGCTGCCAAACTGATAAAATCGAGAATCTAAATTGGGTTTAACAAGGAGTCCTTGTTTAGTTTGACTGCTGAACTCTTCGTGTCAAATCATGAAAATTTTACAGCAGAGTCACAAAACAGCGCTGCTTACCTCACTGACAGACGTCTTAGCCGTGAGACTCATAACAGCGCCACCTGTCTCGCTGGCCACGTAATGATACTCGCCAGAATAGACCGCCGGACCGCACAGGTTTCCAGTTGCAATCACAAACAGCCTGATGTGCTTTGATTTCAGTAGCGCAGCCACGGCCACCCTTTGGTCGGCGTCCTTGGCAGCCGCGTCAGTGAATAGTATGAATACGGAATGCTTGCAGGCGAGAAGGGCCGCGTCCTTCAGGGCGGACATGGCGTATTCCGGACAGTCAAGTCCACCAATCGGATTGATGGCCTTCATGAAGTCTATAATGTCCGACTTTTTGGACGATCGAATCAAATGCTTGACGTAGGGATCGCTGTATCTGCTAATCACGTAGTCAACGAAGCGAACATTCTTGTTGATAATGTTGGCTATGTGAGACTTGACGGCGAAAATCTCAGCGCCCATTGAGCCGCTTTCGTCGATGAGGAAGCCCAAGGAGCCGGCCCGCCTCACCGGGCAGTAGGGCCGCATGGGGCACACTTTCTGCTGCATGAACACGCGCTTGAAGCCGGGCGGACACGGCACTGGAATTCCAGGGTTTCAAAACAATTTCCAGTGAAAGCAGTCACTAGTTTGGGAAAAAATATTCGCTCTGGATTTAACTAACAAGTGTACTTACAAATAACTTTCTTGCACTTCGATACAATAATCTCGTGGCAGCAGTCTGCAATAGCATAATGTCATGATGCTTTGATATTATCAAAGTATCGTTAAAGTTTGATGTATTTTAAGTCAGTGCTGTCCAAATTTAACTTACACTTTGGCCTAACCAGTGCCAGACCAGCTTCATCCTTGGGGAATTCGTCGAACGAAACTTCACCAGCGGCGGCCTTTTTGATGAAGTCAAGGACCTGTCAGAAAATAAATTGAATTTTCGTTATTTTTTTTAGGTTCAGACACATTTGGTAATTGTATTTTCGAACGCAGTATTGCAAGACACAGATGAACTTACATCGGTGACGGAGGCCTTGCTAGACAGTTTCATGACAGCGCCGCCGGTCTTCATGGCCAAATCGTGGTACTCGTTATTATAGTTCGCTCCGCACAGGTTGCCAGTGGCAACCACAAATAGTTTTGCCTCCTTTGATTTGAACAGCGCGGCTACGTTGTCCTTCAGCGCGGCATCCTTAGCAGACGCGTCCGTGAACAAAATGATGACGGACTTCTTTTTGGCTAGATTAATAGCGTCTCTTAGGCCAGACATTGAGTACTCCGGACAGTCGCCTCCCGCTGTAGCTTTGATAGCGTCCAAGAAGTTGATAATAGCTGGTTTGCTGCTTGACTTGAGCACACTCTTCACGTAGGGATCGTTGAACTTGCCGATGACGAAGTCTTTGAAAAGCTTGTTGGCGGCCAGAATGGATTTAATATTGGCCTTCACGGCGCTGATTTCGGAGCTCATTGAGCCCGAATGATCGATGACGAAGCCAAGGGAGCCGAATGTCGGTTTGACTGGCGGCGGCGGTCGGCAGCATCGGCAGACTTTTTTTCTCACCTCGACGCTCTCGTAGCCGTCTGGGCAGGGGCACTTTTTGTCGCAGGGCGGCGGAACGCAGACCAGATTCAGCACTTCAGTTTTGCACGCGCAGGCTGGGCAATACGAGGTTCAATTTGCAAAATTTTGAAATAATTTTCTTGTGTCGTACGAAGCAATAAGAAATAGATTGTGGTTAAATTGGTATGGCATTACTTACTTCCGTTGGCAATCTCTTTCAGATCAGTTAGAGTAGTCGGCATGCCACGAATGAATCGAATTCCAAATTTAGCAAAATTTATGATGTAATTCATCACGTAGTCTACGTCCGCTTTATTCGGCGTTTGATAGATGGTGCCCTTCGTGGCGTCGGTCATCCTGGTGAATTCTTGTCCTTTGCCGCACAGAGATCCAGTGGCCAGGACGTTCAGCCTGATGTTCTTGGCCTTCAGCAACGCCGTCACACTCGGCTCTAGCCCCAGATCCTTGGCGCTAGCGTCGGTAAAGACAAAGATCACGGATCCATCGCTGACGAGATTGGCCACATCGCGAATGCCGTGCAGCGCCTGCTCCGGACAGTCGCCGCCGCCAGAAGCGCTGATGCTCCCTACGAATGAGTTGATTACGCCCACATCGTCCGAGTTGACTAACTGCGGTGAGTAGGGATCGTTGAACGTGCCGATGACGTACTTGTCGAATATGCCGGACGTCGCAGCTGTATGTAGGTAGAGTGGTTCGAGTGTTAATGAGACCTCTCATCACGGGACTAATTTTGAAAGCAATAATGCGGTGAAAGCTTGCTTACAAACAACAGCCTGTATGCTTGACTTCACCGAGGAAATCTCCGTGTGCATGCTGCCGCTGCGATCGATGGCGAATCCCAACGACACGTTGTGGTAATCGATGTCGCCGGGGTTCTCAATCACAATTGTACGATTAATTGCGTGGCAGTAGCATAGCAACCTCTTGTCGTAGGTGCACTTCTTGGATGGGCAAGCGCGGCAGGTTGGATCTGGAATGAAATTGGGTTTCTTTGAAGTTGTCGGTTCAGTTTTCTTCGGCTATCAAGCAACTTTCCATCAAACTTACCGAGTTGAGCCGACACGCCAGCAGATAGCCAAGCCAGCAGAGGCAGCAGCAGTAGAATAGCGTAACGGTTCATGCTGTTCAACTTTTCGGTAAAATTCTTCCCGAAAGCTTCCTCCAGCCTGTGGCATGTTGCGCTCATTACTGGGCTCGCATTTATATTAATTTAGCTGTTTATTTTCTTGTTAGCATCGCCCACACGATTCCAATTGGCCATCCGCGATTGGCGAAAATATTTTTTATTATTTGGTTTCGGGCAAGTGTTTTCAACAATTTTTTTCGAAGAAATAGCCATTCGTTGAAATAAATAGAAGCGTCTGTTGTGCCCATTTTGCTTGGTGTGTTTCTCTTCAATGCAGTTATTTTTAGCGTCCACAAGTTTCCTCTCATCTGTTTTAATAGCTTGCTATTGTTATAATTTGTTATTGTCAAAATTCAAAAAAAAAACAATTTTCTTATTTTTTGTAGTTTACTTAGTGAGCGGAAACAATTTTTACCACGTGTTTGTTGTTTAGAACGGCGACTAGCTTGCATCGTTATTGATGATGGTAAGTCGAATTTCTGCGTATCATAAGTAGTTAAACAGTAGTATCAAAAGTATATTACGAGCGTATTTAATCTTTTTCATCGATAACGTAACGAATGTTTTATACCCATGCATTTTGCCAATAATGCTAAGCCTAACTTCATCAAATAATTTTTTTGATTTCACAAAAGCCATTTACAAGCATTTGCTTCAAGTAAATCGATGAATGCTTAGAGATCCTAGCGAGATAAACGTTAATCCATTCACGCAGGTTAAGTGATTTGGTAAGACAACTTTCTAATTGAACTAACTAATCCCGAGAAAAAACTCAGGAAAAAAATGTTTTCAGTGCAGATGAAAAATTAAGAGCAATAAGCAAGCGCGTCTGGTAGATAAGTGCTTGCTTAACTCGAACGGATTCTTTGCATGGAGTACTGGACAATGGACAGTCGATGTTCGCTGTAAATATGCTTATTTAGCTGCAGAATAGCAATAATATTTTTCAGTATATTTTCGGGCCAGCAGGTACAGAAATTATCAGCACTTTTCTTTTTTTGACAATTCGTTTTTGTAACATGGTGCTACTAAGTATTGTTATCAGTGTTTCTCTTGAATACGTTGAGTCCATTATTATCAAAAAAATTTTATGATTTTTAGGTGGTTAAATATAATCTTAAATTAACAGGTAAATTATCTAAGAAAATCGAACGCACTTTTAAACAAAATCGATGGTTTGAAATAGTCCATCCGTTTTGAAGAGTTCACCTGAGTGAACTTTATTGTGAATAAAAAGGGAGACAAACTCCTGTTTATGTCAAAAAATCTGTGATTCTCAGATAGTGGTCTGATTCTTCCCGACATATTAGTTAAAGGTATTCGTATACAGTATCTGCCCTTCTTCATTTTTAGTCGCAGCAGCAATGTGTTTACAATATCAATAAGTGACACCAAGTCAATTGGACTGGATTTTCAAACCAAGTATGTTGCTTAGTTTGCTCAGTTTACTTTGCTTCGAAAGGCATCAACAACATCGACATGGAGACATAGGGCATTAAGGTTCAATAACTTGAAAATATTGAGCTTAATCTCGACAAATCGTTTTGATACAAAAAAAAGTTTTCAAAATCTGTGTCAAATTAATCATCAACAAACAATCTCTAGACAAAAATTCCACAAAAAATGAACGATGAACTCATGAGAAATTGTTCGGCATCATACAAAAAAATCAAAGGAAACATTTTGTGGAGAAAAATTTATGCTACATTTCATCATATTTTAAAGAAACGAAGTTGGAAGCTGAAGCACTTCATGTTTTCTGTTGCTGCTTCAAACGTAGAGGTGTGACTTCACTAAAAAATACCCGTCAGAATTTACGTCAGCATAACATACGCGTAACAAACATACAAAGCGACGTAACATACTAACATAGCGGTAGAAAGCCTCAGAAGTTTCGAAGATTTCACAGAGCCTAAGGAATGTCACAGCTGTGATGTGGTCGTAATCATTACTGAAAGCATAATTTTTATCCTCAAGCGGACATTTCTTTCAATCTTTACGATTCCAATCTCTAAGCATTTAATCCGAACGGATGTCGAACGGACAATCATTCTACTTCGTACAGTAGCAATAGAAAAACTTAATATTTCTAGAAAATCTATAATTTCGTAAGCGTAGTCATGTGTACAATACTTCTGCTTTAGCCGAAATAATAGAATAATCAATTCATTGTTTAACTGGCACTTGTACAAGGTGTAGTCTAAAAGCATCTGGACGAAATGCCTTTACTATTTTTAGGTCAGTGTGTTTACGCCTAACCGAAATTTCGGGTCACTAAAAGGAGACAATAGAAAGATATTTTAGCTATGCCGCAACAGACGCAATTGCTGTAAGCTATTTACATGCATTCATCTTCAGTCGAAAAAACATGTTTGTGTAAACAAAATTTGAGTCAGTTTCGTAGTCACTCAATCACGTTTCACCGGTCCGATGGCTCGGCACGGTTTCCGGGTTGGCTTGTGTTGCTTCATCCCGAAAGGCTTATTTAATTGCCAAGAAAAACACGCTTTGCGGCCCTAAGAATAGCAAGAACCTGGAAATTAAATTGTTATTTTTTTTAAAGCTGTAACTATGCGGCTTAAAGCGCTTCTTGTAGTCGCGGCACTCGTTGTCATCTCCGTCGATGTTGTAGGTACGAGCGTATTTAAATATTTATTTTTTAACCATTATTTAAGTTACTGCAATAATTTTGTTCAACAGAACCGCGATGTCATCGATTCCCGTGCCGAAGGCGCTGTCCGCCCGGAAGCAAACTAGTTTACGTCACTCATCTCGTGTGCCGTCCTTCTAGGCACTGCAAGCCGCCGCCCAAGCCCAAACTAGGCAGCCTGGGATTTGTCATTGACAACACGGGCTCCATGCGCGGCGACATTGCGGCTGTTCGGGCTAAAATTTCCAGCATAATAGCCCGAAACCGACTGTTCCGCGATTTTGTTGTTGCCCAATTTGGCGACCCCTACAAACGGCGGGTAATTCGTTCGAAAAATCCGAAAACGGTGCGAAGTTATGTCAACCGCATCAAGACCACAGGAGGCGGGGACTGTCCGGAGTACTCCCTGTCCGGCATTCGTGACGCCGTGAAAGCCGCCAGACCGCGCTCTGTACTGTACCTTTTCACGGACGCCTCGGCCAAAGACCTGCGACTGAAAGCCTCAGTGGCTGCGCTGCTTAAGCGCAAGAAGACGCGACTCTATGCAGTTTTATCCGGACGACTCTGCGGAGGTTCGTACAAGGGCGAGTACAAGTACCTCGCCAGGGTGTCCGGTGGCGGTGTAATCAGACTGAAAAGCAAGGCGCATGTTAAATTGGTAAAAATTTATAAATATCAAGTACTGGATTGTCATTTTCTAAAAGATAAATTCAAACTATCTTCAGGTCTTGAAGTACATCGGCTTGGCGTCGGCTGGTAAAGTTCCTTTCAAGCTGCCGGGTACCATCGATAAACTGAGGCACATTAAGCCCGGTATGAATTAACCGAAATACAAAGTTTCTTTAAGTTTCTAGCTCTCTTCCTCAAAAAAAATTCTTTAAATTGTTTTTTATTATTCCAGGTTGCTGCCGACTCGTAAAAAAAGCTGTTTGCCGAAAATTTAGGCGTAAGAGTCTGACCTTAATACCAAACTAAGGCTCTGAATGTTTCAATAGAAGCTTTAAAATTTGCTTATCGGTTGGATTTGCAGGCCGCTGCCCTCGCGGCTATCGCAAAGTTGTGTCTCGCTGCCGGGTCTGCGTCGATCATCCAAAGCCGCCGCATCCGCATCGCCTGGGCTCTCTCGGATTCGTCATCGACGTGACCGGCTCAATGGGCAAAGTGATTAACGCCGTTAAGGCTAAAATAGGCCTCGTTATTGCTGCTAATCGGCGATTTCGCAACTACGTCTTGGCCACATTCAGCGACCCCTACAAGCGGAAGGTAGAGTGACATGATCAAGCAATCGGGCTGTCTTCCAGTGTTTTGGATCTATAGTATTAAGTATTTGCATTGCAGGTTGTCGCTCTAAGAAGGAAATCAGCCGTTCTGAAATTTCTGAGAGCCATCCGTCCTAAAGGTGGCGGTGACTGTCCCGAATTCTCGCTCTCTGCTGTACGCGACGCAGCTAGAAAAGCTCTGAGGCACTCGGTTTTGGTCCTATTCACCGACGCCTCAGCCAAGGACGCCCGGCTCAAACTGTCAGTTGCTAAGCTACTCAGGAATAAAAAGACGCGATTGTTCGTTGCAAAGACTGGAAACTTTTGCGGCAAAGCCTACAAAGGCGAATACCACTATCTGGCTAGGGCCAGCGGCGGTAAAGTGGTCTCTCTAAGGAGCAAGTCGGGCGTGGCAAGTGTGAGTTGCACTATTATTTCATGATTTTTTCGCAGGATTTTTAGTATTGAAACGATACGAATTTATGGAAAGATTTAGCTTATTATTATAATAATTTCTATTAGCTGATTACGAGCTTATGCTTCTGCCTCGTAATCCAACCCAGGGTCATTGACGCAGAAATCACCCACATTTTTGCTAAGCCACTGATCCCTATGGTTCAGCAGGATCATACTACATGTTACTATAAGCTATAAGAATAAACTTTCACTACAGTTCCCAACCCAAATTGATAAAAAATTTGAATTCTGCAGCTGATGAAATTCATCAAACTGGCGGCCGCTGGGAAAACTTCATTCTCGCGAATTCCAAAGACGCTCGATAAACTGAAGAAATTCCGGCCAATAGGTGAGTCACAAATAGTTAAATAATTTTCAATATATTGTTTACTGCAACCTTGGTGCCTTTTTTAAACCGGTAAATACCATAATTTATTACCAACAGGACGGAAATGCTTCACGAAGTTGCACATCACGTGCCAGCGCTAGCGCGGAACACCTTCGTCATCTGAACTTGGCGGTGTTTCGGATTTTTTTAGCTTCTTTTCAGTTTCTTGAAAAGCTGATTACAACTTATTTTAAATTTCAATAATTTAAAATATTTATTGCATATTTAAAATTAAACCGACCTATTTAACCTCGTAGATTAGTTTAATTCAAAGTTCAATTTAACACAAAATATTATTAAGCGCGTGTTAGCATTATCAAGCGTATTCCATTCCTGTTCGTTGTCCACTTTTCTAAAATTCATTTATTGCTTGAAAAAATCAATATTGCAGTTTCTTAGAAAAAAATGTTTCTTCTCAATCCGCTCAGTGCAGCTTTGCAAGCTGCTACTGCGATGTTAATCCTTTAGAACCATTTTTACGAGCGTAGCTATTTTAAACTACCTTAGGTGATCATTACCCCAAGAACAGTTACCCTTTCTTTTAAAATAAATAAGCTGGCAGGCAAAAACAGCTTACATTAGTAAAAAAACTAAGGTACGAACAACCTCGTTACGTTATTTTTTAATGATGTTACACTACAGAAAATTTATTCCCTTATTAGTTTTTTTACGCTTCTAAACAGGAATTTAGGTCTGATATAGATCTAATGATAAATAAATATGGGTTTTTATTTAACAGGTCGCCCTAAGAAAAAATTAAACCTTACGACGTATTTGAGATAATAGTGAATACTTTTCTGTTAGTAACGGCAGAAATGAATGCTACGATTTTTAGTAGATGCCAAATCATGTATACGTGTATTAACACCTCTTGTTACCTCCAAGCTATCGAGTAGTCGTGCACTGATGTAAGTAGGCGCAACACAAATATGGAGAAATACATAGTAATTGTAGATTTTTTACGTTGTCAAATTTTTGAAAATCAAGAAAATGTTTACTTTAGGTATTTTTCTGACAGATGCGCACAATTTATGGTAACAAGTTTTTTAGGCATGTAGAAAACCATAAAGAGTACAATAGGAACCAATTTGAACCTACATGTACATGTATTTTTCCGTTTAATTGTTAGTCAGAAATTGTTAAAAATGACCCAAAGTCTGTTATACACTCGTAGCTTCGCGAATGCAACAAAAACTGAAAACCAAAGTACATATCAGTGCACGACTACTCGATAAGGCGAAGCTAAAATATGACGCAATTCTTGTCCAAGTTTTATTGCCACAAAATACTGGCCTGGCAGCGTAGGCGTGTAGCGAAAACGGAACACATTGTAAGCCACCTCATCGTAGAGCAGGTCCACCTTGGACGGCCCGTCGACTGTGACGGTGAGCGGTCCATTCTCGTTTGTGACCTGAGTTGGCAGCTGCACCTCGAAGGAGCTCTCTTGACCTGACAAGCCGCGCAGGATGCCCTCGCCGTAGACTCTGATTTCGCTTTGATTGAGAGACCCCTGCAATTTGAATTATAAATGCGATAGCCTACTTGTTCAGGCCACTGGTTTCCGAAATTTTAAGAGCCTTAAGAATAAATGCGCCCGGTACCTCATAGTTTGCGAAGACGCTCTCTCCAAGGTTAAGGTGCTGGGCAGAGCTAAACCAAGCACTTGTTGATGATGCGTTGTTGGCGGCGCCGTTCAAACCTGACGAGTTGATGACGCTGGAGTTTGAAAAGAAAGAGCCGCTCGAGTTGGCTCCAATAGCATCGCCGACCACGCGCACAGGAATCGGATTCATGATGTCCAGGCCACCGACCAGCACGCGCATCAGGTAATCGCCTGGAGCAAAAAATGTGTACGACAAATGATACTCGCGGCGACTGCGCTCTTCAAGATCGACGTCAACTTTTTCTGGCCCATCGAATGCCACGAGCATCGACTTGTCGAGGTCGCTACCGTCAGCCGAGTAAACTTTCAGTTGATAGCAGACGCCAACCTCGGACACCGGCTGCACTTGGCGGCTGAAGGCGAGTCGATTGTCGACAACGTACCGACCAGAAGAATATCCACTTCCACCACCTTGGTTGTGCATCATCGATGAAGACTCTGCTGAGGACGTGGCTGCGCCTTCGTACCGATGGTTGACGCGAAAGCCCATGTCGAGGCCACCGTGGCGTCTCAGACCGTCGGAATCGACGAAGAATTGAAATGGCGATCCTGAATTTGAGAAAAATTTCTATCAGTCAGACAAATTTTATTTCATAAATCAAATCAATAACTATTTAGACACCTGACCGTTCATGTACAGCCAACGGCACAGCCGTAGCTAGCTGCGCAGCACATCCTATGACTGTGTACAAGGCTGTATCTCAAACATACATTTCCCAGCTCAAACTGGTACCCGACCTCTGCTGAGTGAATTGAAGCAATGCGGAATTAAGTGCCTTTGCTCAAGGGCACAAATTTTCTCCCAGAGCGATGGCTCCAACCCTCGACCTTCCAGTCATGAGGCAGACACACTAGCCACTAGGCTACAACTCCTTTGAAAACAAAAATGCCTAGACTTCCAGAAAAACGCTAGCTGGTAAAAGACAAGCCAATTCTAAAAGCACGCAAAGGCAGCCTCATCAATCTCACCCTTAATTCGCGAACCCTGATAGAAAATGTCGATCAGATGTGTCCCGATCTGCAGCGGCGTGTAGCCAATTGAAATTTTATGATCGCGCAGATCCACACGGTCCGGCTGGTGCAGCTGTCTGTCAGGCGTCTCTATGACAACCACTAGATCCTCTGTGTTCGCTCGACTGGGCAGTCGAATGCCCGTGTGAGGTCCTAGTAACATTTTTCGCTAATGCAATCGCTGCTCACAACAATCTGTAGCGTAGCGCCTTCATAATGCCACTAGAATGTCCATATTAGCGACTTTATGTTGGCTTGCTTTCAAAGTGGATCGCTCAATCTACGTGAGTCTGGTTGTTTCTGCTTGGGAATTTTCTCACGTCTTGTTCCATCGTAAAATGCAAACTGCGTGTCAAACTAAGGGCGTAAACACAATGCAGTGAAATGTGGGCTTGTCCAGGCGAATCCTTGTGGGCGGGTCATTCTTTTTCAATTCCAAGTTCTCAGGACAAAATGTATAGGATCTGCAAGATGGAATCTGCAGAACTGCAAAAAACAGTTACGAAATCCTACCGAAATTTTGATCAAGAAGGTTTTTTAAACTAAAGATTTTCGATTGTTGCTACTACTAGTAAACAATTATGAGCATGTCTTGAAGTAATTTATTATTTAATTAAAGCGAATCCATAGGAAAAATCAATTGTGCTTTACGATCAACTTTATAGGCCCTGTATATTTAAGTTTAGGCCCCATCAGTTAGATTTGCGCAGGCGATTTCAAAGGCAAAAACGATTACACATAGTTAGTAAATTAAACAAATTGTCAACGTTGGATTCAACGCGAATATAGAGAAGGAATTTCGATAGAAAGTGCAAGAAAAAGCAGTTCAAAGACAGAATAAAAAAGCGCAACATTAAATTGCTTCACAAAAAATTATCCGACTGAAAAAGCTCCGAATTTATGACCTGGCCGTTCAACTGAAAACTAGGACGAGTTTTGAATAATACATTTTTTTAAATATTTTAACGCCCATACTGGCGTGAATCAGCACTTCCTATACGTGAAATTCCGGGCTTAATAGTCAGTTAAATAAAAACTCTGTTACAGTAAGTAAAAAAAACCACACTTTTTCGTTATTTTTTAAAAAGTTATCGTTAGAGACAAAAAATCGTAGCAAAAATATGACACCGATAGAAAGAGGGGCCAAACGCAGAGCTGTATGAACATTGGGATTGACATTTTTTATTTTCACGAATTACTGCAAGCTCCTCATAGCGGACAGAGAGTGACAAAGAATTATTTGGGGAAAAAAACACAACTGTTGCGCACATGTATTTAATATGGTTGATGAAATTCGCTTAACAGAATAGCAAAACTGGGCACTGATACACGAGACGAAATCAAGGTTTTTTTGAACAAAAAGGTTTTGATCAAGCAAGATATGCGACACTCAAGATGACAATCAAGACACATTGCGGTCTCTCAAACATACGCGTAAAAAGAATAAAAAACCAGCAAATAAAGATTATGGTTAGAGATTGCAGTGACGAGTAGTTTCTTCTTGTTTATTAAAGGAGGTGGGCAGAGTCTTATAGGGATTTTTTTATGCATCCTGCTTTTATTTGGGGACAATGCTACCCTTTATTTACCCTTGCCTCCGGTATCCATGCAATGCAACTAAAATCAGATGCAGTTTAAAAGTAAACAAAGTAAAATTATAAGCAGTAGTTTAAGTACACTTAATTCGGTGGTGGTCAAATTTTGGGATAAAAAAAAAGATCGCGCCAAATTTGGTTACTGCAAAAAAAACTACGTTCACTCCGACACTGGGGCGTTGGGATTCGCCGCCGCCGCCGCGGCCGCCGCTGCAGCCGAAGCAGCGCTGGCTGGTCGGAGCCGGCGTCGCCGCATGTACTCCATGATCTGAGTCGGCAGCTCCTGCAGCACGTCCTTGGCTAGGGCCACTTTGCTCCAGCGAACCCCGTCGGTTCCGTCAGCGGCCGGTCGGAGGTATTTGCGCAGTTCGACGAATTGCACAATATCGCGACAGGCCTTCTGGCCGCCTTCCTCTAGTAGCCAGACGTCTTGATCGAGTAGCTCCATCTCTGCAGCCAGTTATGGCGCATTCATATTTTAATGCCAGAGAAAATGGTTCATTTGGAACTATCAACAGATTGAATTTAGAAAAAAACTGCTTTAGTTACCGTGGCGTAGGCAGGGGAGCTGGGGGAAACCCACAAAAGACAAATCGTAGAAAATCTGAGCCTTCTGGGACTTCTAATAAAATGATAAATCTGCAGGAGGGCTGCAGGCACTTTGACGCTTAAAGCGACATCGTCCCAAAACCAGCGACTGGGCATGACTGTCCCATTGCGCTGACTCCTGAAGCGCGTTCAGTCACACTGAATACCGTATGCAGGCATAAGACACACACGCAGGCCGGCACCCAGTCACGCACTCACATAGGGTGTACAAACCGGTTATTAAAGGCATGTACACTCTCTATGCCTTGGGGGTTGCCCTCATAGGCGTAAGTTGCGCAACTGGTCCATAGCCCAACCAATTCGTGCACAAGGCCCCAAATTAATGTGACCCTGCACACGAATCCCCGCTAGGGAAAATAGCTAACCTACGAGGGGTCGAACCTGGGGACCAGTGGCACACAAGGCAGACACGCTAGACCGCCGAGCCACTCGCCCCTCCCCATTCTGGGACTCCTATTGTATATATATTTCTACGATGTGTCTTTTTCGGCGCGGTGAAACGCCCCCCCCATCAATAAATTGGCGCACCGCAAAGCTCACCAAAAAATCAAGAAAACAGGAGAAAAATACTTAATTTTCCACCTTAATGAAGGCCATATACAAGCCATAAGCGGTGTCCAACTCATAGACAGGGGCGCCCCCTAGGAAAAAATATGGCGACGCCCATTTGGGGGCTGCGGCACCCCCCTCCGCTAAAGCTTTGTTAGGTTCAGACGCAGTTAGTATTCAGCTCAAAATAAGTTTACGATCGCAGCTCAGCTTCGAATTTTTGTTTACTCGCGGGACACAGAATCACCTGCAGCTAGTGACAAAATACTTACAGACTTGAACCTGCTACGAGAGCGTACTTAAAAAACAATTCCTCTTCAGCAGAGTCTACTTGCTGCATTCCTGTGCCTGCGAGCTTAGGGCTGAATTGTTTTTGTCCGATTGCTAATGCACACACACACACACACACACACACACACACACACACTTGGACTGCGGCAACTTGCAATTGCTACCCCAGCTCTCCTAGCTGGTAGAAAAAGGTCAACAACAGGTTTTTAGTATTGAAGCAGCAACAACTGTAGGCCTTGTGTGTAGGCACTTCCTCAGCCTGCCTCCACCAGCTGGGAACACGTAGGAAATAAAAAAACGAAAATGTCGCTGAGAGTGGCAGGGGCTTGAAGGTCTCCCCAGGTCTCATTCTCTCTCTCCCTCCCTGTCCCTCTGGTTGCTGGGGAGGGGTAGGCGGATGAGGCTGCAAAACGTACTACGATGTGGGAAGCCCTACAGATGCCAATCCAGATGGCGACCAAAGGAGATCCGATACCACTTCAGGGCCTATTGAACATTGCTTGGGCCTGTACTTTACGTTGGTAATCGTTTTAATTCTTTTTTTGACTTTTAGAAATGTCTGGCTAAAGAATGTAAAGTCCCGAGTTCGATTCATTCGGAACTGTAGATTTAAACAAAAATGATGACGAAAGACGGATGGAATTCATTTAAAACCACTCACCGGTAAAATCTCCGTTACCAATGCCAACAACTATGATAGACACTGGCAGAAACGAGGCCTGAAAAAAATTGATTGAAATTTATTTTTTTATCTAGCTGAGTAAAGTGTTTAAATGGAAAGCAAATTCTATTTATTGATTTCAGTTAAAGCCTCTACAATTTTGCTAGGCCAAATAACGTAATTTCAGACGCTTTTTTGATTTTTTAAATATAATTTTTTAATTTATTTATTGCCTTGAAAGCCACTACAAAACAAAAGAGGGGCAGAATTTATTAAACCCACTTCCACAACTAGTCCCAGAATGTGTAGGCTTTTTTATATTGGAAAAAATGGAAAAAATCAACGACATTTCAATTTCCATTTTATTACTCAGAGGAAGCTCTGCGATTATTCCAATCTAAAATACAGATAAAATAATACGGCAACATACGGCAAGAGTTAGCTGCGCCCACCCAGTCTAATTGCAAAAACGCTGCCCACCGAATCAAGAAAACCTGGCGATGTCTTTTTCTGCCTATTTTTTTAAGATAAAGTTTTTAGTGCAGACTTGCTAGAAATTAAGGCATGAAAATTCTTTTATAAAAAATTACTAACGTAATTTTCAATCAAAAAGTACTCAACGTACCTCCTTGTTTCATTCACTGTACTAATAATGTCTACTGTCTAGAATTAAACAAAAAATAGACACCAAAAGTTTCGACCAGATAGATAGATGTACAGCCAACGGCACAGCCGCAGCTAGCTGCGCAGCGCATCTGAGGGCTGTGTACAACTGATCAGTCACTGGCTGGAGAGGCCGCAATACCCAGTTTAAGTTTCTGGTTCCATTGAAGCAATACGAGATTAAGAGGCATGTTCAAGGAAACAAATTATCTATCTCTTAGAGCTGGGGCACGAACCCGCGACCTTCCAGTCATGAGGCAAGCGCTCTAGCCACTGGGCTATCCTCTGTCTAGAAGATTCAGCTGATTGAACACTTTTCTACTCGCCTCAATAACCGCCCGCTTGCACTCGGTCCAATCGTCAATGGTGCCATCCGTGAGGATTAGCAGTACGTAGTACCGACTGCCGTCTTGGTGCTCAACAGCCAACCGGCTAACGTGTTTGATCACCGGGGCAAAATTAGTCGGGCCGCTTAGTCGAACCTCTTCTAGGCAGCGTCTGTAGGCTTCTAAAACTCCCGAAGCGCCCTGACAGAACGGATTATCGCTGTTGCCGTTTAGTGGCCATTCGTGCGACACTTTGTAGTCGGGTGGTACTCGACAACCGAATCCGAATGCTGGCAATAGTTGGTCGCTGCAATGCAATCGCGTATTTGGGAAGCACATTTGAGTGCTTGGTAAGCATTCAGTAAAAGGGCAACAGTGACGCAGCGAGACAACAGCCTGGCCTAGTTACTATTGAGAACGAAGAGAGCGGGACTTTGTAAGAACCTTGAAAAATAAAGAATCCAATAAATCAATATTGTGCATTGCTTAGCGAGCGCCAACAAGAAAGCAAAATATTGCCTAGCTAAACTTATTATGCGAATATAAGCGAGAAGCAGCAAGCCTTCAAGTGGCAGGGTGCTGTTTTGCTAGCTGCCTTTGCTCATTTTCATGCACAAAATTGCTATAAGCATTGACCATACTTGAAATAGAGATTAATGCTATAGGAATATAAGCCTGACAAACTGTAGTTAAATGTCAGTATTGTAAGCTACAATCTTTGACAGTGCAATACAGTTTGTTAAGCACAGCTTCTTTGCTTATTCCGTTTAGGTTCAGGAAGGCGCCGAAAATTGCGAGGGTATCGAAGCGACAAGGAGAAATAATTCGGGTCTCATTTGACATCAGGCCTTGGTTGGCTGGGTTACCGACTGACTGACTGACTCCGAGCAGCCTCGAGGATATTATTTATTATCAGAGTCCCTCTGCCGGCTCAAAATCATTTTTTTTCTCTGTGTTGCAACAACTAATGAAGCTGGCAAATTTCCCACTCCAGTGCTTGCATGGCTTGCCCTCGGGGCACACTTCGGTTGCTCCTAAACCCCTTATACACGGATCACGGATCGATATTGAACAGGCAATAACCGTAGCAGCTCACGTATCGTAGTCCTGTATGATCTCTAGTACAGCTTGCATAGCGATCGTGTACTGGTTCGGGGTGAACGGGTCGGTGTAGTGCAACGATGTTGGCTGCGACGGAGAACCGTTTGAAGCGGTCATGTCGATAGCAACCGTGAAGCAGAGATCAGTGCTGAACAATTGGCGAGGATTATGGTTACTATAGGCGCATGATCAGCTTCATGGTGTACTCTAGGGTGTCAATTACCGTCGATAGAACTTACCCGCCAAACATGTAGTCAAGGAATGAGTGATCAGAATCCATGGCAACAGTCTTGAGTGATATCTAGAATGTTTTCAAAGTAATCTTTCATAAAATTTAATAGCCTAATTAATTAACAAGTTTTTGCGATAACTTACCACACCAGAATTTCTGTAGTGCTTTTTTTTCTTGGCTTTTCGAGGATTTACCAACTGAATTTTTTTCAAATACAGAAAACACGTTAAGTACGAGACTATAGTTTAAAAAGAATACTAAAATTTTCGTTTATGTTATCCCACTCACATCGAACTGCAATTCTGATCCTTCGCAAGAGAACAAATCCTTTGGCGTAGTGGAAAATTCCCCGATAAATTCACTGCGTGAAAATGTCAACAAGTTGGGAGTGATCGAGCGCTTCATTGGGATAGAGGTTTGAAAACATTATTTTTTCGAAATGCAGTAACAACTCACTCAAACTCGATGTCCTTGTCCTCGCTAAAAAGTTGATTTCAATAATTGAAATAATTTGTTTTACGTCACCATTTGTGAATTCAATAATTTTGAAATAGGAGAAATATTGGTAAGGTTAAAAACACTCACGGATCGCCTTCTGCACCATCCCAATCAAAGCAGCGAAATTTGATTTCTCTGGAAACAAAAAAAGTTCAGGCCATAAGACTTCGGATAACGCTGCCTTAAGTTTTTCGCAGATCTCAGTTCCCTTTTGACTCATTTAACCTTTAATTAAAAGAAACCATCAACCTTCTTTCTATTCTGTGGCTTAGTTACCGCATCTTTTATCCCCCATCTACTTTGTCGTGTTTCACCTGTCTTCTGTGTCTTGTCTCACTTGTCTCCTGTGTCTTGCCTCACCTGTCTCCTATGTCTTGTCTCACCTGTCTCCTGTGTCTTGTCTCACTTGTCTCCTGTGTCTTGCCTCACCTGTCTCCTATGTCTTGTCTCACCTGTCTCCTGTGTCTTGTCTCACCTGTCTCCTGTGTCTTGTCTCACCTATCCCCTGTGTCTTGTCTCACGTGTCGCCTGTGTCCTGTCTCACATGTCTCCTGTTTCTTGTCTTACATGTCGTCTGTGTCTTGTCTCACCTGTCTCCTGTGTCTTGTCTCACCTGTCTCCTGTGTCTTGTCTCACCTGTCTCCTGTGTCTTGTCTCACGTGTCGCCTGTGTCCTGTCTCACATGTCTCCTGTTTCTTGTCTTACATGTCGTCTGTGTCTTGTCTCACCTGTCTCCTGTGTCTTGTCTCACCTGTCTCCTGTGTCTTGTCTCACCTATCCCCTGTGTCTTGTCTCACGTGTCGCCTGTGTCCTGTCTCACATGTCTCCTGTTTCTTGTCTTACATGTCGTCTGTGTCTTGTCTCACCTGTCTCCTGTGTCTTGTCTCACCTGTCTCCTGTGTCTTGTCTCACCTGTCTCCTGTGTCTTGTCTCACGTGTCGCCTGTGTCCTGTCTCACATGTCTCCTGTTTCTTGTCTTACATGTCGTCTGTGTCTTGTCTCACCTGTCTCCTGTGTCTTGTCTCACCTGTCTCCTGTGTCTTGTCTCACCTGTCTCCTGTTTCTTGTCTCACCTATCTCCTGTGTCTTGTCTCACTCATCTCCTGTGTCTTGTCTCACCTGTCCCCTGTGTCTTGTCTCACCTATACCCTGTGTCTTGTATCACCTGTCCCCTGTGTCTTGTCTCACCTATACCCTGTGTCTTGTCTCACCTGTCCCCTGTGTCTTGTCTTACCTGTCCCCTCTGTCTTGTCTCACCTATCTCCTGTATCTTTTCCCATGCTTTCTCCTGTCTCCTTCGTTGTATTGTCTCATCAAAATGTCACCAAAATGATACTAAATTGTGTTCCTTGAACTCACCGTCGAAAGTCGCCACCGCACAGCCTGTCCAGAGACACTTTGATGGGCTTCCAGTCCGGGTCCAAGGTGTTTTTAATCACCTCAGTTCGATAAGTTCGCACTAGACTATAAAAAGTGGTTAATAATTATAACATTTATATTTACACTGCATTGCGATGTTAGCAGGTGGAATAAATGCCTTCTATATAGATTATAATTGGCAAGAAGTTCAGGCTCCACTTACCGTCCTTTATCGTTGCGTTTCTCAATTATAACATACGGATCCGACTTGCCAAAGAAGTCTTTCTTGTCCAAGCCGCGTCCGCTAAGTTTGAGCATTATGTTCTCCTGGTAATTTTGGTGCGCGCATTCGACTCTTGAGGCTTGTAACCATGGCGACAGTTCAAACCCTCAATCTCTTTATTGACACACATCTACCCTTTCTCTAATCATTCAGTGACACACATCTACCCTTTCTCTAATCATTCAGTGACACACATCTACCCTTTCTCTAATCATTCAGTGACACACATCTACCCTTTCTCTAATCATTCAGTGACACACAACTACCCCTTCTCTGATCATTCAGTGACACACAGCTACCCCCTCTCTGATCATTCAGTGACACACAGCTACCCCCTCTCTGATCATTCAGTGACACACAGCTACCCCCTCTCTGATCATTCAGTGACACACATCTACCCTTTCTCTGATCATTCAGTGACACACAGCTACCCCCTCTCTGATCATTCAGTGACACACAGCTACCCCCTCTCCGATAATTTAGTGACACACAGCTACCCCCTCTCTGATCATTCAGTGACACACAGCTACCCCCTCTCTGATCATTCAGTGACACACAGCTACCCCCTCTCTGATCATTCAGTGACACACAGCTACACCCTCTGTAATCATTCAGTGACACACAGCTAACCCTTCTCTGATCATTTAGTGACACACAGCTACCCCCTCTCCGATAATTTAGTGACACACAGCTACCCCCTCTCTGATCATTCAGTGACACACAGCTACCCCCTCTCTGATCATTCAGTGACACACAGCTACCCGCTCTCAGATAATTTAGTGACACACAGCTACCCCCTCTCTGATCATTCAGTGACACACAGCTACCCCCTCTCTGATCATTCAGTGACACACAGCTACCCGCTCTCAGATAATTTAGTGACACACAGCTACCCCCTCTCCGATAATTTAGTGACACACAGCTACCCCCTCTCTGATCATTCAGTGACACACAGCTACCCCCTCTCTGATCATTCAGTGACACACAGCTACCCCCTCTCTGATCATTCAGTGACACACAGCTACCCGCTCTCAGATAATTTAGTGACACACAGCTACACCCTCGTTTATCTCTAATTTTTTCAGTATAAATAGATTAGTGGATTTTAAGTTAACGCATAATCTACTTCCCTAATTATGGGATTAATATGCTAAAGCTAGTAAGGGTTGAGAAGCGGGGACACTCAAAGCAAAGGCTCGACCCTGTTCTCAAGGGTTTAGTGGCTGGGGAGTTGGGATTGCATCAGTTTCTGCAAAATCTGAGTTGCAGGCATCATTAAGGGCCAGCTGACTTTATTCGGAGTTCTTTTTCTCAGGGGACAAAGTTTCTTCCTCCTAGTTATTTGTACTTTTATGCTTTGCTGCAGCGGTCGCAGCTACCCCACCGCCTGCGCCTCAGGTAAGTGTTGACTTTGCATCAAGATTCGGGCAAAACGCTGCAAATATAGCTATCCATCCTATGGGGCTGACTAACGAGGTCAGAAAGGTATCCTGCAAGGCTATTAGCAGCTCATTTTTGCGTACTTTTAGTTTAGGAATTTGATCAAAAGTTATTACCTTGTTTCCTCTGTATTCCTCTACGTGAACTGAAATTTAAATTTAGGTGGGTTTACACAATCAGAGCATTTAGTATTTTGCCATAAAAGTTTTTGATAGATAGGCAGATAGATAGATAGATAGATAGATAGATAGATAGATAGATAGATAGATAGATAGATAGATAGATAGATAGATAGATAGATAGATAGATAGATAGATAGATAGATAGATAGATAGATAGATAGATAGATAGATAGATAGATAGATAGATAGATAGATAGATAGATAGATAGATAGATAGATAGATAGATAGATAGATAGATAGATAGATAGATAGATAGATAGATAGATAGATAGATAGATAGATAGATAGATAGATAGATAGATAGATAGATAGATAGATAGATAGATAGATAGATAGATAGATAGATAGATAGATAGATAGATAGATAGATAGATAGATAGATAGATAGATAGATAGATAGATAGATAGATAGATAGATAGATAGATAGATAGATAGATAGATAGATAGATAGATAGATAGATAGATAGATAGATAGATAGATAGATAGATAGATAGATAGATAGATAGATAGATAGATAGATAGATAGATAGATAGATAGATAGATAGATAGATAGATAGATAGATAGATAGATAGATAGATAGATAGATAGATAGATAGATAGATAGATAGATAGATGCGTTTTGTAATTAAGTATGGCATGTATAAAGTGAGTTAAAGTGAACAAAAAGCAACTCACAGATGCACTTTGCATAATCAAGGCACTGGCCGGATCTAAAAGAAGAAAAGTTTTAAAATGAAATTATTTTATCTAGACATGCTGTCAGCAGAGCAGTTTAGCTAAATACCCTACCGTGCATTGGACAAGGGACATGTGAGCCGACCGCCGCAGTGGATGAGGTGACCCAGACTCACTGAGCACGAGCCGAGTAACTTTCTCTAAATTTTGAGAAATTAAGTTGCGTGTAAGCTTTCACTTTCTTAGGCTATGCCGCACTTTTGTGCAGCATGAACAGAATCAATGCATGCAAGGTTAACGCAAAATACAGCTTGTATCAGGTTAAGTAAATAGCACAGCATTGTACAGCTTATCGTTCAGCTAAAGCTAGCTTTATTAATTTGTCTACTTTATAAATATTATTTAAAACATTATTCGACGTGCTAATGCGTGAAATCAACAAAAAAGCAACTATTGTGCGTTTTTTTTAGTGTAAACACAATCTTTATAGGCAGCCATATAGCGTATTAACTACCAATGCTGCAAACCTAGCTCTATCTGCTTTGCATGAAATTTTATAAGCAATTTATAAAGCCATGCTTTGAAAGTAAAAAATGCAATGAAACTCGTAGTTTTTTTTCAAACTAACTACAATCACTTCAATATCTAGCTATGCTAGCAGCACTAGCTGTATCACATTATCTCTAAGGGGTGAAGCCCTGCCACTGGCGGTCACGTGAGACGCCGCGGCAGTTAGATCCAAAAGTTGGCCCACTGTTGAAAAGTTTTCCTGGAAATCCGCAAATCGATTGGCTGCATCACGTGACTTGCCCAACCAGCTTAGTCATTTTTTTCTGGCCGACACCAACCCCAAAAATTCTTAGCTAGGGGGTTAGAAAGCTTTATTGAAGCTCTACCCCAGGGTAGAGATTTTGGCACCCACCCCACCAATTCCTGGAAATCCGCAAATCAATTGGCTGCATCACGTGACTGCCCAACCAGCTTAGTTATTTTTTTCTGGCCGACACCAACCCCAAAAATTCTTAGCTAGGGGGTTAGAAAGCTTTATTGAAGCTCTACCCCAGGGTAAGAGATTTTGACACCCACCCCACCAATCCACCTCGGAGAGAGAAGCTTTATCAGCCTCTGCTGATAAATTTTCTATCAAAAGTATTGTTTGTCTGTTTATCAAGTACAGATATCTTGGTGACATCTCGTTGTTTGACTTTTTTACGAAACTTGCAATTAGCCAACTACTCAACGTGGACGCGCATGTTAACGAAAATAAATTTCACAATTCTACCAATCTATATTTGGTGCTGTTAATCTTAAGCTTGTGCTCTTGCTTAGGATTGTTTGCATCGGGGTTTCAACGGGAGAAAATAAAATATATTAATCAATACCATATTGTAAGCGTATATAGTTAACTAATAGTGTGCCGCAAAATAATAATAATTCATAGCTAATGTATTCGACTCGCAAACATCGCTTTATCGCAGGTCGCTGCAATTCGATAGATCCCAAATTGTGTTCTCCCCATTTTAGAGGGTAATCTTCTTGGCGAGAAATTTTTTAGATTTTCGTAAAAAAAATTGTTTAATAATTTTTACTTTACAAACCAGAGTGTGTAGACAAACGGCGTGATTAATATCAGAGCAGTCAGGCTCTGCAAATCAGAATACTGCAAGGATGTCCTATAGAGAGACCTGGGCAGTGAATCATGATAGCCTCTTTCACCCCTACTGCTCTCGTCTCTCCACCAAGGCAGCTAGCTGCCACCGCTCTAGCTAGCAACTCAAAATTTTGTCAGTCAGTCAGTTCGCATACTAGATGGTTTTTTGCGTTGCACCAGTCAGTCCCATTGCGTGTTCGGCTCACTAACTAAATTAATTCCCTTTAAAATGTTCCCACGACTGAGACCCTTCTACATTTATCTATCATATTTGCCTTTTTTAGAGTTAGGAAGAGTGCGCTGGGCATGAGAGACTGTATGCGAGTCGTAGTTAAAGAGATTAGACGGTAGGGAAGAGGTACACAGGAATACATGGATTATAATTTTAAATTCAACACTGACAGAAATCTAAAAATTTGAAACTGCCTTAACCGCTAACTGGCTGCGTTTAATAAGCTTAAAATTTTATTAGTTAGAAAATTCGAAAGCTTGAAAACTCACAAAAATCTTAACTTAATAAGTAAAAACTTTTTAAATCAAAATATTTTCACAGTTTTTTCTGGTAAATTTTAACTTCAGAGAAGCTGTCGCTTTCATCGACGTGAAGTTTCAAGCTTGTGATAAGGAGCAAAAACGTAAATAATCCCTTCAATGAATAACATTTGGCTGCTTATTAGGGGTGGGTGTTTATTGAGGCAAGGCAGAATTTTGAGTGTTAGGGGTGGGTGTTTATTGAGGCAAGGCAGAATTTTGAGTGTTTGGGGTGGGTGTTTTTAAGGCGGGGTAGGAGTTAGTGTTAGGGGTGGGTGTTTTTTTGAGGCGGGGTAGGAGTTAGAGTGTTAGGGGTGGGTGTTTATTGAGGCGGGCAGAAGTTAGAGTGTTAGGGGTGGGTGTTTTTTAAGGCGGGTAGGAGTTAGTGTTAGGGGTGGGTGTTTATTGAGGCGGGCAGAAGTTAGAGTGTTAGGGGTGGGTGTTTTTTAAGGCGGGGTAGGAGTTAGTGTTAGGGGTGGGTGTTTATTGAGGCAAGGCAGAAGTTTGAGTGTTAGGGTGGGTGTTAACTGAGGTGGGACAGGAGCTTGTGGTGCTGATATGAGGCGTTTACCGAAAAGCACGGAGTAGCAAGTAATGCTATTCCGGAGAATTTTACACCTATGAAAGTTTTCCTACAGAAGTGATGATTTTGATATAATACTTTTTGTTTTAGTTCCTAAGTTTCCTACTAGGGGGAGGTAATTTTAATCCCATAAAGCTCGTACACCATGGCAGCGTGCGTCAAAGTGATGATGCGGAGTCTGGTGCGGACAGCGTCTGCTTGAATTCTCCTGTTGCAGTTGCTGCTGCTGCTGCGACTGGTGCGACTGCTGATAGCTTACGCTTGTTGCTGATGCTCCGCCGTTGTAGTTCGCCGACAACGAAGACGCCGCAACCACCGGGTGCTCCAGGCTTCGGGCTGAGAAACTGGAATTATTTTGCAATTGCTTTTATTGTTGTTTACTTCTGGTGAAGTAATGGTTGGAAAGTTACATTTATGCGATCACAAGCCACCTCAAAAAGCCCTATACTATCCCATGTTTAATGACTGGTTATCCTCATTTGAACCCGGCAGAGATAATTAAACTATTAGGAATAATGTAAGTAGACTACGGTATTAACCAAGCTTAGGTTTTATAAAATTGTTGTCTAAGCATTTTTATATTTTCAATTTACTTAACTACCTCCTGCCTAAAATTGATCTTTTACTTTCGTTGGTCTTTTTTCAGCTCTTCTGACCACACGCAAAAGCCTAGATTTAAAACTCAGCGTTAAAACCTAGCGCTAAATGTCGCGTGTCACGAAGATCCATTCTTTTTTATTGAGCGAATTGAAAAATGTCAATGAGTGAAAAAGCGTCTCTCTTAATTAGCTCAAGTGAGAGTTCATAAAAATTTTACTTGCCTATAATGTGATTAGAAACAGAGTGGAAGATTTTATATTGGAATTAAATTTGTGAGTAGTATTTATAAAGTCGGTGAGTATTTAGATTTGAATGGGTGTACGTTGAATTAAGAGTGGGTTGGGTGTTTAGGGGAAGGAACTGATCCTGAGTGAGTATTGGGGTGGGTGTTAAAGGGAAGGAACTGACCCAGAGTGAGTATTGAGGTGGGTGTTAAGGGGAAGGAACTGACCCTGAGTGAGTATTGGGGTGGGTGTTAAAGGGAAGGAACTGACCCTGAGTGAGTATTGGGGTGGGTGTTAAAGGGAAGGAACTGACCCAGAGTGGGTATTGAGGTGGGTGTTAAGGGGAAGGAACTGACCCTGAGTGAGTATTGGGGTGGGTGTTTAGGGGAAGGAACTGATCCTGAGTGAGTATTGGGGTGGGTGTTAAAGGGAAGGAACTGATGTTAAGTGATTATTGGGGTGGGTGTTAAGGGGAAGGAACTGACCCTGAGTGAGTATTGGTGTGGGTGTTAAGGGGAAGGAACTGACCCTGAGTGAGTATTGGTGTGGGTGTTAAGGGGAAGGAACTGACCCTGAGTGAGTATTGGGGTGGGTGTTAAGGGGAAGGAACTGATCCTGAGTGAGTATTGGGGTGGGTGTTAAGGGGAAGGAACTGACCCTGAGTGATTATTGGGGTGGGTGTTAAGGGGAAGGAACTGACGTTAAGTGACTATTGGAGTGAGGAATGAGTTGGCAGTACAGGACAGAGTGGGATGACAAATGGATTGAGGTACAGAGGCTCAGAACATGAGGGCCAGTCTGAAATGTCTATTGCGCTGAACGTAGCAAGACGGGATCTTGATAATTCTAAGTGACTTGTTTTTTTCATTTTAGTTTAAAAAAGTGGCCTCTTGAGATCGGTGCTTGTTGACCTCTCTTAGTCTCCCAAAGGTCCTCAGTGTGTTTGGCCTCTGCCTCTCGGAGCTCTAATGTTTTTTCTTTGAAATGCATTTTTAATTTTCATGCAGGCACAGAAGCACTTTAAAGCTACCCATCTTGTAGGTAAAGACAACTTCAAAACGAGAGCTATTGAGTAACTCACTTTCTTCGTCCATCAGTTGCTAGTAAGTTTCGACTTACATTTTATTTTTCTGGGTCTTTTAAAGTATGTAATAAATATAGTTTCTCCCAGATCTTTGCCGTCTCTATTAGTCTCATCTGATCAGATCTAATCTCAGCCCTGTCTTTACTGTTAGTCTCATCTGATCAGATCTAATCTCAGCCTGTCTTTACTGTTAGTCTCATCTGATCAGATCTAATCTTATCTTACAAGTAATTTTTATACTAGCGCATCACTCCGAATCCGTCTATTTTGATCTACTTGAATCTAAAACTTCATCTATTTTTATCCGTTAACATGCGGATGCACCCATTAGTGTCAGAGCAGCAACTTACACCTCAATGTCGACCATCTGCCTCTCCTCGAACTTGTAGCCAGTAATGAGCGGAATGCTGTAGACTGGGCTAACCGTGTCCTCAACTACCTCCGTAGTAACGGTCTGAAATCAACGTATAAACGCGCAGTGAATATTTGATTGCACTTTTAAATATTGAAAATGGGGAAATTCTGATCCACCAGAACGGTAAATATTGGTGATCCGGATCTGAGCCGAATGCCTTGACTAAGCTTTCTAATAATTTGACTGATGCCTTCGCAGAAATTTTTTTCTAGCTAACTAACCGAAAAAAATCTGAACTGAACTTAACAGTCAATTCCGTACTTAACTTTACTGTCATTTGTTGTCATAGGAACCAGTAGTAGTCTTACAGAAAGAAAAAATGAGAGAGCCAAGCTTACATCTTTCTCAGTCATGTAGCTGCCGCTCTGCAGAGTGATGACCGCAAAAGTTTTGTCGCAGGGCAGGTCGCTAAAAAAAAGAAAAGAGAAGGCGGGTACAGATTGATATTAGTAACTATACAAAAATAGTTGGACAGAGCCCTGCGCTAGCTAATAAAAGGTTCTCCTTTTGCAGCTTTTTTTCATGCTTTCAGCTTTTAAGTTACAAAGGCCTTTCACCGAGGTCCATTATACAAAATAAGGTAAGCTAAGGGACTTGGAGTACACGATATACACGTACGGGAGAAAAGGGAGATGACTGAGATAATTAGATAAAATGAAAGGATAAATGAGAGAGAAAGAATACAGGATCCAAATTGTCTTGGAGATTCAAGCTCAGCTTTCACCTTAGCTGATCTGTTTGAGTCCCATAAAACGGCAATAAACTTTGGAGACAGAATTGATATATATTAAAATATTCATAGAAAAAAATCCACGAAAAAGACCAATTTTATCGCCAGCATTTCTGTGTTTCAAAAAACGGTGTATCGAGGTGGCCCGTTGCAACAAATGTTGCAAAGACTGCACGCCAGACTTACAGCTTTTACACGCAATTTTCTCAGCATTCGGTTTATCGCTATTAGTTAAATATTAATCATAGAGGGTACGTCGCATTTTTAGATGCGTTGTATTCCCAGGAGAAATACCTCGCCAAAAAAGCTTCGACCAAAGGGTACTATTGCTCAATGTGAATTTGGTCTCCCAGTGGTTGTAGCCTAGTGGCTAGGGCGCCTGCCTCATGACCGGAAGGTCATGGGTTCGAGCCCCGGCCCTAGGAGCCAATCTGCGCCCTTAAGCATGGCTCTTAATCCCACACAGCGCTCGGATGCTCCACACAACAAGCTGCAGCTGTGCTTAGGGCTGCACATCTGGTGGAAAGGTCGGGTGTCTAAATTTATAATTTTATTATTTTCAATTTGAAATTATTTACGATACATATCGGCAGACAATAAAGTACTTTTACAAGCTAATCTTCTTGCGATGGCTTAATTAGGCACAGGCATTAGTTGCATGAAACGAAGGTTATAAGAAACTTGCATTGTCATTTTGTCTCTTAAGCACTGTTTGCGTACTGTGTAGCAGTAGCAGCAGCAGGTAGTACTATACCTCTCCTCGCTCTCCATCGCGCTTGAATGACCACGCGGCATTGCATTTTCACCACCCAGCTTCCGTATTCCCACTCTCCCAGTTTATTAGTACGAGAACAATACTGAAAATGTCTTCTTTGCGGATCTAATGCGCCGCCTCGCCCCTGCTGAATGGCACCCACCTTCCACCCCTCCGCTGTTTGCTGCCGACTTTGCCTGCCTACGTCTGCGTGAATAGAAATCTATTTGTTAAAGCAACCTGAGCGGCGTTTTAGAATTTTTTAATTTTAGGGAATACATTGTTTGCTCTGCTTTCACGTGAGCTGCCAAGCATTGCTTCTGTTTACTTCCTCATGAGTTCTTTTTTCTGTTGCTTTGTTCTCCTTACCTCTCTGACACACCTGTCTGCTACTTATCTGCTTGCGTCTCCTTGTCTACTTACCCTACCTACTCTTCCTATATCGCTATATCGCCTAGTGCCCATCAGTCTACTCTCCCAAGTCTACTTCTTGTGTCTCTCTGCCTACTCTCCCAAATCTACTTCTTGTGTCTCTCTGCCTACTCTCCCAAATCTAATTCTTGTGTCTCTCTGTCTACTCTCCCAAATCTACTTCTTGTGTCTCTCTGTCTACTCTCCCAAATCTAATTCTTGTGTCTCTCTGCCTACTCTCCCAAATCTACTTCGGGTGTCTCTCTGTCTACTCTCCCAAGTCTACTTCTTGTGTCTCTCTGTCTACTCTCCCAAATCTACTTCTTGTGTCTCTCTGTCTACTCTCCCAAATCTACTTCTTGTGTCTCTGTCTACTCTCCCAAATCTACTTCTTGTGTCTCTGTCTACTCTCCCAAATCTACTTCTTGTGTCTCTCTGTCTACTCTCCCAAATCTACTTCTTGTGTCTCTCTGTCTACTCTCCCAAATCTACTTCTTGTGTCTCTCTGTCTACTCTCCTAAATCTACTTTTGGTGTCTCTCTGTCTACTCTCCCAAATCTACTTCTTGTGTCTCTCTGTCTACTCTCCTAAATCTACTTTTGGTGTCTCTCTGTCTACTCTCCCAAATCTACTTCTTGTGTCTCTCTGTCTACTCTCCCAAATCTACTTCTTGTGTCTCTCTGTCTACTCTCCTAAATCTACTTTTGGTGTCTCTCCATTTGCTCTCCCAGATCTAATTCTACTGCATTCCTATGTACTCTCCCCATATCTGCTATTCTCGTGTCATCGAATCTTCCCTTTCGTACAATAATCATCTGCTTCGCAAATTCCAATTTACTGTCATATCTACTTATCGCACTGTCTCATTATGCTTACTTATCTAATACAACGCATCTCACTCTCCCGCATTCCTACCCTCAACCTGCATGAAACCATAAATTGACACAGCCACTCCAGGGAGAATTGGGTAGAGGAAGGCAGTGTTGCGTGACCTACCGACAGTGCTTTCGTGAAAATAAAAAAGAAGCGTTTGACAATAGCGCCTGGCTCTTCTCTGAATGATATCTAGCTTCTTCAATGGATATATCAATGCCTGAGTGTAGAATACAGCGCACAAAAACATATACAAAGTGGCTCCTCTTGGCCTCTGAAAAAAAATCCGTAGGCCTCTCTCTATAGGATTGGCAATATAAATAACAAGAAGAGCGGGGGGAATTAATCCCCCCTCAACTTGGGAAGAACTTTGTGCAACTGTATTTGAATTGTTATACCGCGGGCCAGATACCCAGCTGCGTTTAGAGCAGAGCACGCTTCGGCTAACTGCTTTGATGAGAATTTCCAGCCGAAAAGTTGCTTGGAAGCAGCTCAGTTCATCGGGTCTTGTGTTATTTTAAATAGGAACTGAGGCTGAGAAAATGAACTAGCTAGCTGGATGGGGCCGGCTCAGTGGATTTGACAACCGCTAAGGGGCCTTGGCAACGAAGGATATGGATCACTTAGATATGAGAAAGAGGGGAGATGAAGGAAAGAGAGGAGATTTAGGAGTCAGGGGGAGATGTAGGAGAGATGGGAGATCTAGGATAGAGGGGAGATGTAGGAGAGAGGGGAGATGTAGGATAGAGGGGAGATGTAGGAGAGAGGGGAGATGTAGGATAGAGGGGAGATGTAGGAGAGATGGGAGATCTAGGATAGGGGGAGATGTAGGAGAGAGGGGAGATGTAGGATAGAGGGGAGATGTAGGAGAGATGGGAGATCTAGGATAGGGGGAGATGTAGGAGAGAGGGGAGATGTAGGAGAGATGGGAGATCTAGGATAGGGGGAGATGTAGGAGAGAGGGGAGATGTAGGATAGAGGGGAGATGTAGGAGAGATGGGAGATCTAGGATAGGGGGAGATGTAGGAGAGAGGGGAGATGTAGGAGAGATGGGAGATGTAGGATAGGGGGAGATGTAGGAGAGAGGGGAGATGTAGGATAGAGGGGAGATGTAGGAGAGAGGGGAGATTTAGGAGAGATGGGAGATGTAGGATAGGGGGAGATGTAGGAGAGAGGGGAGATGTAGGATAGAGGGGAGATGTAGGAGAGAGGGGAGATGTAGGATAGAGGGGAGATGTAGGAGAGAGGGGAGATGTAGGAGAGATGGGAGATCTAGGATAGGGGGAGATGTAGGAGAGAGGGGAGATGTAGGATAGAGGGGAGATGTAGGAGAGATGGGAGATCTAGGATAGGGGGAGATGTAGGAGAGAGGGGAGATGTAGGATAGAGGGGAGATGTAGGAGAGAGGGGAGATGTAGGAGAGATGGGAGATCTAGGATAGGGGGAGATGCAGGAGAGAGGGGAGATGTAGGATAGAGGGGAGATGTAGGAGAGAGGGGAGATGTAGGATAGAGGGGAGATGTAGGAGAGAGAGGAGACGTAGGATGGGGGAAATGGTGGAGATGGGGAGATGTAGGATAGAGGAGAGATGTAGTAGAGAGGGGAATGTAGGATTTAAGGGAGATGTAGGAGAGTTGGGAGATCTAGGATAGAGGGGAGATGTAGGAGAGAGGGGAGATGTAGGATAGAGGGGAGATGTAGGAGAGAGAGGAGACGTAGGATGGGGGAAATGGTGGAGATGGGGAGATGTAGGATAGAGGAGAGATGTAGTAGAGAGGGGAATGTAGGATTTAGGGGAGATGTAGGAGAGTTGGGAGATCTAGGATAGAGGGGAGATGTAGGAGAGAGGGGAGATGTAGGATAGAGGGGAGATGTAGGAGAGAGAGGAGACGTAGGATGGGGGAACTGGTAGAGATGGGGAGTTGTAGGATAGAGGAGAGATTTAGGAGAGATAAGAGATCTTGGATAGAGGGAGATGTGGGAGAGAGGGGAAATGCAGGATAGAGGGCAGATTTAGAGGAGAGATTTAGGAGAGAGGAGAGATGTAGGAGAGAGAGGAGACGTAGGATGGGGGAGATGTAGGATAACGGGGAGAGTGGAGATGGGGTGAGAATGAGGTAGGGGGGAGAGAAATAGGATTAGAGCGGCCGGGAAGCCTGAAGAAGGGAAGAGAAGCAAGCAGTATTAAAGTAAACGAAGAGCATTCAGAATACAAAGAGCCACGCAGAAGTCATATAGGGGCCGAGGCGAAGGGGGCCTGGGCCTGTACTGGATCTGGAGAGGCTGAAGCAACCGTTAAAATCAAGAATTAAAAAAATGTCTAAAGCTAACCGGCTTGCCCGTTCGCCCAATAGAATTAGCAATGCATATTTAGCGAGCGCGCACTCCCAATCTGAATTTGCAGCATAAAAACGCGGCCTCATCCCGAGCCTCTCGTTTTTCTCCCAGCTGGCCCTATACCCACTCTGCCCTATCGCTCCGATTTCAAATATTTCCATTCCATCAGTCTCGATTTAAGACGTTGTGCGGAGGCGGACCGAAACCGTAGGGGCTAGGGGTGAGGTAGAGGAGGGGGATGGGGGATTAGTTCTTATCGCCACCCGAACCAAACCAGTTCCCAGATTAATAGTTAGTTAGTTTAGCCTGTTAAGAATTAGTTTAACCGGGAATTCCGCACTTCAGATTAAAAGAAAGCCTTTCTTGTGATTGTTTCTTCTGCTACAGTGTAGCTACTGTTCGTTTTATGCTTTTTTCTATCTTACCATTGTGCGTTGCGACCTTGCGCGGCGCGTAACATTCAGTGTTGTGCATGTTAATATGGCTGCCCAGTCCTTCCCCGTTCATAGCTATCATATCCCAGAAGCAAATTGAAAGGTCAACTGAGGTTTCTAGGGTTCCTTTGATGCCCCGATATTGTTGGATGCATCTTTTCCGTGCCATTGGCTGCAGCTTTGCCACTTTCTTATTTGATAACTACTTCGCATCTGTTGTTATACTGTAATTATTTTTACTATACGGTATTGTTTCTAATCCCCTTTATTCATCTAATTTTCAGTCCTTTTTCATTCTCCCTGGCGTCCGTTCTCTAGCTTTTGTTTCCTTCACTCTTGTGTCCGTTCTCTCCCTCTGTTTCCTGCTCTCTTGTGTCCGTTCTCTCCCCCTGTTTCCTGCTCTCTTGTGTCCGTTCTCTCCCTCTGTTTCCTGCTCTCTTGTGTCCGTTCTCTCTCCCTCTGTTTCCTGCTCTCTTGTGTCCGTTCTCTCTCCCCCTGTTTCCTGCTCTCTTGTGTCCGTTCTCTCCCTCTGTTTCCTGCTCTCTTGTGTCCGTTCTCTCCCCCTGTTTCCTGCTCTCTTGTGTCCGTTCTCTCCCTCTGTTTCCTGCTCTCTTGTGTCCGTTCTCTCCCCCTGTTTCCTGCTCTGTTGTGTCCGTTCTCTCCCCCTGTTTCCTGCTCTCTTGTGTCCGTTCTCTCCCTCTGTTTCCTGCTCTCTTGTGTCCGTTCTCTCTCCCTCTGTTTCCTGCTCTCTTGTGTCCGTTCTCTCCCTCTGTTTCCTGATCTCTTGTGTCCGTTCTCTCTCCCTCTGTTTCCTGCTCTCTTGTGTCCGTTCTCTCCCCCTGTTTCCTAGTCTCTTGTGTCCGTTCTCTCCCTCTGTTTCCTGATCTCTTGTGTCCGTTCTCTCTCCCTCTGTTTCCTGCTCTCTTGTGTCCGTTCTCTCTCCCTCTGTTTCCTGCTCTCTTGTGTCCGTTCTCTCCCTCTGTTTCCTTCACTCTTGTGTCCGTTCTCTCTCCCTCTGTTTCCTGCTCTCTTGTGTCCGTTCTCTCCCCCTGTTTCCTAGTCTCTTGTGTCCGTTCTCTCCCCCTGTTTCCTGCTCTCTTGTGTCCGTTCTCTCCCTCTGTTTCCTGATCTCTTGTGTCCGTTCTCTCCCCCTGTTTCCTGCTCTCTTGTGTCCGTTCTCTCCCCCTGTTTCCTGCTCTCTTGTGTCCGTTCTCTCCCCCTGTTTCCTAGTCTCTTGTGTCCGTTCTCTCCCTCTGTTTCCTGATCTCTTGAGTCCGTTCTCTACCCCTGTTTCCTGCTCTGTTGTGTCCGTTCTCTCCCCCTGTTTTCTGCTCTCTTGTGTCCGTTCTCTCCCCCTGTTTCCTGCTCTGTTGTGTCCGTTCTCTCCCTCTGTTTCCTGCTCTCTTGTGTCCGTTCTCTCCCCCTGTTTTCTGCTCTCTTGTGTCCGTTCTCTCCCTCTGTTTCCTGCTGTCTTGTGTCCGTTCTCTCCCCCTGTTTCCTGCTCTGTTGTGTCCGTTCTCTCCCTCTGTTTCCTGCTCTCTTGTGTCCGTTCTCTCCCTCTGTTTCCTGCTGTCTTGTGTCCGTTCTCTCTCCCTCTGTTTCCTGCTCTCTTGTGTCCGTTCTCTCCCTCTGTTTCCTGATCTCTTGTGTCCGTTCTCTCTCCCTCTGTTTCCTGCTCTCTTGAGTCCGTTCTCTCCCCCTGTTTCCTAGTCTCTTGTGCACGTTCTCTCCCTCTGTTTCCTGCTCTCTTGTGTCCGTTCTCTCTCCCTCTGTTTCCTGCTCTCTTGTGTCCGTTCTCTCTCCCTCTGTTTCCTGCTCTCTTGTGTCCGTTCTCTCCCTCTGTTTCCTTCACTCTTGTGTCCGTTCTCTCTCCCTCTGTTTCCTGCTCTCTTGTGTCCGTTCTCTCCCCCTGTTTCCTAGTCTCTTGTGTCCGTTCTCTCCCCCTGTTTCCTGCTCTCTTGTGTCCGTTCTCTCCCTCTGTTTCCTGATCTCTTGTGTCCGTTCTCTCCCCCTGTTTCCTGCTCTCTTGTGTCCGTTCTCTCCCCCTGTTTCCTGCTCTCTTGTGTCCGTTCTCTCCCCCTGTTTCCTAGTCTCTTGTGTCCGTTCTCTCCCTCTGTTTCCTGATCTCTTGAGTCCGTTCTCTCCCCCTGTTTCCTGCTCTCTTGTGTCCGTTCTCTCCCCCTGTTTTCTGCTCTCTTGTGTCCGTTCTCTCCCTCTGTTTCCTTCACTCTTGTGTCCGTTCTCTACCCCTGTTTCCTGCTCTCTTGTGTCCGTTCTCTCCCCCTGTTTCCTGCTCTCTTGTGTCCGTTCTCTCCCTCTGTTTCCTGCTGTCTTGTGTCCGTTCTCTCCCCCTGTTTCCTGCTCTCTTGTGCACGTTCTCTCCCTCTGTTTCCTGCTCTCTTGTGTCCGTTCTCTCCCCCTGTTTCCTAGTCTCTTGTGTCCGTTCTCTCCCTCTGTTTCCTGCTCTCTTGTGTCCGTTCTCTCCCCCTGTTTCCTGCTCTGTTGTGTCCGTTCTCTCCCCCTGTTTCCTGCTCTCTTGTGTCCGTTCTCTCCCTCTGTTTCCTTCACTCTTGTGTCCGTTCTCTACCCCTGTTTCCTGCTCTGTTGTGTCCGTTCTCTCCCCCTGTTTCCTGCTCTCTTGTGTCCGTTCTCTCCCCCTGTTTCCTGCTCTCTTGTGTCCGTTCTCTCCCTCTGTTTCCTGCTCTCTTGTGTC